>OZ018326.1:186588592-187011092 GCA_963969495.1 Ceratothoa steindachneri | reverse complement strand
TAACCTAACCTAACCTAACCTAACCTAACCTAACCTAACCTAACCTAACCTAACCTAACCTAACCTAACCTAACCTAACCTAACCTAACCTAACCTAACCTAACCTAACCTAACCTAACCTAACCTAACCTAACCTAACCTAACCTAACCTAACCTAACCTAACCTAACCTAACCTAACCTAACCTAACCTAACCTAACCTAACCTAACCTAACCTAACCTAACCTAACCTAACCTAACCTAACCTAACCTAACCTAACCTAACCTAACCTAACCTAACCTAACCTAACCTAACCTAACCTAACCTAACCTAACCTAACCTAACCTAACCTAACCTAACCTAACCTAACCTAACCTAACCTAACCTAACCTAACCTAACCTAACCTAACCTAACCTAACCTAACCTAACCTAACCTAACCTAACCTAACCTAACCTAACCTAACCTAACCTAACCTAACCTAACCTAACCTAACCTAACCTAACCTAACCTAACCTAACCTAACCTAACCTAACCTAACCTAACCTAACCTAACCTAACCTAACCTAACCTAACCTAACCTAACCTAACCTAACCTAACCTAACCTAACCTAACCTAACCTAACCTAACCTAACCTAACCTAACCTAACCTAACCTAACCTAACCTAACCTAACCTAACCTAACCTAACCTAACCTAACCTAACCTAACCTAACCTAACCTAACCTAACCTAACCTAACCTAACCTAACCTAACCTAACCTAACCTAACCTAACCTAACCTAACCTAACCTAACCTAACCTAACCTAACCTAACCTAACCTAACCTAACCTAACCTAACCTAACCTAACCTAACCTAACCTAACCTAACCTAACCTAACCTAACCTAACCTAACCTAACCTAACCTAACCTAACCTAACCTAACCTAACCTAACCTAACCTAACCTAACCTAACCTAACCTAACCTAACCTAACCTAACCTAACCTAACCTAACCTAACCTAACCTAACCTAACCTAACCTAACCTAACCTAACCTAACCTAACCTAACCTAACCTAACCTAACCTAACCTAACCTAACCTAACCTAACCTATACCTAACCTAACCTAACCTAACCTAACCTAACCTAACCTAACCTAACCTAACCTAACCTAACCTAACCTAACCTAACCTAACCTAACCTAACCTAACCTAACCTAACCTAACCTAACCTAACCTAACCTAACCTAACCTAACCTAACCTAACCTAACCTAACCTAACCTAACCTAACCTAACCTAACCTAACCTAACCTAACCTAACCTAACCTAACCTAACCTAACCTAACCTAACCTAACCTAACCTAACCTAACCTAACCTAACCTAACCTAACCTAACCTAACCTAACCTAACCTAACCTAACCTAACCTAACCTAACCTAACCTAACCTAACCTAACCTAACCTAACCTAACCTAACCTAACCTAACCTAACCTAACCTAACCTAACCTAACCTAACCTAACCTAACCTAACCTAACCTAACCTAACCTAACCTAACCTAACCTAACCTAACCTAACCTAACCTAACCTAACCTAACCTAACCTAACCTAACCTAACCTAACCTAACCTAACCTAACCTAACCTAACCTAACCTAACCTAACCTAACCTAACCTAACCTAACCTAACCTAACCTAACCTAACCTAACCTAACCTAACCTAACCTAACCTAACCTAACCTAACCTAACCTAACCTAACCTAACCTAACCTAACCTAACCTAACCTAACCTAACCTAACCTAACCTAACCTAACCTAACCTAACCTAACCTAACCTAACCTAACCTAACCTAACCTAACCTAACCTAACCTAACCTAACCTAACCTAACCTAACCTAACCTAACCTAACCTAACCTAACCTAACCTAACCTAACCTAACCTAACCTAACCTAACCTAACCTAACCTAACCTAACCTAACCTAACCTAACCTAACCTAACCTAACCTAACCTAACCTAACCTAACCTAACCTAACCTAACCTAACCTAACCTAACCTAACCTAACCTAACCTAACCTAACCTAACCTAACCTAACCTAACCTAACCTAACCTAACCTAACCTAACCTAACCTAACCTAACCTAACCTAACCTAACCTAACCTAACCTAACCTAACCTAACCTAACCTAACCTAACCTAACCTAACCTAACCTAACCTAACCTAACCTAACCTAACCTAACCTAACCTAACCTAACCTAACCTAACCTAACCTAACCTAACCTAACCTAACCTAACCTAACCTAACCTAACCTAACCTAACCTAACCTAACCTAACCTAACCTAACCTAACCTAACCTAACCTAACCTAACCTAACCTAACCTAACCTAACCTAACCTAACCTAACCTAACCTAACCTAACCTAACCTAACCTAACCTAACCTAACCTAACCTAACCTAACCTAACCTAACCTAACCTAACCTAACCTAACCTAACCTAACCTAACCTAACCTAACCTAACCTAACCTAACCTAACCTAACCTAACCTAACCTAACCTAACCTAACCTAACCTAACCTAACCTAACCTAACCTAACCTAACCTAACCTAACCTAACCTAACCTAACCTAACCTAACCTAACCTAACCTAACCTAACCTAACCTAACCTAACCTAACCTAACCTAACCTAACCTAACCTAACCTAACCTAACCTAACCTAACCTAACCTAACCTAACCTAACCTAACCTAACCTAACCTAACCTAACCTAACCTAACCTAACCTAACCTAACCTAACCTAACCTAACCTAACCTAACCTAACCTAACCTAACCTAACCTAACCTAACCTAACCTAACCTAACCTAACCTAACCTAACCTAACCTAACCTAACCTAACCTAACCTAACCTAACCTAACCTAACCTAACCTAACCTAACCTAACCTAACCTAACCTAACCTAACCTAACCTAACCTAACCTAACCTAACCTAACCTAACCTAACCTAACCTAACCTAACCTAACCTAACCTAACCTAACCTAACCTAACCTAACCTAACCTAACCTAACCTAACCTAACCTAACCTAACCTAACCTAACCTAACCTAACCTAACCTAACCTAACCTAACCTAACCTAACCTAACCTAACCTAACCTAACCTAACCTAACCTAACCTAACCTAACCTAACCTAACCTAACCTAACCTAACCTAACCTAACCTAACCTAACCTAACCTAACCTAACCTAACCTAACCTAACCTAACCTAACCTAACCTAACCTAACCTAACCTAACCTAACCTAACCTAACCTAACCTAACCTAACCTAACCTAACCTAACCTAACCTAACCTAACCTAACCTAACCTAACCTAACCTAACCTAACCTAACCTAACCTAACCTAACCTAACCTAACCTAACCTAACCTAACCTAACCTAACCTAACCTAACCTAACCTAACCTAACCTAACCTAACCTAACCTAACCTAACCTAACCTAACCTAACCTAACCTAACCTAACCTAACCTAACCTAACCTAACCTAACCTAACCTAACCTAACCTAACCTAACCTAACCTAACCTAACCTAACCTAACCTAACCTAACCTAACCTAACCTAACCTAACCTAACCTAACCTAACCTAACCTAACCTAACCTAACCTAACCTAACCTAACCTAACCTAACCTAACCTAACCTAACCTAACCTAACCTAACCTAACCTAACCTAACCTAACCTAACCTAACCTAACCTAACCTAACCTAACCTAACCTAACCTAACCTAACCTAACCTAACCTAACCTAACCTAACCTAACCTAACCTAACCTAACCTAACCTAACCTAACCTAACCTAACCTAACCTAACCTAACCTAACCTAACCTAACCTAACCTAACCTAACCTAACCTAACCTAACCTAACCTAACCTAACCTAACCTAACCTAACCTAACCTAACCTAACCTAACCTAACCTAACCTAACCTAACCTAACCTAACCTAACCTAACCTAACCTAACCTAACCTAACCTAACCTAACCTAACCTAACCTAACCTAACCTAACCTAACCTAACCTAACCTAACCTAACCTAACCTAACCTAACCTAACCTAACCTAACCTAACCTAACCTAACCTAACCTAACCTAACCTAACCTAACCTAACCTAACCTAACCTAACCTAACCTAACCTAACCTAACCTAACCTAACCTAACCTAACCTAACCTAACCTAACCTAACCTAACCTAACCTAACCTAACCTAACCTAACCTAACCTAACCTAACCTAACCTAACCTAACCTAACCTAACCTAACCTAACCTAACCTAACCTAACCTAACCTAACCTAACCTAACCTAACCTAACCTAACCTAACCTAACCTAACCTAACCTAACCTAACCTAACCTAACCTAACCTAACCTAACCTAACCTAACCTAACCTAACCTAACCTAACCTAACCTAACCTAACCTAACCTAACCTAACCTAACCTAACCTAACCCCCCCTCATTCTGGGGGAAGACTACAGAGGTTAGGGGATACTCATTATCCGCGTCTACCATCTGACTCGGTTTACCTGGGTTAACCGCATTTCCACTTCCTTCTTCCTCTATCGTCACCCCATTTGACTGGGTTCTCATCGTAGGTACTTTCTTAGGTACACATGTGTGTACTGCTTCCCTACTTCCTTCTTCCTCCATCATCTCCCCATTTGGCTGGGTTTTCATCGAAGGTACTTACCTAGTTCCAGGCCGTGCTAAAACCTCCTCGACCTCCACTTGATCCTTGCTAGATGCCCTTTCATGGGCGAGCATTCTTTCTTTTTCTTCTTTTCTCTTCTCTTTCCGCTTGGGCTAGTTCCCTTTCCATTTGTAATTCTCCCCTCTTCTACTTCTCTTCCTATCTTTATTATTCTTTCTTCTGCTTCTATTTCCCTCTTTATTCTTCTTTCCTCGGCTTCTCTTTCCGCTTGCACTAGTTCTTTTGCCCGCTGTATTCTTATTTTTCTGCTTCTCTTTTCAACTGTATTATTCTTTCGTTTGTTTTACTTCCCCTCGGTATTCTTCTTTCTTCGGCTTCAATTACCCACTGCATTCTTTCTTCGTCTTCTATTTTCCACTCTCTTGTTGTTTCTTCGATTTTTCTTTTCCACTCTATTCTTCTTTCTTTGATTTCTATTCACAGTCCGTCCAGGGCGTAGGCATCCATATCTTCGCCTTCTAGTCCAAGAATTTGGGCTTTTTGGTAGAATCTTTTCACGGATGCCACTTTGTGTATGTCCTTCAAACTCTCACCGCTCTAAGCTCAGGTACTTATACAACCTCGAAAAAGTAGCACGCTGCCAATCTAACCCTTATCCCAACACTTTACTAATTCGCATACCACTCCACCAAAAATAACTCATAACCTTAACAGGCTAATCACCACAAATTTATACACAGACCTTTTTATGTTTAACTTTTCCTCTAACGCTTGGCACACATTTACTATTCCAGAAGGGAACACAAGACAAACAACTTATACTGAGTTCTTCCAAAACCCATAAAACCTGACATCAAATATTTATGTCATGGTATAGCAATGATCAAGTGATGGTGTTCGTACGTATGTGTTTGTTAAGTACTTCAAACTCCGTGATTAAGTTTTCTCTCTAATAATGCTATATCTGATTATGATTATTAATATTACGTTATTTTTTATCTTTGAGGGTTTCTAGTGCCATGCTCAGCGTTCCGAGGATTGAAAAAAAATGTTTCTAAGAAAATTAGACCTTTAATTAAAAACACGACCTCAAATTGAAATTCAACAAACAACCTACACAATAATGAATTAAACAAATTTAAGTGAGGCTTATTAGATTACACAATTGAATATACGTAATGGTTGACCCAAAGCTGACTTTAGTATTAAACGCAAATTGACCTTCAACGAAACAGACACGAGATTTAAGTACCTTTCAAGATTCTTACGAGAAACGGGTTTGAGCCTGACCTTTGCCTCAATTTTTAGGTCGCCTCAAGAATGTTGTTTACAGGCCGGCGCGTGGATAGAACGTTCCAGGTGTGGTCTGAAGAGGGAATGCTCCAAAAACCCAGAGGAATTTGGAGCATGTGGCAGATGGAGTTAAGCACGTATTCTTGATGAAATGATTTCACCATG
The DNA here is from genome assembly GCA_963969495.1 of Ceratothoa steindachneri. NCBI lineage: Eukaryota > Metazoa > Arthropoda > Malacostraca > Isopoda > Cymothoidae > Ceratothoa > Ceratothoa steindachneri. Next base: position 187,004,988 of record OZ018326.1, on the reverse strand, counting down.
GGACAAGGAAAACATGTTTCTTTCAATTTTCGGGTTACTCTGGGAATAATTCTCACTGACGAGCGATGAGCCAAAGAGTGAATCCTTTGACGAAGGGGAGTGGTTAAGGAAGTTCACTTCGGGTATTCCTTAATGAAGAGGAATATCTCTGGAATTTTGGAATACACCAGAGTAGGGGGGCTTCTCTGACAAGAATTAGTTGAACTTGCTTCTCAATCCAAGTTAAGTAAAAGTTCCGTATGACCAACAGGAATTGGTTCAGGATGAGCTTCTTGTAAATCCTTTCGTAGGGTGCCGGGCACTCGCCAGACTTCGGAGTCTCGATGACTCTCACGGTCCACCCATGACAGGATTCTAAATACGGTGTGACCATCAGGAACTGACAAATGATGAGCTTCTTCTGTGTCCCTTTCGCTGGTTGCCGGGCATCGAACCAGATTGCTTTGTCTCGAGGACTAACACTATCTGCCTGAGACAAGATGCTAAATTTGGTTTGACCACCAGGACCTGGCTCAGGATGAGCTTCTTGTGTGTCTCTTTCGTTGGTAGCCGGGCCTCTAGCGGGCTTAGTTGCCTCGAGGACTAACACGATCTACCCAGTTTTTTTCAAAGTTTTTCGATTATATACTTCACCACCCCACTAGGAGTAGGGAAAGGAGGGGGGTAGGAAGAGGACGGCTGCATTAAGTCTCCTCATCTAACAATTTTTCTCAGAGCGTGTTTCAGCTAGCCGTAAAGGGGACCTTCAGGATTTAGGCCTACGCTCCTCTAATTTTGAATATGAGGTGAAATTGAAAGCAACTCTTACGGGAAATCTTGCAGCTTTGACCAATGTTAGGCTCACCGGGATCTGACATGTGATGATTAGTGCATTCTGTGGTTTTGGGCGGCTTTTCTGATTCTCCTCAAAGCGAGAGGAGAATGTGGGGAGGGTTTAGTAGGCAGGCTACGCCGCCAAAAATACCAAGACGTTGTGTGAGGGTGTGAGGGTTGGGTATCGATTTACCTACATTCCGATACAGATATCATCACCAATATGGAAGGGCTACAATAGAGCGGACTAAGAAAAATACGAGCTTTTTCTATAAGAATACGCGTCAGGATATCTAGTTGAAGCAATGGTCGAAAATATTGACGATGAAATACAGCGGCTGAATAAAATATTTTACAAGCAGATGAAGAATAAATCCCTCAAGCGAATACAGTACAATTTCCATCTATAAATGAAACCAATACGAGAGATTTACATCGTGAAATAGGAAGAATATATCAGAGATGCATCAGAAAACGAGTCACCCGGAATATGACCCAAAGTATAAGAGAGATAAAGGAAGAATTGATCCAAATTATTCTCGAAGCAACAGTGACAGGGATGGCAAGAAGCAATATAAGAACTTAACAATAATGCCTCACTTAAAGAATTCTGGGAGAAGGTAGAAAGATTAAAACGATCACATCCAAGGAAAAAGTGGAATTAGAAGACGCGAAGGAGAGATAAAAACGCCATAGTACGAAATATAAAAATATTTAGAGAATAGGAAAAGATTTTTAACATAAGCTAAAAAGAGAATGCCGACTTCTAAATAAAGTGTTAACACTGTATAATAGACGAGATAAATCTTATCATAGGAATGAACATCCGTACCACCAAGTGGAACTGCGAGAAGAAAGCAATGGAGATAAAATCAAAATGGACGAGCTACCAAACATCCTCTATTCATTCAAGTAGAAATTGCCAGGCACTCATGCCTCACAAAACTAAACTAGTTTACAGTTCCAGAGTGTATTCTACATGGAATACAAACATCTTCAATACTTGTATAAACACAAGCTATTTCTCTGCTCAATACAAAACAACAAAAAGATATTTATTCCTAATCAGGAAAAGCCGCCAGCAAGATAAGAGAGCTACCACCCAGTTTTCCTCCCGGAATTTGGAGGGAAGCTCTGTAAGAAAAATCTTAACAGGAGGCTCGTCGGACACTTGAAGGAAAAGGAGCAATGTATGCAGTGACGTATCGAAGACTTTCTATTACCTGTTGCAACGAGGCATGAAATATAAGATCCTGCAACTGGAGTCAAACAAAAACCAAGTAAAATGCTCTGTGATTAGGAATTTAAGAAGAAGGCGTATATCAATATAGGGAACTAACGGGCCAAATTCGACCTTAAGGTTGGATAAACAAATCCACTCTGTACTTGATATGCACATTAGATTACCCAGTTCCAAAAAAACACACTAGCATTAGTATATACTTTGTCGACGAATTCACCCAATTAATTGAATGCCCGCACAAGACTGAGGCCATGCAATCTCGAATGATTGCAGAAGAAATAAGAAACATAAGTGAGTTTGGAACAAAATTGAAAATCCGATTCAATGATGCTAAATTTAAAATAGGAAGAAGCAAATTGTCAGATATAATAGTGGGGGAGAGGAGATATCATTACACTACTGAGTGCATTGTACTCGGTAGGAAAATTAAAACTATCGGGTACAGGAAGCATGTCATATAGCAAATTTGGCAGTCTTGTGACTGTATTCGAAGCCGCTCATTGGATAGGGGTTTAAAAACAGATAATTCCTACCTTCTTCCAACTAAATCTTATTACTAAATTTTGTTTTGATAATCGAACTAAATTCCTTTCAAGGAACAAGTCTTGTTTAATTAAACATAAAATCAAATGAATGCAAGAAGGATTAAAAACATAAGAAATGCATGTTATCGCCGTCACTATGAGAAATATAAGGATTGTAACTAACATAAAATCTTTTATCTTGTCAGCTTTCGTAAAAAATTCTATGGAAGCCATTCTCGCAGGAATATACCCATCTCTTTCATTATGACCAGAAACTTTGCCGCATGCCCGTGTTAATTCGCCTATGAGGCGCTCCACCGATTTGGAGTGTGTTGGAATGATGGCAATTCAACTTTGCTGACAATCAAATCCTGAAGTTCGGCAATGGTGAGATCGCAAGAGGTTAAACTCCTTAATTGCAACTGAATTTTAATCGATGAGTTCTTTTGTGTCGTTCGTATTGAAGTTAAGGGGATAAGGAAAGAACTTTTTCACCGACTTATTACCAACATGGCTCCATAATCTTGCGAACTGCGAATGCGCGGAGATTTGGAACATCGTCGCTGAGGAGAGAGATGAGCACATTTTCTGGGTGTGTTCCATGATTTAATGCAAGGGAACCACATGTCTCGTGTTAATTGAAAAAGAAGGCAGAGACGTTTGATTTGGAAAAAAACTGTAATTGGAGGCATCAGAAATGTGTTCGAGTTTTGATCGCAAACCAACAATCACTGTAGTTGGTGACGACGTAGAAGATGAGAGAATGCAGGTTTTTCTTAACCTTACCTTTAAAAAGATGCCTGGAAAGATAAGTTGCGCCAAGGTGGCAGGCTAAAGTCAACCACTTTAGGTGTGAAATTGGTCCGGGCTTCAAATTTTTCAGTTGCGGGTCAGTTTCCTGATGTGAATGGAGTTGGGGACGAGGAAAAGGTACTACTGATCAGAGGACTAATCTGACAACACTTCATTTATCATCTGAATTTCTGATGAATCTGAGATTGGAATGAACACTTCATCCCATTGTAATTGTTCCAACAAAACAAGAAAAGCGTAAATTAAAGCAGCGAAATGCCCCAAACAAAAATAATCATTAATAATATAAAAGCAATAAAATTTAACAACAAAAGAGACATTATAGAAAATACCCTAGAATAATTGAAAAGCAAAATTGATTTAAATAGATGCTTCGGCATGCGTCGCGAGCATGCACAAACGAATAACCGAAAGAAAACGAGAGGAGGGGATCATGGGTGAATCTTTGAGGTGAAATAGCGTCGCGCCTCTTCGAAGTGGATAGAGAGAAAACATAATTGTCTTACAATTTTCGTGGTGAGCACCCAAGGTTTGGATCGAAGAAGTATTCTGGCCGGAATGAGCTGAGCTGGTTATTGCAGAAGGACGAGTCTTCGCGTTGCTAGACTGTCGTTAATTCTGAATAAATGTTTCTTACCTGTGAGCCCTTGGGGTGCGGGAGTCGCTTGAGAATTTCCGCGTCGTGTCCTTGGCAGATTCTAGCAAATACTGGATAATACTGATTTTCTCATGCCCATGCTTGGAATTATATGTGGGGTCTAGTGATGGAACGATACCAGATTTTCAAGCGAGTACCGATACTAATTTCGATACTACTGTATACTCCTGATTCCGATACGAGTACCGAGTAATTATATATATATATATATATATATATATATATATATATATATATATATATATATATTTTTATATATATAATATAGGTGCGTGTTTGTGTATTAGTAAATACTTATATAGGTTTCTATTAATTTGTTTGAAGAATAATACTACTGAACAATGGAGATTTGTTTAATTCTTCAAGCTATTACAACAAGTAATTACAAAATAGAATACTTAGGCATACAATTATACAACTAATTGCTTTAGCAACCAAATAAAAACGACAGACAATATATGTGTAAACTTGAATATTAGTCGTACTTCAAACCCAATATTCTAAATAATTTTTCCTTAAAAAGAAATTTCTACGCATTTGATTATAGATTGAAAGAAAAGCAATACAATAACAAATCTTGAGTCATATGTTTCGTGTTTGTTCGTTGGAATGAACGCTGTTTTAACATTTTCGATATGGTTACTCTCTACCACTACCGTTTATTTCATGTAACTAATCATATTAATTCTGCAATGGGTGAAAATTGAATATGAATATCGAAAGAATATAAAACAAATAAAATTTATATATAAAAGTTGTACATAAAGATTAAAAAGTCTATTTAAAGCTTAACTTTCAGCTGTTTTAAACAAAATAAAATTTGTTGGAAAAACTGATGGAGCAAAAATAGAAATTAATTGGTTTGGTAGCATACATACAATATGACCATATGGAACGGTGTTGATTTCAAGCTAAAGGCATGTATTTTTTGTTTAATAATAATTATCATTGTGACGGAAGGGACTCTAGAAATTCTAATCTTTTGTTCAAGATTTACCCAATAATAATGGAGATGAAAATAATGTAAATTTTCCGTCCTTTATGACAGCATATGTACACTATTTTCAAAATATTTTTGAACAGGATAAAATAATCGAAATTTAAGAATATTGAGTTAAACATTTAAATAAAATCATATTATTTTTCCTAACTAACTGCAGTTATTTAATTGAGTGCAATTACGTGAATTTTTCATGTACGCGTAAACTAGTAGTTTGGACAGTGCTTGTTCCTTTTTGTTCCCTGAAAAGCTAAGGGTTTGAAAGGGTTATAAAATGTTAAATTTTGTGTAAATAAATTAAGTGCATATTATGTTTTTTTTTCACGTAAGGGATACAAGAATATAATCATTAAATAGAATGAATATATGTTGTAAAATGATTGCATACAGTGTCTTGGGAATTAATGAGCAGGTATCGGATTTTGATATCGGAAATGAGAAATAAATGTCCCGATACCGATACGAGTTTCGATACCACTAAAAACAGCTGATACTACCGATATTCGATACCAATACTAGGTACTAGTCCCATCACTAGTGGTAGCAGTTGTATAACCTCACCTTTATTCATGAATGTTCTCGATTGTTCAACAGTACCAGCTTTTGGCAATTAGCAAAAAATGGACTCAACTTGATAAACGATATAATATCAACAAACACGTTCATAGTGGGTAGGATGCTGCCAAAACTGGTAGCAAAACACCGACACATCAGAGTTGCCAATATCGGCAACTTTTTCCCGGCTTCGTGCTGCCGGAAACAAAAATCGGCAGAAAGTTGCCGGTATTCTTGTAGTGTGAAAAGGCCTTTAAGGGTCTTGGATCGAACGTTGGTATCGAAAACTAAGGCAAATTTTTTTCGATACAAGTACGAATAACGATACCACTAAAATCGTTCGATACCGATACCGAGTTCTCGTCCTATCATTAGTAGGGTCGCTGGAAACGATTTCGCTGGTCAACAAAAGCGAGTCCCACTCCATCTGAAGTGGCGCGGTGGACATGAAATTCGCACCCTCTCGCATATCTTTTGTTGGGCTTCAGCTTGGCTCGTCTCAGCTCGTCTTATCGCTTCGGAAGTTTACCTAAAGACACCGAATGAAGGTCTTCTTGTCTGTGAAATACTCCCTAAGCCTCTGCGTCCGCGTGACTCTTTCTCTCTCTGACATACCCAAAACTAAAAACGAAAGGAAAAACAAAACAAGAAAATGCCCAAGTAAAAACGGAACTATAACATAGATATATGAAAGAAAACGAAAGTCTTGGCATGTGCCACAGAACACTTTCCTGATTGGCTCAGGCCAAGTTTCAGGATTCCCATCCTCCAATCAGAGCTCGAGTTTAAGATAACGGTGAGTGAATACGACATTTTTAAACGTAGCGAGAATCGCCTCTAAATTTATAATTACTTTCCATTCTGTATTTTCTCACTTTCGATATTACAAATGTTCATTCTAATGCTTTCTATATACGACAACACACAGTTCTGACCTTGGCCCCCCTTATTATTCATGCCCTTACATTTATGTCACCTGTTTTACCCGCTCATTTAAAATTTTAGATATACTTTGATGATAACACACAATAGACTTATTCTATCATAATTTTCGCAATCGCTTTTATTCCACTTCCCTCTTAACAGTATTAGTATTAACACATTATTCTTCTTATCAGACACTGTTATACTTTTTAATGCTCTTTATGTTAAAATTTTTTCCGAAATCATTCTTGACACTAATTATTTAGGCACCACTGGAACTGTTCTATGAGCTATGGCCTATCTATTGCCTTTGATTCAGCAATGAAACCGACTAGACCCTAGGGCATTGACGGCTTGAAGTGAATTAGAAGGACGTTGCAAGGAAAAAGATAGGATTTTGGTCTTTATTTCAGAAAATAATTGAACTTAATTAAATGAGAATATTTTCCTAACAAAAAAAGGATGTAATTATTCACCACATTGATAAATGCTACTTAGGATTCAATTGCTTTTAATACACTCAATTTATTTGTGTCACTTTAGGAAATGTAAAAACACTAATTCTATGCAAATTGATAAGTATGCTGCTCATCGAACGTTAAAATTGGAGAACGCGCTTAGTGAATTAAATGTTTTCTGAGTTTGGTGGAGTTCTAAAGATTAAAAGGGTGACCTGTTTATAGGTAAACTGGATGATTCAATTTATTGGTAAAGCGAGGCTAAGGCGGCGACACTGTAAAATTTAATTTGTCTCCAAATGTCTGTTTTGTATCCACTTGTCGGCTGGGTTACGGTAACCCGATAAACTACTTGGTAGAAGGAGTGAATCGGAATAAAAATGCCAGTTTTATAGGCTTTTAATCTTGGCTTATGGCTAACTCAGTTCGGGCAAGTGAAATCGCTGTGAGACTGCGGGCGGACAGACCCTGGATTGATGTACTGTCTGAATCTTGGTGTTTGAGTTAATTGTGATAATAAAAAAAACGACTAATGATCCTGTTGTATGTTTTGCAGGCGTATTTATTCTACTGCAAATTTAGAGGTGTGGCCTCGCTTTTCCGATCTGAGTGCGGGGCGGAGCTTATCTGAGCAGAGGGTATGTACGTGCGTTCTCCAATCCCAACGCTGGGTGCATGTGCACCAAGAGATTATTTGAATTTGGACTCTGTCCGGACTTTATCAAGACGACATCCGTAGCAAAATTGATTTCGTCTTTCACGGGTTTATGTCAAGGCTGGTGATTCGGGCTCCCCTTCTATCAGATTCTGTTCCATGCATGCCCAGCTGTTTTTACTGTTTTTGTTCGGCTTGTTAATACTCTAGTCCCTCGTGCATGCGCGTGTGCGTGAGTGCAAGTAGTGTGGGAAAAACCGACAGTCGGTCCTTTCTCCTCACACACACACTCTACCCAAACCCCGAATCATTATTGAAATTGATGAAAAGAAAAAAAAGGCATAAAAAGAGCGAAAAGTGCCTTGAAACTTTTACGGTTTCCTTAATGGCCACTATGCTCTTACGGCTTGGAACTTCTTGCCTTGAATAACCACTGTCTCTGCGTGATCAGGCTTAAGGCGAAAATGTTTGTAGGCGGTAGCACAGGAATTGAAAGGCCTGATGGTGAATGGTTGTACCTGTAATCATTGACATTGTATCTAGTGGAAAGCTCAGCGACGAACGTAAATATTGCTCCTCAGTCAAATGAACCTAACTGCGAGTGCTTTTTAGGACGCTTGAGTTTTTGAATGGCAAAAATACCCTCCCAGAAGGCTACAGTAATATATGGGCACGGGTTCTCTGTGGAGAGGTCGAAGTAGATAGAATTTCCCGAGTCAAATGTAAGTGCCACTTAAGGGGCATGGTTTTATGAGGGCTAACTTGAAGGTCTGACAAGACAATAGGGAAGTGGTCACTCCTATGGAGATCATCAAGAATTGACCATCGACATTCAATAAAGCAATCCCTGGAACAAACAGACAGGTCAACACAGCTAAAAGAGTCCGTCTGGACATGATAAGAAGTAAAGTCGCCAGTGTTTAAAACACAAAGAAAGTCAGATAATAAAAGAGACTATAAAACATTGCCTTTGGAATTTCGAGTGATATCACCCCAGTTTGGGTGACGGGTGTTAAAGTTTCCTAGTAATAAGAATAGGGAGGGAAACTGGTCTATAAGTCCTAATAGGTCGGGTCTTAACAATAGTAAACAAGGGACTAGGTAAATAGGGCAAACGGTAAAAAGCTTAGTAAGAAAAGCCCTCACAGCAACAGCTTGGAGGGTAGTATGTAGGGGGGTGGGAGATACATGGTGGGATGAAGATACCATGATTTAAACCCCCCATGAGAGGAGCTTCCAGCAGGAGCATTAGAGTTGAAAGTGAGAAAGCCGGGTACCAGCAGAAAGGGACGTATAGCCAGTTTATTCTCCTGAAGACAAATAAAAACGGGGTGGAGAGTTGTTAAAAGAATTTTGAGTTCTTCTCACTTTGGAAGAACGCCTTGACAATTCCACTGTAAAATGGAATATTTTAATGTGACAGTTAAATACCACCGTGGATGTCTTTATCTCTTTTGTGACCGATATTGTATTTGAGGTTCGTCCCAAAGAGCTTAGGAGACGGAGAGCAGATTTTGAAGAGCTTGCTTTTGCAGAGGGAGAGATCCTAGAGAGAGCAGTAACTGTTTTTTTTCGAGGGTTTTAGAGAACCGAGCGAGGCCGTAGATTGTAATTCGGGCTCACAACCTGGCAAAAAAGGAAGATCGAGAAGGGATTTTCGCCCGTACATCCTGATTTATTGGTCAAGGGTATTTTCGGTGTCTGAGGGGTTGGTCCAACCGCCGTGATTGGTGATATTGGGCTATCAACTGCTTCCATTGGATCATAGATAGAAGGGTCAGTGGAACGGACAGGCGATCTGAGCGAGGTGTGTGGAGCTGGGTGTATATCTGCCATCGTTTGATTCAGAGTTGAGCCTAAGTCCTGTGACGGGTGGGACGGACTTAATGGCATAGAATGTTTAGCCATAGGGGAAGAGTCCATTGAAGATTCTCGCGGTTCGGCCAAGTCAGCTCCAGAGGCTGCCCACTTATTGTTGGTCGATGACCCGGGTGAGGAATCCTTCCTTTTACCACTGGGCTTTGGGTCTCGGGGACGGGTGGATGAACCTTCACTGGTCGATGTTGAGGATTATTTCAGATAGCGTCTGATGTCTTCAAGTGTCTTACCCTGAGCGTCTCTTCCAGCTAGAGCTGCTGGAGAGAGGGGGTCTACATTGGTTATCTCGTTGTTATAGCGATGCTTAGACTGCATATCCTGAATGTTTCTGCCGCTGCGAGTAGATGTAGGATGAAGTGCTTCAGGCAGGTCGGAACTAGAGCGTGATGGTCGGTTTCGTCCAGCGTCACGTAAAACGTCAGAGAAGAGACTGCCAAGTGGTGAGGTTTGTGCTCGAGCACGCTTACGGGCCACTTGCCATCAGGGCAACTACTGAGCTCTCACAGATCTGAGCTTTCTCAGCCTCTACCCTTATTTCTCCGTTCCCCCTTCCTGGAAGGCAGCTTACCTTCACACTGGTTCGAAGGCGGGCCGCTAGCAAGGATTGTAGATTCCGCGCTTGGGAGTCACCGATCACAATGACCCTCACTCATTTGGGTTCAGAGGCTTCCCTTTCAGTAGAGGCTCTTTCGATTCATCTTTCTTCCCCACTTTTTTGTTTTTTTCTTCTTTTTCTTCTTCGTTTTTTCTTCCGTTTTTAATTTATCTTCTGTTTAATCTACTGTTTCTGGTGTCTTTCCTTTCTCACTCTTCCTTTTCTTCTTTTTGATGACCTGAGTGACCCCAGCAGCAGCTAGCTCTGGGACGTCGGATGAGTGGCCTGTCTCTGTCAACGCGGTGCTTGAGGGCTCAACAGAGAAGCCGTCCGCATCGTTGAGAGTTTCCTGTTGCTCTATCTTGGTGGCTTTTATCTCTGCAATGATGGCTTCGAGACGACGGAATAGAGTCGCATGCTCAGATTCGAGGATTTTCACTTTTTCTTACAGCCGTCGTAATTTTTCCTCAGAAGATTTGAACAGTTCCTTAAGCTCCTGAAGTTCTGCGTTTAGGACCCAAACCGTGCAGGTACTTCCAGGCTGGCATTTTGAGAAACACTCCTCCGGGAAATCTACGCACCACTTGTCTTTTTGGCATGCGGAGCACGTATATTTTAGCGCACGAGGTCCTTTTTTTCAGTCATGCTGAACACTTTATATCTCGGAATAATTTGTGACCACTAAATAAAAAAGAAGGGGGGCGGTGAGTTCACCCCGCGTTAGTCACTCCCGCCTATCCATCGGAGACGTTTCCGATTCGTCAAAACTCGGCGTGCCGTGGCTCCCAACCAAGCAGCACTGGCGGGTTCCCGAAGGGGCCATCGATTTCTCACCAGGTGAACAACAGAGCACGCCCCGTACTAAACTCCTACTGGTTCCCTTCAAGACGGCCAGGGTCTCAGATTAGCGTTCAATGGATATCCCACCACACCAAGAGACTCGATCCAAGGCTTTTTAATGGCCTGGCAACCAACCTGGGAACAAAGGGGCGTCCTCCTCGGACCGATGCTACTAGAGGCACCCGTCAACGGTCACTGGGATTGGTCAATAATTACTCGCCAGGAAAGGGGTTAACGAGGCACTACCCTCATCCCATTCATCGTGCCCCAACGCCTAGGACACCTCTAGTCCTAGTCTCTCGCAACCAGTAAGCGTCGATTGGCGTCGTTTATAGAGGTTCCAAAGCCTCTCTTCTGACGCATGAGGTAGCTGCCAGGTCCTTATATCTAGATAGAGGGTAAAAAGGGTAAGGGTGAGTCGATAGGAGTAGGATTTTTTTGTTGTTTTTTACTTTTTGTATAAGTGGAAGAGATAGAATAAAAGTGAAAAAGGAGAAGGATAGGGTAGAAAAAGGAATGAAGGACACACTTAGTCCGGAATCTCGTTTCTGACCGAATCGACAAGGGAAGCCCTACCAGGGGTACCCCAGAGCGAGGTACTCCCGCCGACATGCTCGATAAGTCAAAGGTACACACAAGCTCTCTTCCCGCGACAAGGGGACGTCACCTCTCCGTCTACTTTCTTGAGAGAGAAAGAGAGAAAGAAAGAGAGAGAGAAAGATAAAAAGAGAAAAGGAAAAAGAGAAAAGAGAGAGAGTAAGAGAGAAATAGATAGAGAAAAAGAAAGAAAAGAAAGAGAGGGAAAAATAGAGAGAGAGAAAGAAGGAGAGAGAAAAAGAAAGAGAAAGACAAAGAGAAAAACAAAGAGAGAGAAAGAGAGAAAGAAAGGGAGAAAGAGAGAGAAAGAAAGAGAAAAAGAGAGAGAGAAAGAGAGAGAGAGAGAAAAGAGAAGAGTTACATAGAGTTACATAGATACACAGATCACACGGGCCTTACGGCCCAGACTAAGGTGATCTGGCCTTAAATCTACTGCCACTTACACATAGAATAGTAGAAGTAAAGGATAGAAAAGTTTTAGGCTCTCCCCACCCTCCACTCCCTCCGGCAAAAGCCGTACATGAAATAATTTGGGAAAAGTACCTTGCAGGTGTAAGAAGACAGTACCTGAAGGAAATTTGTATTGAATAGTAATTAAATGAAATGAATATGAAAACCACTTACATAAACCTGAAAGAGTTATATTTTTGTAATATTATTTTATTTTGTAGCTTATGCTAAACAATTCCAATATTTGTTAAGTGTTTGTCTAATCTCATTTTAAATGAATCTATAGTTCTGCTGTCCACTACTGCGTTTGGCAAATTATTCCAATCATTAATAATCGAGTAAGTGAAGAAGTTTTTTATTACATCCATAGTGGCTCTTTTACCCTGAAGTTTTGAATCATGTCCACGGGTGGGACACTCCCCTGTCAGTGTGAACAAGTTATTGGCATTAACGTTGTTAAATCCTTTAAGTATTTTGAAGCACTCTATAAGCTGCCCCCTTAGTCTTCGTTTTCTGACGGAAAATAGATTGAGTTTTTTTAGCCTCTCGTGGTAAGGTTTGTTACGTACTGACGGGATAAGTTTTGTCGCTCTGTGTTGTACAGCTTCTAATTTATCTATGTCTTTTATTAAGTAAGGGGCCCAGAACTGTACAGCGTATTCGAGATGGGGCCTGACAATACTTTTATATAGTGGCATAATTATCTCGTCGCTTTTATAAGTAAAGTTTCTTTTTATAAATCCTAGTGCTGTGTTAGCTTTGTTTGCAGCAGCTGCGCATTGGTTTGATGTTTTTAAGTTTTCTGTAATTATTACTCCTAAATCTTTAACCTGCGGGGTTGTGTTTATTAAGCCGCCTTGCATTGTATAGGTGTATTTTTTGTTTTTTGTTCCGCACTGAAGGATTTGGCATTTGTCGATATTAAATGGCATTTGCCATTTCTCAGACCATTCGGTAATTTTATTTATATCAGCCTGCAGGCTAGCCCTGTCATCTTCGCATAGTACTGAGTTACCTATTTTCGTGTCATCTGCAAATTAGATATGATATTATTTATTCCAACGTCTATGTCATTGATATATATAGTAAATAAAATAGGCCCCAGGACTGATCCCTGGGGAACACCGCTGGTAACAGATACCCAGTCCGAATCCACGCCATTTATTATCACTCTCTGCTTCCTGTTTTTTAACCAGCTACTAATCCATCCGTATATATTACCGTTAATTCCTAGCGTACGCACTTTGTTCATGAGTTTCTGATGTGGAATTTTGTCAAATGCCTTTTTGAAATCTAGGTAAATTATATCTAATGATTTAGTATCGTTATATAGGTTGAAAAGGTTATGGTAAAAGTCAATTAGGTTTGTTAAGCACGATCTCTTAGACCTAAAACCATGCTGGCTATCACGTATAAGGTTATTGTTTTCGAGGAACTCTACTAGCTTGTCTCTAATGATCGTTTCGAGCAACTTTCCAACTATTGAGGTTAAGTTAATGGGTCTGTAATTACTGGCCTGGTTTTTACATCCCTTCTTAAAGATAGGTGTGACGTTAGCTTTCCTCCAATCATCAGGGACGACCCCATTCTCGAGAGATTTGTTAAAAATGAGAGCAAGTGACTCTGCTAACTCATTATGGACATGTTTTAAGATTCTAGGGTAAAATTTATCAGGACCAGGAGTCTTGTACGAGTTCATTTTCTTTAATTTATCAATTACTAGTTGCGGATTTACTTCCAGGCTCCTTAGTGATGGGTGTCTGACCTGTATAGACTCGTTGTTATCGTTATTAGTATATCCTAAGGTGAAGACTGAACTAAAAAACTCGTTTAAGATATTAGCCATACCCATATCATCTGAAATAATTTCACCCAACTGGTTTTTCAAGGGGCCAATCCCGCTTCTCATTTGCCTATTTCTATTGATATAAGTATAGAAGTGTTTGGGATTAGTGGTGCTTGCTTTTGCTATCTCGATTTCGTATTGACGTTTCTTTGATCTTATGAGTGTTTTAACCTTTCTTCTGCTAGTGTTATATTGTTGGTTAACTTGATAGCTTCTATTGTGTTTTAATAATGTGTGGAGACGGTTCCTATCTCTAATTGCTCGTTTGATGTCATTATTAAACCACGGCGGATTGCCTCTATTCGCGTTACTATTCCTTGTCTTAAGAGGAACATGGTTTTCTTGGGCTATAAAAAATAGTTCTTTAAATTTATTCCAAAGTTGATTTACATCTTCTATTTCTATCAGCTGCTCGTGAATATTTCCCAGGGCTTCTCTGAGGCCCTCTAAGTTAGCTTTACTGTAGTCTGGTACTTTTGAATAGTTATTGGTAGTTGAATACCTGGCATTTAGATCAAAGCGGATTAGTTTATGGTCACATGTACCTATATGTTCCGCTACGGCCAGAGTTGATATTAAATTTTCCTGGGATGCAATAACTAGGTCTAGTATATTATTTCCTCTGGTTGGCTCCCTTACGCATTGGTGTAAATAATTAGTATCGATAAAATTTGTCATTAATTTTTCTTGCTGGCTAGTCCCTATATTCAAGTCCCAGCAGATATTAGGTAAATTAAAATCTCCCAGTAATAGCGTTTGTTCCTCCTGTAATGTTTCTTGCAAGATTCTATATATTTCCAGGTCCTCATTAACGGTAGTATTTGGGCGACGGTAAACAGTGCTTATGTTCATTTTAAAATCTCGTAAATGTAGTTTAACACAGATCAGCTCCACTTCATTATTTGTAAGTTCTACCTCCGTTACTTTTAATTCTGATCTTATATATAGTCCCACTCCTCCTCCAAGCCTTCCATTGGCCCTGTTTTTGTAAAATAATCTATAGCCTTCTAGCATGTATTCACATAATAAGTCTTTTATGCCAATTTGTAGATGGGTCTCAGTTAAGGCTATGATGTCAACCTCTTCCGTTGCTATTAGACATTTAAGTTCTGTAATATGTTTTCTAAGGCTACGTGCATTAAAAGTTATTATTTTGATTGTACTGATTTCTTTTGAAGGTGAGCGGGTGAGACTATTCATTAGTTTCCCTGTCTGTGGGTGGGGGTGGGGGTCAGGGCCGGGGGGGATCGGGGAGGGGAGGCAGCTGCTTGAGCGTAGCCACGGGGATTAAAGGGATTTGCAACAGGGCGAGGAGTGACATGGTAATTAAATGGGTTGTCGGTAGGGCGAGGAGTTACATGGAAATTAAATGGGTTTGGAGGTGTGGCTTGGGAGGGCGTATTGGTCATCTGGGTTGGGTTAGCTAGGTTTGAGGGGGTCCCTACCCTGTGCCTTCGGTCAGGTGAGGCAGGGGAAACCCGTTCTGTGGCAGGTGTGGGAGGGTTATTTGTTTGACTCTGGCATCTCTTATGTATATTATATACAGCGTTGTTTAGCAATTTACTCATTAACTGTACTCCTGCTTGTAACAAATGGATACCATCTCTGTTTGTTAGCCAAGGCTTATTATGGAAGCTACTCCATGTGTCGTTATATAACACATGTTCTTTCTCACACATTTCTTTTAGAGATTCATTGATTCCTAGAGCTCTGATGTTACTGTAGTGATTGTTGGCTCTCATACGTGGCAGTATTCCATTAACTATGCATTTATTTGTCTTGGATCTCATTTCTTTTATTAGCTTGTTATACTTAGCTAGTATTTCCCTACTTGTGGCTTTACCACCGTCATATGCATCGTTACTACCCACGTTAACTAGTAAGCATGAACTCCTGGGGACTTTTGCTTTCTTAAGGTCTTCAGTAATTATGTCTAAAGTACCACCTGGTATTACCTTGACAATTCTGTTCTTCCTTTCCATGGCAAATGCTACACCCTGACCCCTTAAAAGTGAGTCAGACAAGACATAGGTGTTAACTTCATTGCTGCTGGATTTCCTAACCTGCTTATCTCCGTTATGCGACTTTACCCTTAAGGAGCTTGTCTCACCTATAGCAGCGAACCTGTTCGCCAGAGTGATTGTTGGGGGGTTATCCACTCTCCTTACCTTTTTTGAATTATTTCTAACTTCCTGAAAACCCTGGTTGGTATGAGCCTCATTTGTTACTTTATTGCTGAGTTTACTTACTTCTTCTTTAAGGTGGATCACTTCTTCCTTTAGATGGCAGTTTTCTACTTTAAGAGCCTCAGTCTCTTTCCTATTCTCTTCAATGAGGTTTTCGAGGAAAGCAAACTTTTTGCTGTTTATACACATATAACAAGTGGCATCATGGCGTGGATGTCTGGGGTACCACTCTGGATAATATTTCTTACTACACCCTGGGCACGCAATCCTTATAGGAGGCATGTTTTAAAGGAAAAGGAAAGCTGGGAAAACACACAAAATAAAATTATGATTACTTTCTTTTGACTATCGAAGAAGGGATAGGCTTGCGAAACAGTGAGTTTGTGTGCGCGCGTGTGCTTCGTATTTTCCTACTTACATATGTGAGTGTGCTTAAGCTCGCAAGATTGTAGGTGTTCGTGCGTGCGCGTCTGTACGATGTGTGTACAAACGTTGTACAGAGAGGAATGTGAAGCAGGAGTTGGACCTAAAATCTCGAAGTAAACAGGATGAAGCTCGTAAATCTGTCAAACTAGAGATGGAGTCAATGGAAAATATACACGGAAAGACAACTGAAAATAAATTTAAGCAAGAGAGAGAGAGAGAGAGAGAGAGAGAGAGAGAGAGAGAGAGAGAGAGAGAGAGCTACAAGGCTAAAAAGTTACCTAGGAGACCTTACGGTCCATTCAAGAGGGTACCTTTGGGCTAACAGTTAAGCAGCCACAGTTCTGCACAACGACTTAGGTGCCCAAACGGCTACTTTTCAGATTTTGGCCATCTTGAATTAAACTGTTCAATAGAATTGCTGTTGAAAACGTCGAATAGAAGTGCGTTATAACCAGCGCGGATGCTTCCTGTGAAAAATTTACCATATCGATCGAGGTTGTAACGCTTCAGCTCAAGTTTGAAGCCTTGATTTCTTGTTCTGCTCTCATTAAGGCTGAAAATATCCCCGTAGTCCACACTGACAAACCTTCGAAGTATTTTGAAAACTTCGATGAGAACAGATCTAATTCCCTTAATCTATCTTCGTAACTTTTATGTCTAATAGAGGGAATCAGTTTGGTTGCCCTGGCTTTGAGGCGTTCCAATCTCGCGTTGTCCTTTCGAAACAAAGGACTCAAAAATTGTACGGCATACTCCAGGTGCGGTCAGACGAGACACAGTACTATCTCCTTGTTCCGATATCCAAACTGGCGCTTTATATACCCTAAAATCCCTCGGGCTTTTTTCTCCACCTCAATACACTGTTTTGAGAACTTGAGGTTATTGGTAATAGTTACACCCAAGTCATTCTTAGTTTCGGTGGATTCAAGAGCAGTGTCCTTAAGGATATAGGTTAATTGAGGATTTTGGTGGCCGATATGCATCACTTTTCATTTGTTCACGTTGAAAAGCATTTGCCACGTATCCGACCATTCCCTAATCTTGCAAATTTTTGTTTTTAATTTTATATATCTCATCTGGCGACTGCCTTCTAGGGCATAAGTCGCCGTACTCAAGCTAGCCTGAATCTAGTCTATATTAGAAGATGGATTAAAAAAAAAGAAAAACAAAAAAAATACAAATTGACCTGAAGCCGTCGCGGCATTGGGGGATAAGGACATGAGACCAGTCGCGGCGCAATGGCACGCAACTTTAAGTTCCCCTGGACCATCTCCTATCTTCTTTGCCAAGCAATCCGAAGAGCTGCCCGTATTCCTGCCATGTAGTCGGTGTGAGAAATATCGAAAAGCTGGTCAAATCGCCGCGCCCCTTACGGGGCCAATCTTCCGAAGATCATCTTGCAGGCAGGCAGTATTTCCATCCTTTGCAACGTTCATAACAAGCTTGGTATCGTTGGAAAATTTAGAAATCTTGGCAAACATGTCACCGTCCATGTCCCAGGAAAGAACCTTGAGGCACCGCACTAGTAATGGGCACCCACTCATAAACCTGTCCATTCACCACCACCCGTTGCCGTCTGCCACTTAGCCAGTTTTCTATCCAGCCTGCTACTTTTCCGTCTATGCCCAGCGCTCGCACTTTCCGTCGAGTTCGCTCAACGACATCTTGTATCAGGTTGGAGAGTACAACCTTTCCTTTAAAGGAAAGGTGCACCCCATCCCTTTAGTAGATATTGTTCCTACCATAAAAGATGCGGGAGGGGTCCACCCTTCCGCCGTACCCAAATCTACTATTCGACGGTTCAGTACTACTTTCCTCGAGTGAGTGATCGAGCTTGGACCTCTTCTCGGGAGCATCCCGACCACGACACGTCTGCGCTTTTCAATCCACAGTCATCCACAGCCCCCCCATGACCGTCTGAAGGATCTCGCCTGTAGGGCTTATTCTACCTTCTCTGAGGTAGAGGTCGTTGCCACTTAGCATCAGGGCAACGACTGAACTCTCAGAAATCTAAGATTTCTCAGCCTCTACTCTTATCTGTTGGTTCCCGCGTCGTGGGAGTCAGCTTACCCTCACACAAGTGCCAAGGCGTGCCACTAGCATGGGTTGCAGATCACTTGATTAAGAATCACCGATAAGGACCACCCTATATTTTTTGCATGTAGAGCACGTATATTTTACAACACTTGGTCCTTTATTTCCAGTCATGCTGAACACTTTCTATCTCGGATTACTTTGTGACCACTCAAAAAGGGAAAGGGAGAGAGAGGGGGGAGTGAGGAAGAGAGAGAGGGGGAGAGACGGGGAGAGAGAGAGAAAGAGAGCGAGAGTAACAAGGAGTAACAAGGAAAGAAAGTACCCTAGAAGACCTTACGGTTCCTTCAATGAGGGTACCTTTGGACTAGCAGTCGAGCGGGCACATCTATGCTCAATTGCTTTACTTCTTTAAACGTCCACTTTTCAAGACCCTATCTAGTCTTGACTTAAACTGGTCAACAGATTCACTATTGACAACTTCCACTGGAAGTATGTTCGAGCTATCGCAGATACTGTTGGTGAAAAATTTTCTTCTGCTTTCAGCAAGTGTGAAAATATACCTGTAGTCAACATTATCAAACCCTCGAAGGATTTTGAAAACTTCGATGAGCTGACCACTTAGTCTACGGGTTTCCAGGGAAAACAGATCTAATTGCCTTAATCTATCTTCCTCACTTTTATCTCTGATAGACGGAATTAGTTTGGTTGCACTGGCTTGTACATGCTCCAATCTCGGGATTTTCTTTCTAAATGAAGGAGTCCAAAATTGTACAGCATACTCCAAGTGCGGTCGGACGAGGGAGTTGTACAGACACAGTACTATCTCCTTGTTTCGGTATCCAAACTGGCGCTTTATATATCCTAAAATCCTTTGGGCTTTCTTCTTCGCCTCAATACGCTACTTCGAGAACTTGAGGTCACTAGTAATAATTACACCCAAGTCCTTCTCAGTGTCTGTTGATTCAAGAGCAGTTCCCTTAAGGATGTAGTGAGATTTAGGATTTCGGTGTCCGATATGCATCACTTTGCATTTATTCACGTTGAAAGGAACTTGCCACGTTTCAACCATTCCCCTATCTTCCGAAGATCCTCTTGAAGGCGGGAAATATTTCCTTCCTTTGCAACGTTTTTACCAAGCTTGGTATCATCGGCAAATTTAGAAATCTTCGCAACTATGTCACCGTCCATTTCATTGACGTAGATGAGAAACAGTAGTGGTCCCATGACAGAACCTTGAGGGACAACGCTAGTTACGGGCACCCACTCAGACGCCTGCCCATTCACCACCACTCGTTGCCGTCAGCCACTTAGCCAGTTCTCTATCCAACTTGCTACGGCTCCGTCTACGCCCAGCACACGCACTTTCCGAAGGAGGCTGCGGTGTGATACCTTGAGATTTGTACCACCGGATACATCCATAATTTGAAAACTTATATTAACACGATAATCACCATCTCGAATTCATTGGAGATTTACTATACGTCGTGACAGCTCATGCACTACTCTACCAAGATTTGCATATCTGTTTTCTCTTATTGGCGCAATTTTTGCACAAGAACGATTTTCTCTCTGCTGTTCTTTTGATACTCTAAAAAGGGGGGAAAAATGATGTATATACTTATCTGAAAGAAGTTTACGTATTCATTATACAGAAGGAAGGCATAAGATACAAATACGTACTTGGACTCCACACCGACGACACTTTCGCTCGATGAGAGGTTGGATAAGGAGGATGGGTTGGATCCTTTTGGTGAATCTTTCGCTTTTTTGCAGGGGGAGTAAACATCGTTTCCGTTTTTGATGACCTATAAAGAAAGAAAACAATTGTATATACTTACCTGAAAGATGATGGCTCATTCATTATAGAAAAGGAAAGCATGAGTGAAGGAGGTATGAAATCTTTTTTTTTTTTTAGAGAGAGAGGCTTTTGTATATAGTTATCCGAAAGAAGCTGTATCATTCATTGTACATAAGAAAAGTATGAGTGAAGGAAGTGTGAACAAATTTAAATTTATACATTTACTTCATCAATCATTCGGCCGACGTCTAGCGCGAAAACTCACTTCCTATATCGAATACTCAGAAATATAAATTAGGTGTTTACACAACGTGTTGATGGAATCATCTGGCGTTATACTGTATAACACAAAGATTATGAAGAATTTAAAAACGAAGTGATGTTTCATGAAGGTGTGTACGATGTTTCATCTCTAGAGGGAAAAAATCACACACTCCTTATTTTAGATGACTTATGCAGAAGATATATGCAAATATATCATAGATATTTAGTTACCTCCCACAATATAAATATCTCCATATTCCTAGTGGCTCAAAATCTATTTTAAAAAGACTCTTATATGCGCGATATAGCCTTAAATTGTCACAATCTAGTTTTATTTAACCAGAGGACAGACATCTCCTAGATAAATATATTTGCTGGAGAAGTAATGCCTGGTGAATGTAAGAGCTTCATGAAGATATATAAAGAAGCCGTCTCAAAACCTTATGGCTACTTGCTCTGCGACTTCAGTCCGAGAAACGCTGCCCGATTTATGTTACATACGGGTATATTTCCAAACGAAATCAAAACTGTATATCTTTTAGAATGAACCATAAAATGAAAAGAAACACGTATCTCTTCCATGCGTTCCCTACACTTTCTAAAAGATGAAAAAATCAATCATAGGAAGCATGGATAGTGATTTTGTCAAATGTGTATGTGAAATGTGTCTTAACTTAATAAAAGGTAATGTTCTGATGACAGCATCACAAAAAAAATGATTATCACCTTTCAAGCGGTTGATACGTATGTTAGCTCGGAAGCCAGGTCATATACGTCTAAAGAAAAAAGTAATAAATCAGCGTGGAGGATAGTTTCTACTAATCTTATTTTCTGTTCTAACACCTCTTCTCTCGAACCTTCTAAGATAAAAAAATTATTTTTTATCCCGAAAAAGAGAAAGAGAGAGCTACCCTCAAACCTAATACCATCTCAAGAAAGACTTTTATCTTTGGAGAGAGAATTGACTACTATACTTAATAATTCACACATACCACCAGATAAACGTATTATACTTTATCAGAACACGGTGGAACATTATTTAAAACAGTACTGTATGATAAGGCTGTAAACTCACCTCCCGCTAATGTTAACCAGAATGATAGTGATCAAATAAACGAATATGCAGAGGAAGTACTAGGAACACTGGAGCCTAATGTTCGTGAAAGGAATAGATTAATTTATCATACATTAAAAAATACAGAAGGATGCAGTTGGGATAATAATGGAGTGATTACAATCGACAATAAAAGGCTCCCACAATCTAACATTATCGACCTCCTTAATGATTTAACTAGAACATGGAAAAGACCACCAACCTTCTCCTGGGAAGAAGTGAGAGCGAAGTCAATATCTTCCAATTTCCCGAAATCTATTAAAAAAAATTCGCAACGACGGAAAGAATCAGAAAATATTACTCATGCATTAACTTCTTCCACTTCAACCTCAAGGGTTTGCGCAAACACGCGTCGTATTTCTCACTATCACCAACAACCCAAAATAGGGAACTGGTTGAATTATTTAGCAATTTTAATGATGGAAATGGCAACTAGATGGTCCAATCAAATAATTATAAAAGGCTAAGTGGCAACTCCACTGTTATGTTAATACAAGTAAAAACTTGCAAATTCAAACCGCGTCAGAGAAACCTTATCCTAATGGCTTTTGTCTCACTGGCTGTCCAAATTCACACGAATACTCACGCGTAAGAAGCTATGTCTCGTTTTCAAGTGAAGCAAATTATACAACAAGAATATAAAATTAATATATTCATCCTTTTGAAGATTACTAGAACAAAATTCGGTTATGTTAGAGTGATCTTTGAAAATACTTATGGAAGAACCCGCTATAACAATAAACTATTCCTTAGTGAGAATGAGTTTTGGCTTCTGTTTGCTGCAATACAAAGGTTAAAACAGGAAAATTTTCTCTATGTTGATCGTTTGTTGAAGGACTACGATGTAAATCAGTTACAGTGTGTAGTGGAGGCCAACCCTAACAGTCTATTTCCAGGTATCCATTTCGGGATTTACTGGAAAAGGGATGAATGGTTCATTCCTACACGATTTAAAAATGCGCTGTACAATGAATATGGAGTCAACAATTTTTATAAAACTTGTAGACAAGTTTCATCAAAGTTTTCGTCAAATGAAATGCTTAAAGAATGTAGATGATGTCTGTTATCTTACATTCACGATGGACTTGATGAATGGCGAAAACTTAAACCCACCATCACAGAAGTTGACTATATAAAAAATATCTCGTTTGATGAGTTCCACTGTTTTCTCAACAAGAGGGGAAACAATATCGAACTTGTGAAATAATTTGTCCTCAGGGATCTTTACGACTACGTCACCATTAAGTGTAAATAAAATTTAATAGGATATCTATTTAGCAACCAGTCTCACCATGAAAGTCCAGAGGGTGGAATGTCTCCAGCCTGCGTCGTCAAGACTTGCAAGAAAAAAGTTTAAGTTTTGTCAAAATAGAAATAATATTTTATCAGAGCACAATTCTTTAACAAATATGTTTATTCAAATACTGGATAATATAAAAAAAAACTTCTGATATTAATTTTAGAAACCATAAGGTTGGATTTAAAATAAACATTGATCATTTTTTACCCGTTACATATCGAATACCGATTTTCCGATTCGATTAATCCAGCTCTTTTGATTCAGAGAATCAGTAAATGTGTACAAAGTAATAAGGTTGTAAACATCCATGAAATTCTAATTGAAATTATGTATTTTAATCTAGATGTAAAATAAATTGGATTTTAAGATAAGATGTCTTTTCATCGAGTAGTTATATAAGAGTGTAAGCTAGTCAGATATTCAGTTAGAAATGAACCGTCGATTGTTACGTTTATATACATCCCCGTGTCTACCAATATCTTTTGGTGGGGTAAATCGACTACACCAATTTTTTTAAAAAAAATGGCCAAAAGATCTGATGTGGAAAGCTTTCTCTCAGGCTATACATTACATAAACCGTTCGAAAAAGATTCAAGACCAAACACGTAAAAGTGCAAGGCTCTAACGAGATTTGGCAACGAGATTTAACTGTGATGTCCAAATATGACAGTTTCAATTATGGTGTACGCTGCATACTCTTTGTAATTAACGCTTATTCTAGATATCTCTGGTTAATTCCTTTAAAGCAGAAGACGGGCCAGGTAGTGTCAAATGCTTTAAGAAATCTCATGGAAGAATCCGGATGGATTTCATGTTATTTATGTTCTGATGTTTGAGGAAAGTTTAAAGGAAATAAGATGAAACGTTTATTAAGCGAATTTAATATCAGCATTTATCATGTTAACTCTCTAAACAAAGCTAGTCTTGTAGAGCGTGTACAAAGAACAATAAAAGAAAGGCTTCAGATACTTTATTTTTAATAATACCTGGAAATACCTTGACGTATTAGATGATTTTGCAAAGGCTTATAATAATTCTAGACATAGAATGATTTGGAACACACCGTTCAAAGATATACACGATGTTGCTATACCGAAGCAGATAGTTGAAGGTAAAAAAAGAGGTTTCTATATAAGATCGGTGATTATGTTTGAATCTCACGCGTTTCCAGTAAATTTAAAAAAAAGGTACGAAATAGGGTGGAGTGAGGAAATCTAAAAGATATAGAAAATTTCAAATGTATTAGACATGTATTATATTGAAGATTTAATGGAGAACATATTGAAGGTGGGGTTTATGAAGAAGAACTACAGAAAGTAAAATTTGACTCCCGTAAGAAATATGTAGTGGAGAGGATAGTTAAATCGAAAGGGCATGGAAAAAAAAATCTATATTTAGTAAAATGGCAAGGGTACCCAGAATCGTTTAACTCATATATCAAGGCATATGATATCATCCGAAAATCTTGAGCAATTACATTCCTAAAACTATATAAAGGTGGGAGATGTGGAAGGTTTTATATCAGTTGTGAAGATAGAGCCAGAGAGTTTTTGTGTCACCCTTCCTTCCTTGTCCTTTCTGGATGTTTACCTTCAAAATACCATGTCTGACTATAGAATCGAGTTGTACAAATCCATAATAACAAACCACAGGCATAATGAAGTAGTTCTTTGTGAGTTTCAATTTACAGAGAATATATATAATGTTACTAAGTCTACACACGCATTCACAGTCTATCGAAAAATCGCGGAAGTAAACAACTATGCATCAAATACTATATTGTCAAGGAGAAAGGTAACTAAAATAAAAGAAATTGACTATGCTTATGATGAGATATGTATAGACGCTGGATATTACAAAAATGAAAAAGCCCTCGTAGAGGAAATGAATCTGAAAATGAAACAGAAATTATCACCTCAAGATTTAATGAAATAATCTATCATAGATGAAATCCACAAATTAAATCATTGTATAGCGTTTAATATATATTTTAGACTTTACTGCTCTTATATCTCCCCCGAGATCATGTTACATTTACTCTAACCTTGTAGACTATAAGTTAGTAGACGGGACACAGTCGAGGCTGATGAGAATTATTCATCTTCCTTTGAATGATGGTTCATTCACTATAACTTTTGATAATCTACACTATCTGAATCTATGCTCCGGGGACTTGAGATCAATTTATATTTATATAAGAATGATTGATGGGGAAAAATTTCCATTCTTTGTTGGTCATTTGATGATAAAACTACACATTAGGAGTAACTATTAAACGATAATTAAAAATCTTGAATGGACCACGAGTGTTTAAATATTTAGAGCCCAGAGGGAAGGTGGTCTTGGAACCTTCTTCTCTTCCCTATTCAGAAATGCAGCACCATATCTAAAGAGTGGTGCTTGTTTTGATACCATTCAGGATATTGTGCATGGAAAGAGTTCGAAGTAAGCTCTGAGAGACCAGCTGGGAAGGATAAAAAATAATATCACTAAAGATACTAGACAGTATATTAGAAGAAAGCTAAAATCTGAGAGTGATAATGAGAGGAAATCATAAAAAAAATAGGAGTAATAAATAAGCGAAAATGGATGAATAAGCATTCAAGAATAGAAGAAAGTTGAAAATAAAAATAAATAATGATGAGGCTGGGATGTTTTTTTCTCATAATTTAAACCATCAGTCATTTCATAGATATTCTCATAAAGATATCAACGGCTGTAAACCTTACACGTGTAAAATGAATGCTTTCAATCCAACAAGTGATATCTGTTCGAAGACAGAACTCGATTTGTTTACTGTTCAACTAACTCAAACTTCCATCGTTGAGAGAAATTATCATCAGTCTTACTCTCCCTTCAGCAATATCTCTTCCGACTTCACAACGGTTGAATATTATGTAACTGCTAACAGACAGTATCTTTATATTAAAGCAAGAATTGTGAAGTCAAACAGAAGCCAACTTCTAGATGGGAAGAATGTTTGTCCTGAAAATAATATTCTTCACATTTTGTTCAGCAATGTTGATATTTATTTAAATGAAACATCTGTAAATTCGATTGGAAATAAGTACCCCTATCGTGCATATTTAGAGACCCTGTTGAACTATACTGAAGAAGAAAAATCTACTTTTCCTTCCACTGCAGGATATTACTCTAGTAAAGAAAGTATAGAAACGAAATATAGCAGATCTCAGAAAAAATAATTGGTGTATATGGAAAACTACACACTGATTCCTTTTCACAACATAAGTTATTAATTAATGTTCTCAATAAAGATAAAGTTATCCAAAGCACCACATTCATTTAAACTATTTAGAAGCCAGACCGGTTGAGAAGCTAAAATAGAATTATTAGAGAGTTTTCTTTACAATAGAAAAGTCCCTCTTTCAGCATCTGATTATCTAAAGATGGATAATAGGTTGCTTAAATTAAACGCTAAGTACCCTATCACACAAGTTCGCATGCAAAATTTTACAATTGTGAGTGGAATATCAATGAAGAGTGTGGATAATATCTTCATGGGGCGAATACCTACACGCATCATTATAGAAATGGTTAATCATTTTGTATTTTCTGGTAGTTTTGATGCATCACCGTTTGAATTTAAACCTTATAATGTAAATCGCATCACTATCTATACAAACGGGAATAAGTTGAAAGACCATTTGAATTAGACTATTCAGACGATACAGATGCAGTTGGGTCAAGGGCTTTTTACTCGTTATATAACGGTAGAGGGTAAAACATTTATTGTATTACCCTAAATCAACAAGGGTACTACTTGTCTTGGAAAATGTTCCAATCCTATACAACAGAGAATATTATCAGTGCAGTTACAGTTTTAATCTCCATTAATAGAACCGGTCTCCCTTTTTATATATGCAGAGTTTAGGTCTGTTATTAAGATATATAAGTCTAGAAACGCATTAGTTTATTCCTTATAAAGTGAATTCAGTAGAAATAGAAGAACTATTGTAAAAAGATAAAACTTCCAAACGAGGTTTTCATGGCTGTTTTGCGAAACATTGATCTATGTTTACCTTTAAAATTGCCAGCAGCTTATATAATTAATCTAGATATAGCTATAGACCTGGTTCGCATTGGATCGCTTTGTTTGTTAACAAAAAAAGTTTGTATTATTTCAACAGCCTATGTTTAGGGTTTCGTAATGATGTTTATATTCGTAAAGCTTGGTAAAAATTAATAAAATTATTATCGTTAATCCATTCAGAGTTCAAAGTTACTTTTCAAACTAATGTGGCTTGTTTTGTGTCTATTTCATTCCGCAGATGACAAATGGTAAATCATATCTATCTTTTTTGAGCAATTTGATTTATATAATGATCAAAGAAACGAAGAAATCGTTGTAAAGAATACTTTTAATAGAATGTAGAGAAAAAAAAATGATCCTTCCACTCAATAAAATGAATTGAATTCTGTATATTTGAGTTTAAAAGTAAAATAAATCATTATATCAAGCTAGACATTAAACAAAAAATATTTTAAAAAGAGAAAAAAATCACTTACTCAACTGACAAACCCTGAAATGATCAAGAAAATCACAAATCTCCCCACAAGATTCCCACTCATCTTCTGTCAGGTCTTTCATTTTCTTACACTTAGATAAAAAAATTAAAATACCGTAAGAGGTAAAAAGCTTCTTCCCAACAAGGTGTGACCTTTAATAATTAAATGAGGGAGGTTTAGAATGCCCTTTTTATATCTCTACAAATGGGAGGAGAGGAGTGAGGTAGGGGGGGGGGGGAAGTAAGATTGTGACATCTTTGAGAAAAAACATATATGTTTATTCAAGTCAAATGAAGGAGCGGGGTAAGGTTTGAAAATAAGGTTTAATAGACGGTCCAGTTTAAACAAAAGATAGTTATCTCTTTATTTCATTTTGACCTCTTAGAGAAAAAGAAGCAATATTTGTCTCTTTATTTATCGATTGGAAAACATTTGGGTCAATCAAAGATAACTATCTCTTTCCTTCATTAAATCTCGCGCCCTGAAAAGCAAAAAACAGAGGAGGGATTAACACCCAAGTAAACAATATCAAAAAGGAATCGTGGAAAGCGTTTTAGAGTCAAAAATATGTATGTGATAACATCTAATATACGAGGTTATGCCTTAGAAAGCTCAAGTGTCTCTGTGTGTGTGTGTGTGCGTGTGTGTCTATGTGTGTGTGTGTAGACTCTGAATCCTTCGAAAAAAGGTCACTGACCAAAGTATTGAGGGACACCTGCATGTCACAAGGCTGGTAGTGACGTATGCTAGTGGTGGGGTGGGGATGGGAGGATGGGGTGAGGAGAATTAAGTGAGAGTCCATGTACGCGTGTACGTATCTGAATACGCTCATAGGAGGCCGAGTTTGTGTGCACTCGACCCTTCACTTACAATACTACTACTTACGAGTACCTGTGCATTAGATTAGTTGATATTTTTCAGGTAACATTGCTATTTGTTGACGTAGATATAACGTCAAACCTTACACACTTGACACCAAATTTAAAAAGTATATATATATATATATATATATATATATATATATATATATATGTCATAGAATAGGCTCTCGACGATATATCATATATAACTATTCGTTGAGGAAATTATTCTAATATTTCGAGTGCGTGGTAATCTGATTGACGAGGTGAGTCCAAAAGGGAGGGGGCGGGGGGCTGGAGAGGCTTATTTATCTTCAATATGCTTAAGAAGTGGAACGGAGCTCAAGGATAAATAATATGGATATCATTAATAAAATAGAGTTTTAGTAATTAAACTATCAACAACACACACAAAAAAATGTTTACATAAACGGCGAATGAAAAGGGTCATGGGAATATCTGACTAATGCGAGGATTAAGATTTGGAGAGCTTTAAAAAGGTAAACAAATAAAAATTGAAGGGGGGGAATGGTTCGCTAAACCATTTAAGGTTAGATGATTAAAGCTAATGCTCAGCTTACGTAATTATAAAGTTGTTGTGCAGAGGAAGAAGATGCGAAGGAATCTTCGGTCCACTGTTGATTTCCAGCAGAAGGGTTCTTTGGGGGGTTGTCCTTAGCGAAGGGAAAGGACTGTCTTCGAAGAGTGAGAGCGAAGTGGGGCTCGAAAGTACAAGCGATCTTTGTGACAGCATTTCGGGGATGTTCTAGATGAACAATGGAGGTTATTGTTGAAACCAAGCGTTCTCTTGAAGAACGTTAAAAAGGGGGGAATTAAATTATCCTGACGTGACGTCTTGGGAACGAGAACCGTTTCTTGACGACGGGCTTGAAGAACAATGGCTGTTCTAACATTGTTCTCTTTATGAACAACAGAGGGGGGGGGGGGGTGAAAACCATCTCTTGTCAAACGGGCTTAAAGAACGATGGCGGTTCTAACGTTGTTCTCTTTCTGAATAACAGGGGGGCCTTGTTAACTTCGCGTCTCGAAGGCGCAAACATTGGCACTCAAGGGATATTGTGTTTTTCTGGACAATAAGGGGGTTCTCGAGTTAGAGAGTTCCTAGGTGCACAAGGGAGACCGGATCGGCGTTTCCTCGCGAAGATAATCGGGATCTGATCTGCTTCAATCGGGTAAGGCTATGTATATGTACCCGGAGCCATCTCCATGGCGTAGGGGATAATTGAGTGGGAGACTTCGGGGGAATGCCCCGGTCGCGCCTGGGAAAATACCTTATCTGCCCATAAGCCTAACTCAATCTGGCGAGATCTACGTATGGAGGCGAAACGGGGGGAGTGAATCTCCTTGATTAAATATTTGCAATGGTGGCGATAACGCGCTCTGCTTCCTCTCGCAGATGCACGTGGGTGGCATGTGTTTATAACATGTGATAGCGGCTGAAATTAAGCGGCCTCAGACCGTTCTATCACACATATTTATTTTGTTTTCACAGAAGGAAGAGTCAACTCAACCGAGAACCCTTCTTTATTATTATAATTTTTATCATCGGAAATTTTGCATTAATAAAATTATACTTCTCTTGACATATAAAATTTTTAACTGCAAAGCAGACAAAAAAAAATTATCTCTTTTAAGCCACTGATATACGAGTATCCTTATCAATTTAAATTGATTGTAACCTAAACATTTAAGTGCATTCCTTAAATAACCAGAAAACCACTCATCAATTTTCAAATTAATTTCTAAAAAAATAAATAACAGTTTCAGAAAACTCTTAAACTTGTTTATCCTTCTCTAACACCTCCCGAAATTAGCTCCATATGGACGTAATTCCTTTGAGATTCGTCGGTCCAATGTTGGAGTTTGGTGTAATTGAGAGATTAAAATCTCTGCAACAACGTTTTTGTCATCAACATTGTTTTTCCTTGTCATAATTATAAGAAGGTTATTAATGTGGTGCTTACATTTCACTTCTAATTTACGAAATATCTATTTCGCATTGAAATAAAGTTTTTCCTCGAATTCTATCTTCTGTCCAAAATGTAAACTCTCCCACTCTCCCCTTTTTCTGTTCCATATATAGAGACGAATGGGAATTATAATTTCAGTCTCTGACGATGTCCTAGTGTAAATTGACAAACGCTTAGAATAATAAACTACATTACGGAGTCAAACCCCCGAGTTTATTTCTCATAAAAGTAATACTGAAAAAAACTTGATTTCAATGCGAAAAGATATTCCGTAAATTAGAAAAGGAATGTAGAAAAATTTTAAAATCAAAACTCATAAATTTTATTTAAGAACGTTATTGGAATTTTGATGGCAAGTAAAATTGAGCAGCTACCAATTTTACCCCTATTTTGTTAGGGCCCCGAAAGGGAAATGGCGTAAGGAAAAATACCCTCGCTACGCTACAATTGAAACCTGGGGCTTCTACCCACCCCCCAGAACCCAGTGCCCCAAGAAGAACTGGTGCTCTTACTCGGGTGGTCTTTTGCTTCTATTTTAAATCTCTCACTATCTTGTCCATGCCTGGATAGTCCCAACAATGGGTCAAAGAGGGCTTTAAGCTTTTTCATTTTTTTCATAAAGCAGTTCGAACTTCAAGTTCAAACCACTGCTTATTCCAGTTGGGGCAGTTTGTTTATGGAACACCACACGTGGAGTTAACCATCCTAAGGAATGGGGGCGATTTAAGGAAAATTGGTCAAGCCCCGGGTGCATATCTCCCTAAGAAATCTCTTATCGGGCCTTGACATTTTCACTTTCAAGAAATTGAACACATCTTCACAAAATCTATTTAAAACCTCCGGATGGGCGTGATAGTCTGGAATTTTGCCTTTTACTTCAATGAACTAAGTATCCATTAAACACTTCAAGGTTGATTTTTTCCCCACAGGTTGGTCGTCGGTTGAAATTTGTATTAGTATACTTTAGCCAAGTTTTAATTGAAAGAAATAAAGGTTTGAAACAGATCTAGTTTACAATCGAGAAGCAAAAACAAAGGCGATTAATTCTCTCCGCTTTCAAGTTCTCTTGATTTTAAAAGTAAAAATTACTATACACTTAAAGTATGCAGGAAACCAGCACACAGAGGCCCACACATATATGTGTTTTATTTGTACACCTAGTCCATATAAATAGCATACACCACAAGCTTGACTATGAATGTGTGTGTAAGGCCACATTCCTTGATGGTGATCTTAGATGTATATAACACAGGCCTGCGTTTGAAAATTTTTTTTATGTTCCCCCCGATTTCTTTGTGGTTTCTTAATAAATCCAACCTCCTGAACTCAAAAATGATTGTATATTTGTTCAATCAGGTCAGATTTTCTCAGTACAGCATACACCATTTTTATTGAGATTACCTCATTTTTTCTGATTTTTAAAAAATAAAAACTTTATCTAATAATGCATTATTACTGTTATATCATATAAACAGGAATACACGTATGTAAACTATAATTATTTTAATAAACAAAAAATAAAAGAATGCAACATAATAAAGAAAATAATTATAATTTCGAAGAACAGATGCCCTTGACGATTTTCGTTTGTGCCTGTCATCTGGTGCATCACGCTTCGAACACTAACAGTAGTCAGCAAGCATGTTTCCGTTCCATTTACACTGGCACCTAGATTCCATTGTTTTTATCTCCTGGTGGAATCTTTGCCCCTGTTATTTACTGTAATCCCCGCAGTTGTCGGGAAAATAATCCAGATGGGACTGTAAAAAGTGTATCTTTATAGACATTCGAGCTCCCAAATGTTTAAAACTTGTTAAGAGCTCATTGACCAGGGCAAAATATTCTTCTAGGCTTCTTTTATTGCCTAGAAAATTGTTAACTAGAGCTTTTAAAGCTTTTCAGGCATCTTTTTCTATGTCCTTCATTGATGCATCAAATTGCTGATCAAGTTCCTGATTTGAATTCCATCAAAAATTCCCCCATGGAGCTTAGCGTCACTGATTTGTGGAAATTTTTAAAGAAGAAATTTTAAAGCTTGGCCTACTTTATTAAGGGTTTTAACATAATTTTTCATTATGCTAAGCTTTATATGCAGTGGAGGGAGGAGTATTTTTTTAGGAGGCACTAAAGGTTCAGCTATCACATTGTTTGATATAATTCTAAATGCTTCTCGTGGAGGCCAAACCTTCTTCTCATAGTGCATACTATCTGCACGACTATCCCATAAACTTAAGAAAGAGGGATGATTCGTGTAGCCTGTTTTCGTCCCAAGCGTTAGAGACACTACCTGAAAAAATTTAGCACGGTATGTAAATTCAGTGTAATATTTCTAAAACAAATTCAAAGTAATATTTCTTAAAACAATAAGAATATGAATATGTACTGAAAAATCCTGTATGCCGATGCATTAAATCATCGTATTGGAACTAATTAGATATATGTACATCTTATTTTGAGTTTATTGAGTTGTGTTGTATACCTTCTCAATGAGAATAAGTTTTCCATTAACCCAATAGGATGCATTAACCTATAGGGACACACTTCAACAAAAAATATAACTCAAAAATAACTCATGATTTCCAGATTTGCATTCTTGTAAAATGTAAGTTGACCAAAAGGTGTATACAAGTATTAACAATGTCGTAGAATGGACTCTTGACAAAATACCATATATAACTATTCGTTGAGGGAACTTCTTTAATTATCTTTAGAGTGCGTGGATGTCTGGCGGGCCGATATTATGTATCTTCGATATGCTTAAGAAGTGGAACTGAGCTCAAGGATAATAATATTGCTATCATTAATAAAATAGAGTTTTATTAATAATAACTATCAACAATACACAAAACGGAAAATATTGACATAAACAGAGAATGGAAAGGGTCGTGGGGGCTCGGGCTAATCCGAGGATTAAAGGATTTAAAAAGGTAAAACAAATATAAAGTTAAAAAGATGGGATGGTTCGCTAAACCATTTAAAGCACAGGATAGAATTGACAAAAGGGTTAAATACTCAAAGGTAACGTTGGGCTTACGTAATTTTATACTAGTGGTGCAGAGGAAGTCGACGTGAAGGAATTTTCGGTCCGCTGGCGAGTTCCAGCCGAAGGGGGGGAATAAAAGGATCCTGACGTGGCTTCTTGGGAATGAGAACCGTTTCTCGACGAGTGGCTTGAAGAACAAAGGCTGTTCTACGTTGTTCTCTTCTAAACAACAGGGGGGGTGGGGTGAGAACCGTCTCTTGTCTACGGGCTCAAGAACAATGGCTGTTCTAATGTTGTTCTCTTCTGAACAACAGGGGAAGGGGTGAGAACCGTTTCTTGTCAACGGTCTCGAACGAACAATGGCTGTTCTAATGTTGTTCTCTTCTGAACAACAAGCGGAGGGTGAGAACCGTTTCTTGGCGAACGGACTCAAAAGAACAATGGCTGTTCTCATGTTGTTCTCTTCTGAACAACAAGGGGGAAGGGTGAGAACCGTTTCTTGGCGAACGGGCTCAAAAGAACAATGGCTGTTCTACGTTGTTCTCTTCTGAACAACAGGAGGGGGGGAACCTTGTGGACTTGGCGTCACGAAAGGCTCTAACCTTGGCACTCAAGGGATATTGTCCTTCTTCTGGACAAGTGATGGTAAATCTCGAGGTCGAGGTCCCTTGCCGCACAAAGTGAGAGAGGGTTGTGGTGATGTTTCGCGACGAAAATCTGGATCTCCAATCTGATCTTAGTGGTAAAGTTTCCATCTAAATATTCGAGACACTCCCTTGGCGTGGGGGACAATGGAGTGGGAGCTTCGAGGGAATGCACAGCCGAGCCTGGGAACAATGTCTTATCTGCCCATAAGCCTAACTCAATCTGGCGAGGTCGGCGTATCGGGTCGAACGGGGGAATATAAACCTCCTTGTTTAAACATTGACTCAGGTGGCTGCAATATGGCGCCAAGCTTCGAAGCGAAGATGCACGTGGGAGCATCGTGGTTTTAAATAATATGTGATAGGGGTTGAAATTAACGCGGCCTCAACCCGTTCTATCACAAACAATTAAAAATGAAAATGTCAATATCAAAAAGCTTAGAAATGCCAAGTGTAAAATGATCTTACCTTTAATTCACCACATATCCTACACTTATAGCTTGAGTAATTTATTTTATTCCGCAATTTTTTCATATTTTCATAACTTTCAGTAAGTTGGATTGAATGGCCTATAGGAACGGAAGCTATCTTGTTACCAATATTCAGTAACACAGCTTTTAAACTTCTACTGGAGGAATCTATGAACAGACTCCATTCTAATGGGTTGTAGGGAATTCCAAGGGCCTCAACAAGTCCTTTAATATTGGCGCAGTATACTAAAGAGCTGAAAGAATGCTGTAAAAAATAGCTTCGAAACTCTTCATGTACCTCTATAGGTTCAGGGGGAGAAGGTATAGGAATTTCTGGGCCATGGGGCAGGGGTTTGATGGCAGAAGGAACATCCGGATATGCCACACAATGTTTATTCTTCTTATTTATACCTGTGGAAAATATAATTGAATATTACATAAAGGAATTGATTTGGAGTTGCAGAAAGTACATAAATGTTTAGTAAAGGATATGTTCATGCTGAAGTGAACTATGTTAGTTTTTAATTTTATGCTAAGTCTTTGCATAATAATGTCATTTTCAGGAGCCAGTATAATACAGAAAGCTTAAATACTTGATACAATGCTCACCTTTAAGATTTGTCCTGCAAAAATAGCAATCCGTAGTGTGGTCCTTGCCATCTCTCCACACCATGGGAACACCAAAAGAGAGGGAATTCTGTTCGCCCTGACTCCAGCGTCTTAAACTTATGTAGCATCCCTTGCAGCAGATATGTGGTGCAAAACTTTTATCTTGATCTCTTAGCCTTACTCCAAAATATGCATTATACAAAGATTTAATTACAGGAGGGATTGTACTTTGCTGCTCGGGAAAAGTCACTTTGCCGCAAACATAGCAAAATCTGTCGGAGCTATTCTTACATTTTCTGTTCATTTTTAACTCAACCATTATTATTATTATTCTTATTATTATAATGCTCAGCAATTTCTAACCTGCAAAATATAAACCTATTTGCATAATTACTTAAAATGTAGACAAAATTTACTGCGAATAGAGCAGTGCAAAAACTATTGAAATTTGATGTAATATAGATGTATAAACTATAAAATTATTATCACCCCCTGTATCGCAAAAACTGGAGGTGATAGAGAAAAACGGATGACAGATTCGGATTTAGGAGGTCAATTTTATTGAGAAACACTATAGAAAACCTTAGGTACATTTTGGACGCAGACCAGTGTAATTAATGTATTCAAATAATTTAGACAGCTGGAATAATTCCAACCCACAAATTTAAAGGAAACTTGTGAATTCATCGATGCCAAAATATTTTTTTTTAATGCTAGGGGATTTATCACCAATCTGCACTCCTATAAGATGCTTTTATTTCTAGTGCGCACCTACTGATTACCGTGGATTCCGAACCACGGGTATCTGCAGCCTATGCTTGCCACCGGGAAATCGACCCTAATCGGGACTACATCCGGTGACGAACTACACACAATGTGGTTAACTTCGCTAAAATTGGAAACGGTGTTTCCACTCGGCTAACCCTTAGTCCATGTTCAAATAGTAAAAAAAAAAGATGAGACAAAAGAAGTATATGTACATAAAGTAGTCAGCAAAACGTCGGCCAATAAAGCCTCATTTTTATCGCTTCCTTTATACTAATTTATAAAAGTATTTAGAAGTAAAATAATAACTCAACGAAGCATATGGTAGTACTTGCTAAATTATAATTGATATATTAAGTAAATTGTAATGAGGAATCATGTACATACGAGTAGAATCGGATCTACGTGTTTTAAATTTAAGGATTTAAGAATACGTCTTTAAGTCATTTACTTTGGAATATCCGATCCCAAGCCCCACTAAGAAAGGAGAATGGTTAGCTGAAGAGTGCAGATACCTCAGCCTTACACCCAAACACGCTGAGAAGACAAATGATCTCACTTACACAGAATGCAAAAGATTAGCAAGTCCTCCATATAACTATAGCGAGACACATATAAAAAGTAAATAAACACCCACAGTTCTATTATAAATTGTTTTTATTAAGATTTTGCTATTATGGTGATCAGTATTTTTTTCAAACTTTGCAGCTTCTAATAGAGTAATAATTATTTATAATGGATAGAAAGCAAAATTCCTAAGAAATTTCAGATTTTCAAAGAAAACTGAGGACTTTTTGTTAATCTGAGGGGGAGACTGTCCCAAAGAGAATTTCTAGGAATCTAGGAATACCCTTTTCTTCCGTTAACAGAATTATAGTTCAATTTAAAGAAAATTCTAAAACATCAATGGAGTCACAACATGGTCGTCTTTGGTCTTGTGAAAGATGTCTTCGTGCTATTCGATGAGCCATTGAGAACAACACTCGATTAAAAGCTTATAAAATGGCAGAAATATTTGTAATAGTCCCAATAACAACAATCAATTACTTGCACTCACTTAGATATTATAGACTTCCAGCCAAGACGAAAACTCTTTTAACTATGACCAACTTTTCCTTAAATTTCAGACCAAACATTTCCTCAAATTTCAGATCAACATTTCCTCAAATTTCAGATCATGCACCGGAGTTAGACATAAACAAGGTGCAATTAATTCTGAAACATAGTGAATTTTCAGTTATACTTTGGTGAGCAATTTGAATTAATATAAAGTCAGAGTTTCCATTCTCATAACGGAACTTCTACCTGTGTTTTCAAGTGGACAGTCTAAAAAGGATAGTTGTTTATTCATTGAGGATTGGGTTCCCTGTTATATTGCAAAAATCACAAGAGAATTGGAGGGCCAAAGCGAGATCAAATTACTTCCTTAGCCGAGTCATTTCTTTATCATGGACCCAATAGAACAAATGTGGGGAATGTTAGAAAAAAAGAGAAAAAATAAAAGCTCAAACGAACAAACCAGGAGCGCAATCGGAATTAGTGAATGTCATCTGCCAAATATTGTTTGAAATAAGCTAACCTTTATTCACAGAATTTATTAAATCCTACGTAAGAAAATTGCAGCTCTAAAAGGTACTAGAAGAAATTCCACAAAGTATTAATAATATAATGTGTTTTAATTGTAAGAATGTAGTTCATTCTATAAATTTACAAATTAAGACATTTAAGCAATTGACTGGGTGTCTATTTACCTATTACATGACTCTGTATAAGCAGCCACAACTCATTTCTCATCTTATCTCACCTATATTTCATTTAAGTAACATTTATCGTCTCAAATTTAGAGGATGCAGAAGCTGCTGCAATTAAATTGAATTATTCTTACTTTTTGCGTTTTATCTGGCAGTTCACTTTATACAGGTTGTCTTCTTAAAATTAACTGAAACAACTTCTGCCTACGGTAAGTTTACTCACAATATATATATATATATATATATATATATATATATATATATATATATATATATATATTTATATATATATATGTATGCTACGAAGCCTCACTAAAGAAAATAAAAATTGAGAGATTTTGAGCGCCTTTCTGGGAATGATAACATAGACTTTTGATATGGTAAATAAGTGATATATATATATATATATATATATATATATATATATATATATATATATATATATATATATATATATATATATATATATATATATATATATATATATATAAGAGAGAGAAAAAGAGAAGGAAAAGCAGCACCTCATAAGTTCCATAAGTTCTTACGAACCATAACGAGAAGGCACCGTATATGCAGGCCTAACATAAATAAGTCTGAGGGAAAGTATAGCAAAATATATGAAGTCTCTCTCCGCGCAATTTTGTGGTTAGGAAATGGAAGAATGACCTAGGCATTTTGAAAAAGGGGATATCTAAGAATTTGGGCAGGATAGCTGATTTTGTTTCTAGGTTATTGTCTATCTATTTTAACTCGTGCAGTACTCTGTCCAGCCGAGACTTGAACTGTTGAACTATTGAACTGTTTACCACCTCCACTGGAAGAATGTTTCATCTTTCATGGATACTATACGAATAAATGTTCCCACAGACGCTTGTCCTAAATCGTAGTTAATCTAACTGTTAGCCATGGTTGTGCGTCGGATTCATGTTCAAGGTGAACATCTTCCTGTGGTCCAAGTTTTCTACTCCCTGTATTATTTTATAGGTTGCTATGAGCGGGCCTCTTATACGGGCTGTCTCAAGGGAGAACAATCCCAATTCTCGTAGGATGCATCGGTATCCTTTGTACCTAAGTGACGGGATCATTTTGGTGGCCTTGGCGTGAACCTTTCCTAGCCGTTCAATGTCTTTGCGCATCGATGGTGACAAGAAGTATATGGCATATTCAAGGTGCGGCCAGACTAGAGAGTTGTAGCGTTTGGGGACAATCTTCTTGATTCCCTAAAAAAATTAAATCGTTTTGTATCCCAAAAGTTTCTGTGCCTTTTTTATACCTCAGCACACTGTCTAAAGAATTTCAGGTCGCTGCTGATTTGCACACCTAAATCTTTCTCCAATTCAGTTGCCCTCCAATAGCCTACTTAACAAATAGTAGTATTCTTGAAGGTTAGCGCCTAAATCTTTCTTCCATTCAGGTGCCCTCCAATAGCCTACTTAACAAATACTAGTATTCTTCAAGGTTAGCGTGACCTATGTGCATCACTTTCCATTTGTTAAGGTTGAATGGCATCTGCCACATCTCCGACTACTTACTTAAACTGCGAAGGCTGTCTCTCAGGAGTTCTACTCCTTCGTGCGAACCAACACCGCCACCTAGTTCAGTATCGTCAGCGAACTTGGCTATTGTCCATAGCAGTCAGTTGCATGGATCAATGATGTTTAAAATGAACAGCAATGGACCAAGGCCGGATCTCCAGGGCACCCCGCTGGTTACTGGGGCCCACCTTGAGGCTGCCTTTCTGACTTTCACCCTCTGTTTCCGGTTGGTCAACCAGTTCTAAATCCAGTTGGCTACATTACAGGTAATTCCGATGCCACGGACTTTGCTCATTAACTGCAGTGGGGCAACTTAACGAAGACATTTGAAAAGTCTAGGTATAAGATGTCCACAGCCCGAACTCAATCGTACTCACTTAATATACAAAGGTAGTTCCGAAATAATGCCTTCTATCTTTTTTTACTCAAAAAGTTGGAGAGATGCATTTTTGCGGACATTTTTACATCAGAATGTATTTTTCCACCTAGTCACCCCCATTGTTAATGCATTTTCGCCAGCGATGAGCAAGGGCCTGAATGCTACGCTAGTAAAGGTTCTCGCCTACCGAGGCCGTCAATTTCTTCACGGCGTCGTTGTCTGAAAAACGCTCCCCGCGTAATCCGCCCTTCAGAGGCATGAACAAGTGGAAGTCAGACGGTGCCAATTCGGAGCTATACGGTAGCTGCGGCAGCACTGCCAGATAGGAGCTAAACGGTGTCTACGGCAGCACCGTCCAGCCAAACTGTGTCACACAATCCGTGGTCTTCAAATTCGTGTGTGGTCTGGCGTTACGAGGGGTATCCAATAATTTTTGCGAATCGGTAGGACAAAACAGAAGAAGGGGGATGGCTGTTTGTGGGGGTGTTAGGACAAGTTATGACAAGTAAAGACCTGCAGCCGCACACTCCTGCCTCGTCTATTTATGAAGCAGTAGCTGATCGCAAATCGTCAGTCACAAATTTTTCAACAATGAAGAAGGTTGAGCACCACGCAGTGATCAAATTTTTGACCAAGTAAGGCAAGAATGCAAAAGAGATCCATAAACGCATGGTTGCAGTGTACACCGACACCGACCCTTCATATGCAACCATTGCACACTGGAATTGGGAGTTCCGCCATGGCTGTGAATCCCTTGAAGATGACCCCCGTCCAGGACGCCCGTCAGACGTGACCAACGAGGACAATGTGGCCCGTGTGGAGAGGATGATCCTCGGAAATCGATGGGTGAAGGTCGAAGAAATCGAGCGGGAACTTGGAATATCACATGGAAGTGTTATCAACATCATCTACAACAATTTTGCCATGACCAACAACTTTGACCGTTGGGTCCCTAGAAAACTCACGCTTCATGATCGACTTCAATGTCATCAAAGTCCACAAGGCCAGAGTTGCACAAGCTGCCCTACGTGGGTGCGGTTTCGAGGAGCTCAACCTCCCCCCATACAGTCCAAATCTGGCCCATAACGACTATTTTTTATTCCGCTAGCTCAAAGCTGCACTGCGTGGACACCGGTTTGGGGACGATAAAGATGTCCAGTTCGCCGTCCAAGGGTGGATTAAACAGCAGTCGGGAGAGTCCTGGTTGTCGGGAATTCGAAGCCTCAGGGACAAGTGGCGCAAGTGCATTGAAGTCGAGGGTTTTTATATTGAAAAATAATAAAACCCTTTTCCTCATATCTCGTTTCCTTATATCCTAATTGCAAAACTTATTGACCACCCCTCGTATCTTGTCGCAAACAAAATGTTTCTTTCTTTTCTGGCCTTTCACGGGTAATCCGGGCCTTCAGCTTGACCAACGTTTCAACGTAACAGTCAGAGTTGACAGTTGCCCTAAGAGGATGACGCCCTTTTTGTTGCAGAAGACGGTGCACATCACTTTGCCTGCTGAAGTCTGCGTCTTAAACTTATTCTTCTCTGGGAAGACCGAGTGGTGTCATTCCATTGACTGCTGTTTCGAATTCGGCTCCTAGTAGTGACACCATGTCTAGTCACCAGTAACGATGCTGTCCATAAATGCGCCACCTTCTGCTTCCTACCGATCCAACAACTCCTGACTGACAGCCACCCGGTGCTCTTTTTACTCTTGCGTGAGCATCCGTGGAACCCACCTGGAACATACTCTGCTGTACACTAGGGATGACAACATCGTTTCCTGTGCAGCGACACTCACTTCTAACTCTGCACACATTTCATTCACCATTATCCGCCGATTAGTGTGGATGAGCTCATCGAGGCGCGCTTAATTTTCCGTAGTGACGGCTGTACATGAGAGTCAGAGCACAGTTTGTCACACACCTCTGTCACCACTCTTGAATAGACGAACTCATCTTCTAACCGTGCTGAAATTATTTGCTTTGGCTCCGTAAACGTTCACCACGTGTTGGTAAATATCCATTGGTTCGCTTCTTCTGCATGGAAGAATTTAATGACGCATCTCTGCTTCTGACGCACTTCCATGGCAGGGGTTTCTTTCTTAGGCTGTCAAACCGTCAATATCTCCAACAGAGCAATAAAAATTTCAGCTTATTAGCGCAAAGATTCAGTCATTATAGCAATGCTATAAGCAATCCCCTCTATCCTCTTGTGGCTGAATAAAAAATTAGAAGATATTAATTACGGAACGACCATCTTACTATTTAGTATGAAAGAATTCTAGTAGATTTGTAAGACGATCGGAATTTGCAAAACCCATGCTGGGAATCTGCGATAAGGTTGTGAGATTCTAAATGATCAACTATGCAATCAGTGATTATGTTTTCTAGCCGTTTGCCTACTATGGATGTCAAGCTAATTCACCGGTAATTACTCGGGCTTTTGCACTCCCCCTTTTATGACAAAATGAGCGTCACGTCTGCCATTGTCTAGTGTTCTGGCACCTGTCCCGTTTCAAGGATTCATTTAAGATCGCAGTAAGGTGTGTTGTAACCTCACTAGTAAGCTTACGAAGGATTCTGGAAGACAGCCATCTGGACTTGGAGACGTATGACGGTTTAGATTCCGTATTTTAGCCGACACTTAATCGTTTCCTACAACTATTTGATAGAGGTGTTTCCCTCTTTAAGATGAACCCCCGGCCTCGCGGCGACTCAGTCTACTTCATTCGTAAAAACTGAGGCGAAGTAGTCGTTCAACACGTTGGCGATGTCCGTGTCCAATTCCCGCAACATGCCATCCTCGTCCTTCAAGGTACCTATGCGATTGCGAACCAGTTTGTAGCTGTCAACTTGTCAGAAGAATTCTTTCGGGTTATCTTTACAGATGGACGTGATCCGTAGTTTCTCACTACGTTTAGCTCGTCGCACTAGTTTTTTTAACTTTCCTACAATTCTCTCTTTACTCAGTTATGTATTCGCTCCTAACGCTTGTTTTCCACTTGTTGTAGGCCAATTTTCTTCTACGAATTGCAGACGAAATGTCGCGATTAAACCATTTTGGTTGGGTGGGCTTGTTTGTTACCTGTTTTTCCAGGTCTGTTGTGTCTTGAAGTGCCCTTTAAACTGAAACCAGTTGGCTGTGGCTCCATAGCTAACTACGGGTGACAGTTAATCCATCGCGCTCTAAAGGCGGTCAAAGTTAGCTCGTTGGTAATCGGGTTTGTAGATAGAGATGCAACCACGCATATTGGAGGGAACGTGAACGAAAAATGGGATGGTTCGGTGATCGCTCCCGCACAAACACTCTCCTAAGCTGAGTTCTGTGACTATATCGTCTTCGATGGTAAAAACCAAGTCGAGCAGTTCTCAACTCTCGTCGGTTTCTTGACGCACTGTGTCAAATAGTTACTGTCAGCCAAGTAGACTAGTCGCCCATCTTCACCGTTTCCCGATCTATCTCGCCAGTCAATGTCTTGACACTTAAAGTCACTCATGATGAAACTTGGGCGACTATTCACCATATCTGCTAGCTTAGAAAACAGGCTCGATTCTGACTCCTCAGATGAGTTTGCGGACTCTACACTACTACCAAGCGATATGTAGACGTACTGTACCTAGTTTATATCTATCCCTAGCACTTCAACTTCGTTAAGGCAGTTTCGGACGTTTAGCATGACTCAGCCTCCTTCTCATTATTGTCGATCGCAGTGGAACATCGCATACGAGGGGATCACAAACTTACCATCGAAATCTCTAGTGTTTGTATTAAGCCAGGCTTCCACGATGGCCTCAATATCTTTACCGGTATCACTGGCCAACACGGCCAAAAGTTCGTCCCACTTGTTTCGTATCGACTTGGCATTGAAATAATAGGACTTTGAGGGAACGAGAACTATCCTGCACGTTCCCTACCCTGATGCATTTCCATAAAGCTCAGTTTGGGCGTTATACTCTGAGGGAAGCACATTCCCTTGAGCGTCACCGGAGCTGTACGTTTCATCTTCATGGACTTCCGGATTCCCTTCGCCTGCGGAGGACTCTCTACTCCCCTCCAGACGAGTACTGTGCGATCACCTGATACAGTCCCCACATTTGCGTCTGTAGTATGTAAAGCAGACATCGTTTGGGAGGTGGGAGATCTTGAATCGTCCTCTAGTCGTCCATAAACACTCACATTTCTACGTGTCGCGCTTCCCCACTTAGTTGCAGCTATGTCTTTTCCTTCCGTTAATTGTCTATATTCGAGGTCTTAGTGTACTACCCGACTGGCTGGCTGGTAAAGACCGTGCTGCGCTTAATAGCCATAAGCCGTTCTGGTCGAATAGGCTAGTCAGACCATTCTTACCTATTCCTTCAAGATGTACTCCATCCTCAGAGTACGGCTCGTTGTGTCCAAAGAACCGGTAGAACGGATCTATAAACTTTACTGCTATCATGGCGCATAGATGTCCTATCCAATCATTAATACTCATAAGTTTGCTAAGCTCATGCGCAGAGTATCAAGCCCTTATTGGTCTTTACGCGAAGATCATCTGCAGTTATCATTGTCTTCACCAAGATGCTTTCTGTGTCTTCGACCCCTACTCCCCTGAGGAAGAGATCGTCCCCATTCAACATCGAGAGTAGGACAGAGATCCTGGAGAAAATCCTCACTTTCTCGACCTCGTTCCCAAGTGTTTCATTGCCCATGCCATTAAAACATTGGAACTCCCAACAGTGGCCCTGGCCATCGCTGAGGTGGCTATCCATGCCTCGGACATGGGACTCTCCCACAATACACATTGCACCTCCACAGTCAAGACATTCTGGTTCATTTGTGACTCCGGACGCCGCCTTATTCTTTTTCTCCCCTATCCACCCGAACACATTGCCAGGTCTCTCACATTTACTCTTCTCTCTATCTATCCCTGTTGTGTCAGTCTCCTTCGATCCACCTATTTTGGTGCTCTTACTAGTATCCTCTGCTACAGTTGTCTTCTACCCTTTGTCCTTTTTCTTCCTCTTCATCTCATTAGCTTTGGGAGGTTTGCCAAAGTTTTCCACACGGCTTTCGAAATTGCATCCAAGAATTTAGCAGGGACCCCGCCTACATCTCCGTGAGACGCCGTTTGGGCTACGCCTGGCGGAGAGGGTTCACTTAAGTACCGTACCAAGTGATGACGTCACAACTTCAGAATAGCTGCGCTTGACACTGCAGTGTTTCTATCCGGCCACCCTCGAACCCCGTAGGGGACCTTTTGGACGAAGAGCAGCCGTATAGG
Source organism: Ceratothoa steindachneri (assembly GCA_963969495.1). Classification (NCBI taxonomy): domain Eukaryota; kingdom Metazoa; phylum Arthropoda; class Malacostraca; order Isopoda; family Cymothoidae; genus Ceratothoa; species Ceratothoa steindachneri. The sequence goes on along the minus strand of OZ018326.1, from coordinate 186,960,243 downwards.
AGTCTCTTACTTCTTCCAAAGCGGTCGAACCCTGGTCCATTTCCCCCTCTGCTATGTTTCTCAAAGCCCTCCCTCCAGAAGTCCTACCACAGTTGATATCCTCCATAGGACCCTCTACACGAACCCTTTCTGGCTCAGAACGAGTCGGTTTACCTCTAACCCAGCAGCCCTGACTCTCGTGTTCGACCTCATGCTCCTCTCCTCGCTCGACATTCCATTAGAATTACGCTCCGCCTCTATTAGGGCAGCAGTCGCATTTCGTGAATTGAAGCTGAAGCGCCTTTAAATATTTTCAGCTTCCTCCCAGAAACGACCGATTTGATTTCTCAGCTCTAGCTCATGGAGACAGTTCTCTTCTAATTGGCCAACGTGTTCCTAACTCCGGCCATCTCGCAGCGTTAACGTTGCTCTGCCTCCCTTGGTGTCCGCTCCATTTGCATCTCACTTTCGCAGAAATGGAAGTGCGTAGCGTAGTGTACTAACGGCATACTTTTAACTATGATCAAAACGGTGTTCGCTGCCTCAGTGTGCCTGGTTCGAATCGCTTCCCAGCACGGATTTTTTAGAAAAAGGTAATAAAAATATTACTGCAAGAACAAATTATTCCTTTTTCTCTTTCAATGTGGTTGAATGGATTCATATATATATATATATATATATATATATATATATATATATATATATATATATATATATTAGTGTAGTTGGGTAGCAGGAATCGAACATTAAAATTATTTTAAAATTCTACTCACTGGGCTAGGCGTTTCCTCTAAAGTTACGCTCAACCTAAGCGGAATAAAGATCCCCCTAAAAATCGTTGTAATCATAATAAAGCGTCAATACCTTTATCTAGGCTTTATTTAACTAACAAAACTTCCATACATTCCGAAAATAAAAGAGAAACAATATAAGTAAACATACTCATTCTAATCAGGTTAACAAGCACAATTAGTTATAAGTAAACAAAGTAATGTAGTGCAACCCATTAGGCAATTATACATATAATGTTCCATGAAGCTTAGATCACGACTTTCATCCTGTCAGATCCTCACTCCACTCATTACATCGATGAAGGTGGCAAGAACATATCAAAACGCTCTGAAGAGGATCGAATAAGATCGAAAGCTGAGCAATTTAGTTTGTTTTTTACCAAACACATTCATTTAAAGAAAAATGAATACAGGACAAGTGATCCATCATTAACATGATGGTATGAAAAAGATAGTTAGAAGAAGGGAAAGTTGCTAAATGAAATTAATTAAGGCGAAATACACCATGGTCTTCAACAAAATTTGCTCCTAACAAAGAAAGTAGCATACTCCCAAGCGAACGGGTTCTATGGAGACATTGTGTTTAGGGACGTGCAAAAAGCCTTCGATGATATCTGGCTGGAAGGACTTCCATACAAGATCCTGAACCTCCAGCTAGACCCAATCCTGTTAAGGATCCTCTGTGACTTCATCATGGACAGAAGGGCCTGTCTCATGATAGAAGGGTACTGAGGTCCTGAATTCAAACTGGAGGCGGACGTTCCTCAGGGAAGCTGCCTGAGTCCTCTGCTTTACTTAGTCTTAACAATTGACCTCCCAACTCCGGTGCACAGGGACACGATGTATCTGCAATTTGCAGATAACATTACTTAAATTGACCCATGCCCAGAGAGGAAAGCAAGGGCGCAGGCGGTTTGCACAATAGCGGAAATCAACAATATCAGTGAGTACGAGAGACGATGGTAAATCAGGAACCACCTGGAAAAAATAAAGATCGTTCGCTGAGCTGAGAGTTGCCATGGCCCATCATCATAGATGGGAGTAGATACGGCTACTCCACCAAAGGCACCGTCCTGAGCCTTAAAATCACCGACCATGGATACTCGAGACACCACACGGAGAGGCGGAACCTGGCAAGGAGAGAAATCTCCAAGCTATACAGGTTTAGAGATCTTAACTCGGCCAACATCAGGAAAATATATCTGATGTATGTCCGGGCTAAGCCCATCTACCCCGCAGCGGTTTCTCAATCGGCCAGCAACACTGCTTCTCTGCTTATCAACAAAGTCAGAAGGCGTGATCACCTTAGGCAAAGAGATTTGCACAGGGGGAAACGTTTGGAGCATATAAATGTCGTCACCCAAAAACTTGGAAAAGAGGTTTGGTTCACTCTAACGAAAGGTGTCATTCCTGAGCTACAGAGAACAGGCAGCAGGCTTAATATACCTCCAAGGCTACGGGCGAAAGTCTCACGCCAACGTCGGTTCCCGAGCACTAAATTATGCACACAAGAAGTCATTACACAAATTTATACATAGATAAAACACAATACAACATATAAGAACATTTCATCAATACATATATAAATAAAAACTGCGAACAATACAATTATTACAACACAAGAAACACGAGGTAAATTGTTGGCAATTAGAGCTAACAAAGGCTTGAAAGCTGAAGATTTGCATCAAAATAAGTATAACTAATCATTTGAGAACAAAACAATAAGAAAAACACTAAAACTCATGAAATTACACAAACATAGGATAAAAAGTTCAAACAATCTATAAAAGCAAAGGTAAAAATTAATAAAAAATAAAGCGATGCCCGCCCTACTATGGCCAAATAGCCCCCCCCACCTACCCATCTCCCAGTTTGAATTTTTACCTACTATATCATCAACTATCCCAACTTCTACTAAAAACTGAATATATCATCTTCATTCACTCTGTCAGGTCCTCACTCCACTAAATAAACAGCGGTAAAGGAGGCAAGAACATATCAAAACGCTCCGAAGATGATCGAATAAGATCGAAAGCTTAGCAATTTGGTTTGGTTTTTACCAAACATATTCATTTAAAAAAGAATACTGGACAAGTGATCCACCATGTACAAGAAGAGAAATTTGCCAAAGAAATTAATTAGGGCAAAATACACAATGCTCTTCAACAAAATTGGCATTCAGGAAAGACTGCTATCCAACTACGCCGGTACCAAGAAGTTATAATATAGTAATGAACTTCCTAAATTTAGCCTGCTTATTTATCCTAAAAATACGTATACGCCTGGCAACATGCAACCCCTCTGCTCTCTTAATATATAAATATATATTGATTTAGGCATTCATGCCTTTGTCTTTTAGGTATGCTTGGGTTGTTATTTTTTCCTCTTGTTTTTTTTTTCACGTTAGGATCGAGTTTTCCTCCTCTAGTAAGCAGTGCCTGCTGCTACTCAGAAATTTCTTCCGGCCTTGCTTTATTTGTGGTATCGTTAGTTCTTCGCTCGTATCTGCGAGCTTTTCCTCGATTTTTGACTATATATTCTTTGCCCACTTTTCCAGGGTTTTATTTATTGGGTCAATATTGGCTGTTTCTATTATTTCTCCGATTCTTTTTCTATCTCTTCTTCTTTTATCCGTGATGAAATAAGCTGCCTTATTTTCAATTCGTTGTAGCTTCTTTTTTCAAGATTTCGAGATTGTGTGCAATGGTATCGGTGGATATACCAGGACGGATTCAACAAACGCTTTGTATAGCGTCCTTTTCCTTTTACGACTTAAATTCTTAAGGTTGTAAATTAGTCTTAGGCCTGATGTTGCCTTGGCTGTCCTGGTTTTATATGCTTATGGTATCCTCTTGTACCTATGTGTAGGCCTAACACATTCCCTTGAATTGAGTATTGGTACTCGATTCCGTCGAAGTTAATTTGATTTTCTTTCCTTCTGAGGATTAGGATAATCTTGAACTTTGTAACATTGGTCTTAATCTTCCAACTTTTTCAAAGTCGTTTATATTATTTATTATACGTTCAGTAGTTCTTGCTTGCTATTTGGAATTCGTGGAGCGTGATGAGATCACCTGGCTGATATCGCCTGGTGAAATCGGAGGCGGAAGGTCTGCTGTAAAGATGGAGTACAGAGTGGGGGCCAGGCTCCCCCCTTGTGGGAACCGCGTTTGGAGATGAAAGATTGGTCCTTCTAGTCCCTCGATACTTATATATGCCTTTCTCAAGGTTAGATTATCAGCCAGGAGTCTTTCCATCCTGATGCCGATATTGAGCTGAAGGAGTTTATATTTTAGTCCCTTGAATCATACCTTGTCAAAGGCCTTCTCGACATCGCGGAGGACCCTGTCCACGTAATCCTTTTCGGCAATGGCTTATGCCAGCTTTTATGTAATGACTGCTAGAGCCATGGTAGAGTCTCTTTCTTTTCTGAATGAATACTGATGTTTATTATATTTATCTGTTTCTTCGAGGAAAGTGTCCAGTCTCCCGTTCACGATATTTTCGAAAACCTTCCCTAAGAAAGTTCAGCAGCGAGATCAGCATATAGCTCGAGACCAGATTTGATGGTTTCCTTGGTTTTGGCAAAAAAAAACATCTTTGCTACTTTCCACTTCTCTGGTAAGGCTCCTATATTTAGATAGGCATTAAATAGGTTTTTTAAGCATTTAAGTATGTTTCCGGGGGCCTTCTCGTAGTTGTACTTGGTTAGGCCTGTTGACCCGGGTGCATTTTGTTTAAAGGTGTTAATAGCTCTTTTAATTTCCTCCGTCGCTATAGTGGTTGCTAGTCATAGATGTTCTTCTACTCTGTTATCTACTCCTTCTTCTGGTGTAAGTCTGTAAATATTTTTTCTTATGAATTAGGCGACTATTCTCTCTGTCTCCCTATCGAATCTTTCGTTATCTGCCTTTTCTATTAAGTAAATTTTGCTCCAGTAGTGTCTGCATTTTCTTTTTATTTCTTTATTACTCCTCAGATATTTGTTATTATTATCGGTGATTTAAATTGGATTTTTTGGTGGTCTGCCTTTGATTATCTTTGTTACCCTCCATTCCTCATTTGAATCTTCTGTGTTTCCGTTTTCCTTACCATATCTTTCTAAATTTCTTCTTGTTGTTCTTCAATTAGAAAAACCATTTCTCCTTTCATTTGTCTGAGTTCTTTACTTCTCCTCCGATTCGTGCCATAGTCTCTTACTTCTTCTTATTTCTCTCTGATTTTCTTTGCCTTCCTTTTCATTTCTGTTGTGTACTTTGGGTGTGGCAATTTGTTTTTCGGTACAGCCTGTTCGTCGGCATCTATTAATTTTATGATCAGACTGTCTGTCATATCGTTTAGTTCTTCCCGGGTTTTTCCGTGCGTTTCAGTTGGGAGTATTCTTCCACTTTTAATGCGTATTTTTACCACTCCACTCTCTTATACGACTTCCTGGGACTTATAGGGAGCATTATTGGATTCTAGTTAATGGTTATCAGAATTACTATGTGGTCACTACAAGAGATGGAGACTGGTTCCATATAGATGTTATATGGAAAGTTTAGTGACGCGTCATTACTATGTTCGGGCGGGTGGAGGTTCACCCAGTTATATAGGTCGGGAAGTCAGGGCATACGCTTTTGAGTATATTCCTGTCTATTAAGAGTTCCACGTTACGGCCGGAGTTGTTTTTGGTTAGATAGCCTGATTCGTGCAGAAGTGCTCTTAGGTCCCCCAATAGGATGGTAGGATTATTTTTGTTAAATATCTCCAACACTGAGTGGACTGGAATGTACGAGTGGCGGGGAGGTTGGTAGGCCACTGCAACCGTGATTGGAGTAAATTCCATCTCCAAAGTCACGGCAATATAGGCCTCGACCTTTTCGCGTTCTTGAGTGTATTGAATGTTCTTCTTTATTACAATGGCTGTGCTATCATATCTTTCTCCAGTAGGGTTCTTTTTTATGACCTCGTAATTGGTGATTTTCATGTGTTCGGTGTCCATAATACCGTGTTTTGAAAAACACATTATATCTGCGTCCAGATTCCTGAATATGTTGCCATATTGGATGGCTTTATTCTTCCACTCGTCGTTGTTAGGAAGTAAGATTTTAAGTTTGCTGTTTCTGTTATCCATTGTATTAGTTTTGTGTCTTAACTTCTTCCTTTGTGTTTTTAAATCTGCTATTTACGAGTTTGTCGAAAGTTTTTTTTATTAATTTGATATCATTGAGATAGAACCTGATGCTGTCTTCACATATCAGTTTTTTAATTGAGCTTTCTTCGTGTTCGGTTATGTAGGCCTATTTACATGAGCCATGTTCCAGTTCTTTCCTAATGTTGGCTGGTCTGGCCCCTTTGTCAGGGGGTAGGCTTCATGTACAAAGATAGGTAATTTGAAATCTTTAGCTTCGTATCTGCAACTTTCTTGATTTTCTACTTCTGATGATGTTTCTGAATCTGTAATTTTTTCCTCGTTTTGTCTTTTATTTGGCTAGAAAATTCGATACAGAGCTATATATATGTGTGGTAAGCTGCGTTAACATTTATACGAAGACATTTATAGGAAATAGGATTTCTCTAAACAAAAGATATATGTACATGTAAAGGGTTGAGACTCCATAATGGTCTCAATATTAAGATGGAGAGGTATTATTATTAGGGCTGGCGGACGGGAGGATGGTAAGATGAATTGCGAATTTGCTTGCGAATTTCGTTTTGCTTCGTGAACCAGGTTTCTGCCCTCATGCCTCATGACTTCCTAATGATTTTGGTGAACTAGTCCATTTGTTAAGCCAAGATCAAAAGCTGAACAGAAGACAAATCGAGAGACTCGAAATGAAAGCAATTAACAATAAGTTAGCAGTCGCCTTAATAAATATATATATATATATATATATATATATATATATATATATATATATATATATATATATATATATCTATATATATATATATATATATATATATATATATATATATATATATAGAGAGAGAGAGAGAGAGAGAGAGAGAGAGAGATAGAGAGAGAGAGAGAGAGAGAGAGAGAGAGATAGATATAAGGATATGAGAAACTCACAATAAATGTACATCTAAAACTTTACTAGCTAGTGCAAAATATTTTGTTCGTTTATTTGAATTTTTGGCCTAAGAAGATGACCGTATTGTGGTCGAAACGTCGCCGGTAAATAAAAAGGGATGATGCCAGCTTTTTTCCCCGCCTTGGTATTTCTGTTAAACATTAAATTTAGGCTCTCTAGAAGCAATCCTTATCGATATATATATATATATATATATATATATATATATATTTATATATATATATATATATATATATATATATATGGTACGGTTAATGTAGTGGCATTATTAGACAACTGATCTACTTCAGGTTCAGCGTGACATCTTTCGTCCTCGAGCTGGGAGCTAACATTCGTAGAATGGTGGCTCCCATCACTGCCAGAGAACCGCTTTATCGTCCTCTTCGATCTATCTTTGTTCTCTCCGGATAGACAGCCCGATTTTGGGTGGTGGGCGGTCGATGCCCTCCATGGTATTAATCACTTTCCCATTCAAATATCCTTTTCTGGGCCCCTGCTGCCTGAGAGACCAACCCTGTGGTGATTGGGGCTGGCGCATTGTTCCTCATTTCAGGAAATGACTAATTTCTCTGTGTCAGTTGAAGAGTTTAGTTGAGTTTTTCTTCGGCAACCTCATCACCGTGTGCCTAGCTACTATTCCTAGAACGTCGTTTTCCAGGAGAATGCGCCAGCAATCTTGGACCCAGCTTCAGTGGCGGAATCCTTTGCGACCGCTTTCTCCGCATTATCTATGCAGGATGTTGCTCCGCTAGCATTCAATGCGTATCGTGATGTCGCAGGAGGCCGCCGACTGGACTTTACCTCCTGAGGCGGAGAATCCTCCAGCGACATGTTTACTCTGAGTGAGTTACGTTCCGCTCTCGCTTCGTGTGCGGACACTGCCCATGGTCCAGATGATGTCCCGTATGCCATGCTTCGATACCTGGGTGAGCGAGCCATAGGCTTACTGTTAGATTTGTTCAATATAATCTGGGTAGAGCGTATTTTCCCAGCTTTCTTGTTACGCTCAACGTGACGACCTTTCGATCACTTTTTGCGCGTGCTAGATGCCAAATCGGAGCCTTGAATCCAAAATAAATTGAACCGCGTCTCTCGCTATGCCGAAGCACACAACTTCGGATTTTTTTGGCCAATACTATGGGGGTGCACTTCAGTCGCTATCCACGGCTCCACCCTGAGTCCGAATTGTTTTCCAATCGGGTGCGTCTGGAATTGATGGGCTCGCACTGTTTCTTTGTTCTTGTATTTGACCGACGCCTCACCTGGGAGGCTCATATTTTCAGCCTTAGGGTCTCTTGTACCCGCGCCATAAATTTTCTCCGTTCTGTGACGTTCAGCGCTTGGGGCGCTGATAGGTCTACTGCTTTTCTTTTTTATCGATCCTTTCTTCGCTTGAAGCTCGACTAAGAATGCAAATTTTATGCATTCGCAGCCGACCCTGTATTGCCTAAGGTGTACTCGATCTACCACACCGGCCTTTGTCTGGCGACCGGTGCCTCTTATTCACACCGACTACATGGCAGGAATACGGGCTGCCCTCCGGCCCTCTTGGCAAAAAGGATGGGAGGTGGTGGAAGGGAACCTAAAGTTACGTGTCCTTGCGCCGCGTCTGTTCCTATGGACCTATCCTACAATGCCACGACGGCTTCAGGTTGATTTCTGTCGTCTCCAAATTCGATACACTTGCGGGGCGCACCGCAATTTGATGGAGTGCTCCCTGCGCTTTACTGCGACGACTGTTTGGCACATTCTTGTTGAATATCCCAGTCTGAGTGATCTTTGCGCACGTTACTTGTTCCGGTACCAGACAAGCGGGGTCACTACCGCTTGTCCCTTGTACTGGAGACTGGTTCATGCACCTCGAATTGCGGAATATACGACTTTTTGGAGGAGGCTGGCCTGCTCCACTTAATTTGACTGATTGTTATATGTCGCATGCTCCTGCACCGATACTGGAGCGAGCTTCCTCCTTGTTACATTTTTTGCTTTGTTTTAGTTTTTGTTTTTGCTTTTAGCCTATGATCCTTTTATCCTTGTTACTTGTTATTTTATTGTTATTTGTTTTTTTTAATATAGCCTAGCTGTAGGCTGTTGTGAGTACGGCGACATATGCCCAAGTATACAGTCTTCAGATATGCTCCTTAACCCACCACCCGCCAAAAAATCCCACTGTCTTCTCAACTCCGGACACTTAATGGCTAGTGAGGTCCACCATCTTTCCAGACGTGTTATTATCGCACCTTAGTGCAACACATCTTACTCACCTGCCCACAATACTCTGCCCATCGAAAGAAGTACTTTGGTCTTCACCCTACCTTTGCTTCTGTTCTCGGAGATTTCCCCCATGTTATGCCCAACTTAGTAAGATTCCTGGAAGATGCTGTCCTTTCTTCCAAAATTTAATACCTTAGTTACTTCCTTCCTGCCTTATATTTTAATTATATTTTACTCTCCTTAGTTTTTTTTCAAACTTTGCACATCCATATTTTACATGAAAGACTTTACTTAATAGCATATTAGTGCCATTTATTTTGTTTTTAATCTTTTAATTAATCTTATAATATTGATGTCAACATATTTAATACCGTAGTTACTTCCTTAATGCCCTATATTTTAATCATATCTTACTCTACTTAGTATTTTCCGAGCCTTGTCCAACCGTAATTCTGCATAAAGGACTTTACCTAATCGCGTGTTAGTGCTCTTTTATTTTGTTTTTATCTTTTAATTGAACTGATAATATTTATGTCCACATTATTTCACTGCCTCTATTTCCGACAGTTCGTATTTTTATCTCTTGTTTTGATTACCAATTTAAGCCAGATGAGCCTATAGGGAAAAAAGGGCTAGAAATCCTTAAAATAAATAAATGCTAAGGTCGTGTAAAACAATAGTCGCATGAGCCTTATGATCACTGCATTCCGTCTGTGGGAAAAGTCGTATAAGGAAAATTGTTAATAGGCATATAAGCAAAATGCTGTGTGAACCCTATAAATATTTTGACTTAAGCGATAAAGTTATTTTAACTTATATAAATTGTTTGTGCAGAGAATTTGTAGTTACTATTAGTAGAGAAATTTATTAAAATTGTAAGGCCGGTGCATGTTTCTCTAAGCCTACCTACCAGACAGTTCTCTAAGTAGCTAGGGAAAACGTATTTTGGGGGCGAAGAATCGCAGTTCGGGTAGGGGAGGATAACACCCTGAATTTGGACTAACGCACACACACCACACCCTCTGGTAAAAGAAAGCCAGACCTACCCCATGGTGGCCTTGCAGATAAAATGTCTGGTGTCAGTAGTGCTACCCTAACACCGCGAGTTAAAGGTCCATGTGAACTTTACAGCATAATAAACCCAACGATATAGTTCAGGAATAGATGTGCGAGGTGTAATTAAGGTAAATAACAATTCAAGAAATAAATCGATTAAACTATAACTTTCAAGTGATGGAGATGCTTTCGCGACGATGAAAAAAGCGGGAAACATAAGAATAAGGAATCGAAGAACTAACAAGACGGAGAACGAGACCCGAGATTCCTTTCGTTATACCTATCTTAAAGATTGAACTAGAACCTTTAGTGCTACCAACCCATCATCAACAACCATTATAAACCATTGCCCACACATTAGCATGGAGTAAATAACGAAGAGTACAGAAGAAACTAGGAAACATCAGCGTTTTAATGACCTTCATAAATGGAGTATGATCGATAAGTTAGAAAAGAAAGTTCCGTTATACTAGAGAAATATAAAGGAGGATCAGTGTCGCCAGTCATCGAAACAACGGCTTTCTTCCGGTCAATTTATACCAACACAAAGGACTCAAAAATATGGTATAAGGTTATGTACAGTCGAACCGCGTGAACTGATAAAGTGCTTTTGAACAGAATAATTTTGAATTGGGAAAGTCTCCTACCTATGAATATGGTAAAGAAAAGATGCTTGAACAAAGTGTGGGGTCAATCAGCAACACAGAAATGTGCAAACGAAGCACGAGCTGCAGCAGAGAAAGTGGGAAATCCTTTTCTATGTTTGCTGCAAGACTGTAACAACTGAGAGAAACCGTTGTGTATCTTTCTCCAGAAGCTGGATCAACTTTCGATGAACTCTTGATCGATGCATGCAAAACAGTCCTTCCTGTTGGAAATAAGAAAGAAACCCATCCTTTAGATGATATTGACTGAAAGCCAACAAAAGAAGCTTGCATGGTTTTCTGTGAAGAAAAACACTGAGAAAGAGAGTGCCAACGAGCGGGAAATTTTCCTCAGGGCAAGCGGCAGAACAGAACTATGTACATAGCTGTAACAAACTTCTGTAAATACGGGAAGGGTGGATAAATCACTCTTTAACTTCCAAACTTCATGGCAGCTAAGGCTGTCTCAGCAATGGTGGATACTGAAGCCAGTGTTTCTTTTATTTCAAAGAGGCTGCAGGAGAAATTAGGGGTACTTCCGCTAAGAAGACACGGATAACCCTGGCTGACTTTAAATGTAAGGACCAAATAAGCTTGGAAAAATAACAACCATGATAGGACTCAGTAAGACAGAGTCAATATTAATAGCTTACGTAGGGCTTGAAGCTCGCTCAAAATAGTATTCAGGCTATCATTTATTAAATCTTACAGCGGAACGGTACATGCAAAGGCAGGCAGGCTCGATTTCAGAGGTGTCATTTTTGCAAAGAAGGGACTGTCATGTCTACAGAGATAATTTTAACACTGTCCAATGTAGTAATAGCGTTACAGGTAGAGGAAAAACTATTCCTCAGCCCAGGAGAAATAGCTCTCATTTAAGTAAACGCTCTAACTGGAGAATTAATAGATGGGTATAGCGATAAACTCGGAAGAATTCTCGATTACGTTGAAGAGGGAACGTTGTCTATGACAATCATGAACCGTGACGCTTGCAGTATAAGCGTCTAAAGAGGTAACGTGCTCGCATTAGTTAAAGATATAGAGGTCATCTATACAGTTGTCAGACACGGAATTCCGACTTTAATCGCCGCTGAAGACCGTTCAGGAAGAGATCGTGGAAATTCGACGGTTTCAAAAACGTATAATTGGATAGCTGCAGAGAGTAGAGGAAGAGCCCCTAAACAGAGAGAAATTGAAGCCAGAAGAGAAGAAAATAGTGGATATGGTTAATAGATTTTGGTGAGGTGTTCTTAAGGTATGGAGACCCTCTTGGCTATAATAAGACTATGCCAATAAATATAGGAACTGGAGACCATCCACCCATATTTACGAAGCCATGCAGGATATTAATTGCCCTAGAAGAATAAGTAAGTAGCTCACTGCAGGATATTAAAAGGAATGGAATCATCAAGACACCAAATCCACCTTTGTCCTTTCCGTTAGTGTGCATCAACAAAAAAGACGCGTCCTTAATTCTATGTTTCGACTATCAAGCTCGAAATGAAATTACTACACAGGACAAGTTTCCAATCTCTAACATGGACGTAACAGTTTTGAGGTTCATGTGCAACGTCTATTACAGTACCTTGGAATTGAGGACAGGATAGTGTCTATTCGTGCTCCAACCAGATAGTTAAGAGAAATTGGCTTTAGGCACAGCATCGGAACATTTCTAATTTACAGTAGTACCCTTCAAACTAAAATGTTCTCGATCTGTATCGCAACGGTTTATGAACGTCCTCTTTCCGAAGCGATTGGGGAAAAAAAGACATTTATACGAGGGGCGGTCAATAAGTTTTGCAATTCGTATATAAGGAAACGAGATTTGAGGTGAAGGGTTTTATTATTTTTTAATATAACTACAGTCGACTTCAATGCACTTGCGCCACTTGTACCTGAGGCTTTAAATTCCCAACAACCACAAATATCCCGACTGCTGTTAAATCCACTCCTGGACGGTGAACTGGACATCTTCATCGTCCCCAAACCGGTATCCACGCAGTGCAGCCTTGAGCTGGCGGAATAAAAAGTAGTCGCTAGGGGCCATATCGGGACTTTAGGGGGCATGGTTGAGCTCCTCGAATCCGCACTGCAACTCTTGTGCAACTTTGGCCTTGTGGACAGGGGCATTGTCGTGGAGGAGCAGGACACCGCGTGTCAACTTGCCACGCCGCTTCTGATGGATGCACTTCTTTAACCCAACCAGTTACTCAGCGTAATATTGGCCTGTGATTGTCCTTCCAAGAGGCGCATAGTCCACCATCAACACTTCCTCAGAATCCCAGAAGATGGTGGCCATGATCTTCCCGGCTGAGGGTTAAATGTGGAACTTGATTTGTGTCAGAGAGCCCTTGTGCTTCAAGGCCATGCTTTCGAGCTTGATATTGGGATCCCAGTGATGGGCCCACGTTTCATCACCTGTCACTATGCATGACTCGAATCCAGCCGGGTCTTGGTTGTACAGGAGCAATAGCTCCTCTGAACTTTAACGACGTTGAAGACGATCATGGGGCGTAAGGTTTCTAGGGATCCAACGGGCAGAGACCTTGGTCATGGCAAAATGGCGTGGATGATGTTGCTAACACCTCCATGGTATATTCCAAGTTCCCGTTAGATTTCTTCGACCTTCACCCATTGATTTTCGAAGATAATCCTCTCCACACGGGCCACATTTTCCTCGTTGGTCACATCTGACGGGCGTCCTGGACGGGGGTCATCTTCAAGGGACTCACAACCATGGCGGAACTCCCAATTCCAGTGAGCAATGGTTACATATGAAGGGTCGGTGTCGGTGTGCACTGTAACCATGCGTTCATGGATCTCTTTTGCATTCTTTCCTTGCTTGGTCAAAGATCTGATCACTGCGTGGTGCTTAACCTTCTCCATTATTGAAAAATTTGTGACTGACGATTTGCAAAAAGCTACTGCTTCTTAAATAGACGACGCAGGAGCGTGCGGCTGCAGGTCCTGACTTGTCATAACTTGTCCTAACACCCCCATAAACAGCCATCTCCCTTCCTCTGTTTTGCCCTACCGATTCGCAAAACTTATTGAACGCCCCTCGTATATCTAGATTGCTAAATTTTGCTAAAAGTTGCGAAAATTTGTAAGATCCTAATGAACAAATGAGAAAGAAGCTTTAACTCATAAGGGAAACAAATTTGAAAGTAATGACAAAAACGTAGCATGTTTAGGGAAAAAGTAGAATATTTAGACCACGCTTTATCTCGAACGAAACTAAAACTGTAACAATAGAAATATCGCGAAGTGGAGATATTGGCTGTTGTATTCTGTCTCAAGTACTGTCGAGCTATTATATATGGACCATTAAACACTGAAATGGTTATTCAGGCAAAACCATAACGAACATAACGGAAAGCTACGTCGGTGGATTTTTACAATCCTATGACATTTGGGTAGAAAAAAAAAAGGAAAGGTGGAAAGGGTGCCAGATTTCTTGTCAGGATCCGAAAGGTAGAGTAAAGAAAAGATAAATGCCATCTTTAAAAATGCGAATTTAGTAATGGAAGCCTTCCTAAAACACCGAATGATGCCACTATTAAAAATAATTAGGAAGACATAATAAACCAAATGAAGATACAATGGTCGGAACTAAAGCCCCTCAATCCATGTCGACTAAAGTTGGAAAATAATATAATAGTTTTACCCTCTCTCGGGGAACGAGATCTTAAGCGTGGTTCCAATGATACTAAGAGAGAGAATTGTGTTGGAGGTGCATATAACGTTAAATCGCATTCATTCTGTTACAGTGGAAGTAACGGAAGTCCTGAAGGAAGAATACTACTGGCCGGGGATGGAAAATTACATCAAAAGCATACTTGATAACTGTGATGTGTGTCCTCAGAATAAACCGGTAAAAAGAGGTAAAGTGAATTCACTTTTATGTAACCTAGAACTTTTGCCTTGGAAATGGTTAATTTAGACTTGATCGGTCCACTACATGAAAGAGCCTTGGGAAACCAATATATTCTGGGTTTCAGAGACAGTTTTACCAGGTACGCAGGGATAATTCCATTGGCCAATATGTCGTCCCAAGGAAGTGGGTGATAAACTGAATACAGAAGTTTTTGTGTTCTCGGATCTGCAAAAAAGGTTGTCTTGGATCAAGGTAGGCAAAAAAAACCCCACCGAATTCTTTCCTTTTAGAACACATTGCTACTGGAAATCAGATCGTCGTGAATCGTGATAGGACGGCGAGAGAAATATCAACTCCTGTATTTCACCGAAGAAATATCTAAGACTGAAGAAAAGGAGATAAATCAAAGTTTCATACCCGATTACTGAGATCTTGGAGAGGACCCGGATCCTGAGAGATCAATAGCTGGATACGAATTGAGGCCGCGAATGGCAATAGCATATGAGGAATAATAGTGCAGTGAAAGAAAATAAACGGAAGTGAGGTAGCTGGAGCATACAAATAACCAACTTTGTAGATGTTGGACATAGGATTGATTACGGTAGGACTTCTCATGTCACTGGTAGCTGGAATCTACGAGGGTGCGTATTTCTAGAATCGAGGATAACTAGTCTATGTAGCTTCATTTCTCCAAGTAGTTTAAGAAATGAATATATCTGACTACATAGTAGAATTAGAGTCACTAGAGAAGCATTTAACAATAACGACTACGAATGTCTAGAACTCGTTCGAAAAAGGTATTCTAACGTTTATAGATTTACTTAAATTATTTCTTCGGGAATGCAACTGAACATCGAAGAACTGCGAAAGGCAAAGAAAGTGTTATCTCAGTCAAGGAAATGGAAATCATATAACAGAGCAAGAAGGAACTCATTAATGGTGTCGGATATGCTGCTTCATACTTTTTGGATTGGCAACCGAGGACGATCTAACACATAAATAAACAAGTTGGGAACTTAATAGTGCTAAAAATTAAATCATCTCCTAAGTGAATGAACAGATAAGGATAATCCATCAGGTCAGCAAAAAGAGCAACAGATCACGCTGCTTTTTGAGAAATAAACTATCATCTAACAAATATGTTGAAAAAAATAACGGAGATCGACTAAAGCAGTGATCGTGTTTATCTCAAGGCACATTTGATAGGCTAACCTCAAGTATAAATCGGATACTTATAGGAATGAATAAAATGGATGACGGAAAAATTGCGCCGCAAATTGAATCACTAAACTCAATAGGTACGGTCCTAACAATCTGCGATAAGGAGGGCGGGAAACAACTTCTATTGGGCGGCAAGTAAAACCTTTTACTTCAGACTAAATTTTCAACAGTAGTTGCGTGCCTTCAAAGAGATCTGGAACTTTAAAAAATATTGGTTTAATACCTTTGCAAAGCTCGTCTTACGATTTTAACTTGATGGGAATAAAACCAATTCCTAAGTTGAATGCCCCTCTAGAATTAGGCATGAAATATGTGCCAGAATCATGATAGCTAACGGTTTCGGTAAATCTCAAGGTTTCATGAATCCTACAGACCCTAGATGGATTGAAATCAGCAGGCGAACTGGCTTGTATTCATGAGTGGTCTCCTGTTATCAGAGTCCATTTTTACACTAATTACAACAATATACATCTATTCAATACTCTTCAAACCTGTGTATTGTAAGGGACCTAGACCAACAATAAAATATCATACCTTAGTGTGCATTGGTCTTTTGGCATTAAAGTGAAGATTCTAGGCAATAGGAGACGATATGCATTTGGTGGCAGCGGAAGGAACCAGTGTGAAATAAGCAACCAAGGTAATCTGATACTTCGCCAATACCTCCACAAATCTTTCTCAGAATGGGTATTTGATGCCTTACCTTATTGAAGAAAAGATAGATTATACACCAACAGCTTCGCATAAGAACATCCAAGTCACAAGCAATACTCCAGCTATTGGCCGAACTGCAACAGATAAGGAATGTTCATCAAGTACAAATCTGGTGCTTCTATGGAATGGCCAGCTCAGCTCAAACCAACGTTATCTTAAATTGGTTGAGAAAAATTCGATTAAATTCTTCTCACGGTACTCATCTTCTTCCCCGATGGAGACGGAAGAATATGGAGTATACCACTAACCTAGAATATGGTGAAAGGAGGTGAAGTAGAAGTAAGACCGACAAGAAGTCCCACTGGCCAAGAACCAATTCAAGGAAGAGTGTCTTTAGAGGAGCAATTTCGCCAAAACAAAGGGTTGATGGGGGAAGAAACTACTGTGGCGCGAGTCAAGGGGGCAATAAAGCAAAATTTGGTGGGGAGACGATGACATTCATTGTGAAGCAGGAAGACAGGGCCATTTCTTTCAGTCATGAGATTCAAACTAGGAGGGCAGAATCAAGAATTCAGATAAATCTTAGAGCTGAACGTAGCGGAATGCGTTCTGGCAGTATTCGAGGAATATTGAATCGGGATCCATTTATGGGAAAATATTTGAAATAGTATCTAAACAGTGTAAATTACTAAATGTCAAAGATAAAATATTTTTATCTTACAACATGAACTCGTGACTGTTATCTTATAGCGTGACCTCGTGACTCAGCCCAAAAGATAGAAGCCTATCTAAAAATAAAGAGCAGTTTTGATTAAGGCGTGACATTTGTGTCAACTGAAAACGATTATAGAGGCATTAAGTGGAAGTTAAGTATGAGTATCTTGTTCGGGTAATATCAAAACAGTGTTGTCATTTCGAGAAAGGCATGATCATTAGAAGTTATGTTGCCATACATTTCAACGTGTGTTTAGTGTTCTTACAAGGTTTATAAATTTATAATATTTAACTGTATAATAGCTGTATGATAACATTTTGTACTTTAAAACTTTGACTTCGGTTTGAAGGCGGGAAGTATTAACGACGCTTAGGAGAGTGCGTTATCTGGTTTATAGTATAAATTCTGAGCATTTAGCTAGTAAGGACAGTAGCTATCCATAGTGTCCAACGAAGGTAACGACAGAATTGCTTCTGCTTCCAGAATCACTCTTGTCTTTCTGAGCAAATATAAGTAAAAGGAAATCTTGTAAAGGGTGTAATTCCAACTAAAACCATAGACTCTTGTAAGTCTTAAGACCTGTACATTCCGCCAGTGGGAAAAATCGTATCAACAAAGTGTTAATAGACATATAGGTGCAACGTTGTGTGAAACCAATTTATTATTGACGAAATGGATAAACTTTCTTTTAACTTATATAACTATTCGAATATATAATTTATAATTAATACTAGTAGAGAGATTTATTAAAACCATAAGATACGAGGGGCGGTCAATAAGTTTTACGAATCGGTAGGGCAAAACAGAGGAATGGGGCTGGCTATTTGTGGGGTTGTTAGGACAAGTTATGACAAGTCAGGACCTGCAGCCGCACGCTCCTGCCTTGTCTATTGAAAAAGCAGTAGCTGATTGCAGATCGTCAATTACAAATTTTTCAACCATGGAGAAGATTAAGCACCGCGCAGTGATCAAATTTTTGACCAAGGAAGGCAAGAATGAAAAAGAGATCCATGAACGCATGGTTGCAGTGTACACCGACACCGACCCTTCCTATGCAACCATTGCTCACTAAAATAGGGAGTTCCGCCATGGTCGTGAGTCCCTTGAAGATGACCCCGTCCAGGACGCCCGTCAGACGTGACCAACAAGGACAATGTTGCCCGTGTGGAGAGGATGATCCTCGAAAATAGATTGGTGAAGGTCGAATAAATCCAGCGAGAACTTGGAATATCACATGGAAGTGTTATCAACATCATCCACGACAATTTGACAATGACTAACGCCTCCGCACGTTTGGTCCCTAGAAACCTCACGCCTCATGATCGACTTCAACGTCGTCAAAGTCCCAAGGTCAGAGTTGCACAAGCTGCCCTGCGCGAGTGCGGATTCGAGGAGCTCAACCCCGCCCCCTCTACCTTCCAGATCTGGTCCCTAGTGACTACTTTTTATTCCGCCAGCTCAAGGCTGGACTGCGTGGACACCGGTTTGGGGACGATGAAGATGTTCAGCTCGTCGTCCAGGAGTGGATTGAACAGTAGTCGGGAGATTTCTGGTTGTTGGGAATTCAAAGCCTCAGAGACAAGTAGCGCAAGTGCATTGAAGTTTAGGGCAGTTATATTAAAAAATAATAAAACCCTTTTCCTCATATCTCGTTTCATTATATTCAAATTGCAAAACCTTTTGACCGCCCCTCGTAAGTACAAGTTTCTCTAAGCCTACTTAACAGCCAAGTGCTCCAAGTAGCTAGAGGGAACGATATTATCGTGGCAAGAATCGTAGTCCAGAGAAGGGATAAAATCACCACAAATTTTAATTACCGCATACCACCACACTCTCTCATAAGGGAAAGCCTGAGATACTCCCTCCTGGTCCATGGGAATGCAAATGACCGAAATTTATATCTATATATATAATTTTTTAGTTAATTAGCCTACATCTTTAGCAGAAGATCTATAAACTTAAAGGAATGTCCTATACAAATCTTTAACCACTTGCCATAATATGAATTTTCTAGTATATGAAAAAAATCATATAGCACTTGTCACAAAATATAAGCTTTCGGTTAAAATATTAGAATCCCTCCACATTAAAAGAAGCAAACTAGCACCTAATGAGAGTAACTCCTTTTTCAAATTTTTCACATTTTGTAACACTACAAAAAGAAACTAAATCCACAATCTAAGGTAAATTAATTTTCATTTAGTAGCAGTTTCTGTTTCACTTCAAATATACCTTTTAATTTCTTACGATTCCGTCATTTTAAATTAGTGGCAAATAGATAAATACTATTACTTCTTAAACACGTTAATAGTTTACCGTGCTTACCTGCACGGATTTTTTTAGAAAAAAGGTAATAAAAATATTATTGCAAGGAAAAAATTATTCTGTTTTCTCTTTCAATGTGGTTTAATGGATTCATTTTCATCATTCTCTCGTGCTACTTTGAGAGATATATACATTTGTATATCTGCCACGCGTTTACCTATTCCTCATTTATTCTTTGAATTTCCAATTCATTTTCTATTTTTCTTTCATAGTCTCCGTTCAAGCTGGCAAAAGTGTTCCTTAAAAGCTATTCTATTCAAAGAATTTTTTGGTTCTCTGCGTAGCGTAGTGTACTAACGGAATACTTTTAACTGTGATCAAAGCGGTGCTCGCTGTCTCAGTGTGCCTGGTTCGAATAGCTTCCCTGCACGGATTTTTTCGAAAAAAGGTAATAAAAATATTACTGCAAGGAAAAAATTATTCCGTTTTCTCTTTCAATGTGGTTTAATGGATTCATATATATATATATATATATATATATATATATATATATATATATATTTGTGTAGTTGTGTAGCAGTGTTCCTGAATGCAAATTTTGTTGAACACCCTTGTGCATTTTGCCTTAATTAATTTCCTTTGGTAACTTTCTCTTCTTCTAACTATATTTTTTATTCCATCTTGTAGATGGTAGATCACTTGTCCAGTATTCATCTCTTTTTTAAATGAATGTGTTTGGTAAAAAACAAACTAAATTGCTAAGCTTTCGATCTTATTCAATCATCTTTGATGCGTTTTGAAATGTTCTTGCCTCCTTTACCGATGTAATGATTCGAGTGAAAATCTGACAGAGTGAAAGAAAACGATTTTTAAGAGCTATTTATTCCGCCTTGGTTAAACGTAAGGTTAGAGGAAATGGGCCACTCCTGTGAGTGGAATTTTAAAATAGTTTTAATGTGCCTTTTCAGCTTGTCGCTTGACTGTTAATGGCGTACTTATCTTCATTTATTAATATGGCTTCTAAGATTTTCAGCCTCGCTTTATTAAACCTCTTTTCTTTTAATAATGTTATTATCAACAAGCATATCTCTCGTTAGGTTAATATTATGAACACTCTCCATATGGTCTTTAGGCCCTCCGCTTTGTAGATGCATGGTTAAACGTCTCGAAAGTGTAGTGGTTGTCATGCCAATATATTTTGAGTTATTATAAAACTTACCGTCTTTATCGGGGCAGATGAACTCGTAAACTATGTTGGTTGACTTGAGATTCGAGGAGTTTAGGCAAGTTTTGTTTTTCATCAGGAGATTGCTGGCTTTTGTTGTTTTATAATAAATGATGAGTTGGATTTTATCCATTTGATTTTTAACCTTGATGTTACGGTTAATAATCTCCTTGATGTTTTCTTCATTTATTTTATAGGCCGTGGACATCTGGTTTTTGTAATACACTTTGATGTTGTTGACTTCTTCTGATTACTTTCAGTTTTATCCGCATGTTTGCAATGTTATTTAAAAATAATTGGAGTTGTTTGTCAATCATGCTTTTTGAGAAACCATTATTCGCGAGTATTTGTTTTACTCGTGATATCTCTTGGTGGAAAAATTCCCACGTAGAGCAGCATTTATAAGCTCGGCGGATGTATGAGCCGATTACGCTTATTTTATACCTTTCAGGGCATTCACTCTCAGCATTGAGGCATCTTCCCATGTCCGTACTTTCACTATGTACTTTAGTGATGTGGCTGCCATTGATGTTTTCAACCTCAACGTATCTATTGGTTGGGAGGAAAGAGATAAAAGCCAAGAAAATATGTATATATATACTTATATATACATATATCCTCTAATGTACGTACGCGTCCTTTGCTACGTACAATTACGTTTACTTTATAAAAGTAATCCGTTGGTTACAAGGTATAAGAGTGCGATTTACTACCAGGACCGATAGAGTTTAATGAGTTTACCAAGTTGCAGTTCAAGGGTATATTTAAAGAATGAAAACCAAAATATAATTATATTAAATCACTAGTTAATATATATACATAGGGAAAATATAGGTAAATTAAATAAAGGACAACTCTGAAAGAATATAGATTAATGAGCATTCTTAGGAACGTTAATAGCTCGTTAATCAGTTATTAAATGAAATAGTGGTCGGAAAGTTGGTCGATTATCGGGAGATACAAACAAGGGTCGTTTTACCCTAATGGGGTCAACCCGAGGAAGGAAAATCCTCTAGCGAGTCGGTGCGGGGAATTCGAGAAGGCGAATGGACGTCACCCTAGGCGGAATATCCTGACGCTGACGAGGATGAAGGATGGGGGGGGGGGGTAGAAGACGAGTTCACGATCCTCCTGAAGACAGACGATGGCACCTCTGCTCAAGAGAAGTGCAACCTCCCAAAATTGAGACTCTGACTGACGAGGCCCGGCGCGAAGTCTTACATGGGAAATTGGAGATCTTTGAGGAGGAGGGGGGGAAGGGGGGTTCCAGATTAGACAAGAGGAATTCCAGCCAATCTTTCCGAGACGAAAACGATTCAAGGTTTGCTCTGAACAGAGCAAGGCTTCACAAAAAGATGAGTTTGCTTAGTGAGATCCAACCTCGATGGTATAAGCGAATACCAGGGATTCGGGGAAACAGACACACGATCTGAACTGAAGGCGATGGATTTTCAAACTCAATCTGGACATATTCGAAAACCTAGGGTATTTATAAGACGGACATTTTTTTGGTTTCTCCTCGTTGGCCGACTCAGACGCCTGGCTGAACACTTCCGGCGGCCAGAGGGATTAGCGTTTGTCGCCTAACCCAAGTCTTTATGGCTTTTACGATGTGGGCGTAAAACTTTCGCCTAACAGCCTCCAGACTACGGAGATTAGCGTTTTCTCGGAGGGATAAAAGCTTTTAGCACGCCCAACTTAATTAACTACGGCTGTGAGGCAGCAGCCGGGTATTCAAATTCTTTTTCTTTTTCTGTCCTTTTGGTTCCGAGGTTACTCCACGTAGAGTTATACTTAAAAGGCAGAGAGAGGAAAGGAATTCATGGAACATATTAAGGGGATATTCTTCTTTGGCTTCCCTATCCTTTACACAGTAAATCTTCGGTTACTGTAGCAATGATTAAACTGATCAACACCAACTTTATTGTCTAACCTTTTTAGCTGATTTAGGACAATTTGGATGCGCTGAATCCTAAAATCATTGTGGTTATGCTCAATCAGTTCAATATTTTGATTTATCACCACATGATATTTTTGTGCTTTTTTTTACATGTACGGGAATTTCTATTTATATGAAGAAAAAATATTTTTTATCTCATTAAATAAAAGAATTCTAAAGAGTTTACATGTGGCAATTTTGAACTCAGTGGTATTTTATTTTGCAGGTAAATAAAATGAATTCGGCCACAAGATCTTGAAAAAATAAGGTCCATGTATTCTGCTACATCTGTGGCAAATACCCTGTTGTTCCTAACAGGAATCTAGTCACAAATTTATAAAACATGCTTACCATGCTTATTTTGGTAAGAAACTTGGTGATCAGGATTAAGCTTGGACGTTACACATGGTATGCAAGACATGCACCGAATATCTGCGTCGTTGAACCAAGGGCAAGAGAAGTTGTATGAAGGTGGCAATTCCCATTGTTCGGAACGAAACGACAAACTTTGCCACTGACTGCTACTTTTGCCTCAAGTATCCCGATCTTCAATCATCATGTCGTCCTCTAACTCGTGATGAATGCCATTACCTGTCTTTGAAGAACTTGCTGATATTAATAACGAAGATTCCTCCAGTGTCGAAGAAAATTAAGAAACAAATTGTTTTTTGACGATCATCCTCCACATCTTTTTTTTCCCATGGAAGCAGAATGATCCAGCTCATGATCTATGATTGTTAAAATCCTCTGCCAAATTGTCGGCTTCCAGCTTGAGGGAATATAACATCCTCTCTGACACTGCTCGCATCAAGAGCTACTGCAACAGACATCAACAGTACCTCCGTTTATTCTCTGAAGAGAAGGACTTGGTGTAGTACATATATGGTGCAATTTCTTTTAAACTTAGAGGTTCACAGTACCAACACATAGATCGAAGACTGTTCATTGAGACCAGAAAGCGATCGTTGAAATGTGTTCTGCTGTAAAACGGCAAACAGTTTGCCTCTGTGCCCCTCAATTACTCAATTACATTAAAGGTAAAGTAGTTAGGGTGAATTACGTGTTGGAGAAAATTCGTTATGATGAGCATGAGTGGTTTATTTGTGTTGACCTGAACATGATAAACTTTTTATTGTGACAATAGTCCGGGTTCACCAGGTACCCGTGTTTTGTGTTCATGTAGGATAATAGGCTAGACTTTACGGGAGGAATTGGTGCCTTGCAGTGCAAGGAACGTCATAAACAACCCTCTGGATGACAAAGACAGGATACTCTTTTTACCGCTGCACATCAATTTCGGCTCGATAAAACAGTTCACCAAAGCTGTGGATAAGTATGGTGACTGCATCATTTATTTGTGCCTCGCCTTTTCATGATTGACCCTAGAGAAGTTGAAAGCTTGCATCTTTTCAAGTCCTCAATTCCGTAAGCTCATCAGAGATCTAGAGTTCGAAAACTCAATGAAGTGGAACTAGAGGCGTGGAATGATTTGGTTCTCGTCGTGAGTAACTTTCTTCGATCAATTAGGCAAGGAACTATACATAATATTTTCCTAATATGCTGGCTGCTATCAGAAGCCTCGGATGCAAAATCAGCATAAAATTGCATTACATATTTTCACATATAGATCGGTTCCCTGAGAATCTGGGATCAATCAGCGACGAGAAGGGGAGATATTCAGTCAGGACATGAGAGAGAAGGAGACCAAGTATCAAAGACGCTTGGATGTAGTCATGATGGATCATACTGCTGGCCTCTGAAGAGAGGCATCTCTACCGCTGAGTATTCTAGGAGTTCGAATAAAAGCAAGTTCATGCCCTGAATTTGGAACAATGATGACTAATTACATGTACTTAACTTTATCAATGTCTTCTATTCAATGTAAAATAATAAATTTTTGTAGCATTTGATCAATAAAATGCGGATGAGAATTATAAAATAATCAGCAAAAAATATCAAAATGTAATCGATTTAATTTTTTAAAAATAAATTTACCCCCAAACCTAACCTGATCGGAGGAAACGAATATAATTTTCGGATTCAACGGTGCCTAATTGTCCTAAGTGAGTTGAAAATACCTTTTGTAAATAAGTGTTAGTCACCATCATTCCTCATCAGGATTACATGGGTGAAGCTTCTCTTCCACATCAAGCAATTGACTATCAAATAAATCATACTGACTGCTCTTTTGGCCCCTATTAGCTTATTGGAGCTGACTCCACTTGTTTGTAGTTTAAATCGACTCCAAAACTAACGAGGGTATTCACTAACTCAGAAGAGAGTGAGAACGTTAAATGTTTACCCCACTAACTAGAAAGTTATTACACTAAACTGAGAAAATAAAACCAGCTGCTCTTCAGGAAATACAAAGAAAATATTGATGGTAACAATCGGACACATCGATGTTTGCAAAAAAGTTATGTAAGGTATTATTGGGATGAAATGAAAATTAATTCAGCAAATACACTCAAGAGGTAGAAAAGAAGTGGATTTTGAAAAAATATATATGGTTGAATTAGATTTAATTAAATATAATATACTTAGTGCACTTAAACCCGTATACAGTATTAGAGTAAATAAATGGGGTATCTAGCTGTTCACGTCGGAGAGCTAGAGCTGTGTGGCCGACCAGGTGTTTGATGTCGTACTGCAAAGTGACGTGAGAGAGAGAGAGAGAGAGAGAGAGAGAGAGAGTAACATGGAGTAACAAGGAAAAGAGGTACCCTAGTAGACCTTACGATCCATTCAAAGACACTACCTTTAAGTGAACACTTGAGCAGGCGCAGTCCTCTAAAGGGTCAGATTGACGCTCTTGAGGAGCACTCACGCCACGCTTCAAGTCTCCAAACGGTTATTTTTCAAGACGTTGTCTAGTCTTGACTTGAACTGTTCAACAAAGTTGCTGTTGACAATTTCCACTTAAAATGCGTTCGAAAGGCCGCAGATTCTATATGTGACAGATTTCCCACACATATCACGCTGGTAACGCTTCAGTTCAAATTTGTAGCCGTGGTTTCTTGTTCTGCACTGGCTAATCTGGAAAATATGCCTGTAGTCTACAATGTCAAAGCCTCCAATTTTTTTTTGACACTTCGAAAAGCTGACCACGCACTCTCCGGATCTCCAGCGAGAACAAGTCTAATTTCCGTAGTCTTTCTCCATAACCCTTGTGTCTGATAGAGGAAATCAGTTTGGTTGCTCTGTCTTGCACACGTTTTAAACTTGCGATATCCTTTCTAAGCGAAGGACTCCAAAATTGTACGGCATACTCCAGGTGCGGTCTGACAAGGGAGTTATATAAACACAGTGCTATCTCTTTTTTTCCGATATCCAAACTGTCGCTTTCTATAACCTAGAATCTTTCGGGCTTTCCTCTCCGCCTCAATACACTGCCTCGAGAACTTTAGATCAATAATTATAGTTACACCCAAGTCCTTCTTAGTGTCGGTGGATTCAAGAGCAGTGCCCTAAGGATATACTAAGATTGGGGGTTTCGGTGACCGAAATGCATCAGTTTGCATTTGTTCACCGTGAAAAGCATTTGCCACGTGTCCGACCACTTCCCAATCTTCCCAAGATCATCTTAAGGGCGGGCAGTATTTCCTTCCTTTGCAACGTTAATACCAAGATTGGTGTCATCGGCAAATTTAGAAATCTTGGCAACCATGTCACCCTCCATGTCCTTGACGCAGATGATGAACAGTAGTGGTCCCAGGACAGAACCTTGATGAACACAGCTAGTAACGGGCACCCACTGATAATCCTCTCCATTCAACACCCAGCTTGGCCGTCTGCCGCTTAGCCAGTTCTATATCCAACCTGCCACGTTTCCATCTATGTCCTGTGCACGCACTTTCAGGAGAAGGCTGCGTTGTGGTACCTTATTAAAGGCTTTCTGAAAGTAGATAACATCCACCGCCTTATCCAGAACGTGCTCACTGAAAACGAAGTGAAAGAGTTGTACAAGGTTCCTCAGGCATCAGCGTTGCATTCAGAACCCGTGTTGCCAACTCCTCAATATAAGCTTGACTCTAAATATGAAATTATTTTGTCCACCTTGATGATTTCCATGAGTTTACCCCCTATCAAGGTTAAATAGGTCGGTAGTTCTACGGTGTCCTAGAGTCTCCTTTCTTGGAAATAGGAGTCACCTCCGTCTCACGCCAGTCTCTAGGAACGCATCCAGTCCGGATTGACGTGTTAAAGATTGTGCCCAGATGTCGTGTTACATCATCACGCACTCCTTTCACTACTTTGGGTAGAAACCCGTTCGGGCCCGTGGACCTATTTTTCTTTAGGTCATTGATTTTTTTCTACTTCGCTTTGGGTGAAGTCCATTTCTTCCAGCTTCTCACCCAATTAAGAGTCCATGGGCTGGGGGATGGGACCACACTCTTCAGTGAACACTGAAGAGAAGTAGTTGTTTAGGGGGTTTGCATTTTCTCTATCTGAGTGCTTAAAGTCCCCCTTCTCATTCACCAAAGGGCCAATCGTGCGGTGGATTAGTTTACGGCTTTTTACATAACCAAAGAACTCCTTGGAATTCTTTTTGCAAAGTCTCGCCACTCGGAGTTTGTCGGCACGCTTTGCGGCCCTTATGCTGGATTTCGCTCTCCAGGCTAGCCTACGGTACCCATCGAAGTCACCAGGCATCTTTGACTGCCACTACACAGATTTATTCTCCCTCAGAACTTCACCAATTTCTAGATTAAACCACCTTGGTTGAATCGATAGCTGACGCAAGATTTCACAGGGATAAATCGTGATTGAAGACTCATGAACGTAGATCTGAAACTATTCCACAAATCTTCAACATTCTGACATTCTTCCATCCTCACATCAGCCAATCCAGCACGAAGACTTGCAAAGTCTGCTCTTCTCAAATCAAGTTTCCTCGATTTACTAGTCGCAGACTCTGCCTTCGGGACCTTGACTATATCTCTGACTAGTCGGTGATAAGTGCCACAGAGCTCTTCGCCTAAAGCGAGATCCTCAACGATGTCATCCTCAGCAGTGAAAACTAATTCGAGGGTATTATTGCCTCTCGTCGGCTCTCTCACCCATTGAGTCAGCAACTCATTGTTCGTGAACTCCAGGAGTAGTGGGTTCTCGCCACAGGGTTTTCTGGTTTTCCAGTCAACTTGGGTATTGAAATCACCTATCGCGATAAACACACTCTTGAATAAGTTTACTCAGCAGCCAGTACAGATCCCTGTCCTTCTTAACGAGTTGGGCAGGGGGTCTATAAAGCAGCAGGGTCCTGTATCTGCCATGACCAATCTCTAGGTCTACGCCTAGTAGCTCGTAGTCAGAAATAATGTTGAATTTCGTCGTTTTAAATCTATCCTTAACATACAACATCACACCGCCACCCTCTCTCTACCCTGTTCTTTAGAAAGAGTTGTTAACCGTGAATCGTGAATTCACCCTCAAAATCTCGGTTCCTGGTTTTTACCCACGACTCTGTTATGGCAATCATCTCAGATTCTTCAGTCGCTACGAGACCACGAAGTTCAAGAAACTTGTTTCTGATTGACCTCGCATTAAACAAAGGAACTTTTAGAGAGTCCTCAAATGTAGGACTCTCTACGCTTTTCCGTGTCCCGCCATATTTGCCTCTCTACCCCTAGGCGGTGGCGTGGTGGCAACCTTTCTAACGACCTCCAAAAATGTCGTTCCAGGAGTGACAGGGGTTATTGGTGCACGTACGCCTTCATTCGGGGCCGGACACTCCTTTGGTTCCGCTCCACGACATCTTGTAGCATGTTACAGAGTACAGCCTTTCCTTTAAAAGAATAGTGCACCCCATCCCTTTAGCAGAGGTCATTCATACCATAAAAGGTGAGGTAAGGTTCCACAAAAAAGACCGCCTCCGCCGTGCACAGATTTGCCAGGCGTCGGTTAAAAGAGAAGTTCCTCGAGTGAGCCATCCAGAATTGACCCTGTTCTCGGGAGCATCACGACCACGACGACTCGTCTGCGGGTTTTCAAACCACAGTCTTCCACAGCTCCCCTCACCGTATCAAGAATGTTACATGTAGGGCAACTTACTATCAGGGCAACGACTGAGCTCTCAGAAATCTCAGATTTCTCCGCCTCTACTCTAATTTGGGCGTTTCTCCGTCCAGGCAGGCACCTCACCTTCACACTGGTGCAAAGGGAGGCCACTAGCAGGGGTTGCAGGTGCCGTGCTTGCGAATCACGATTAAGAATGACCCTCGCACATTTAAGTGTAGGGGAGTTTTCCCTTTCGGGAGCGACTTGTCAGTTTCATCTTTCTTCTCTATATTTCTCTTCTTATTCTTCTTCTTGTTCTTCTTTTTTCTTATCTTTCTTTCACTTCTCTTCTTCAGTTTCTACGTTCTCTACTTCTGTTTCTACTTTCTCTTCTTCTTTTTCTACTTTATCTTCTTATTTCTTCTTTCCTTTCTTCCTCTTTCTTTTCTTCTTTTTGGATTGTTGAGCCAACAGTCCTGCAGTAGAAGATTTCTGCTCTGACATGTTGGGTGTCCTTTTCCCTTCGGAGTATTCTAAGTACTTACACTTTTCTGATCTCAAAAGGTGAACCCCTCTTTAGAGGAGGGAGTTCTCCTATCTCATCTGATCAATACGCTCGCCCAGAAGTTCCTTGAGTTCGCAGAATTCACATACACTAACGGCGTCTGTGAGATTGAGTCTTCACTCAATCTGTAAACTTTGCATATTTTTCAGGTTAACTGGCGGAACGGAGGACCATTCTTCTTCGCCATCTTAAAAAGCTCTCGAACTATATGCATTAAAAGAGGGGTTTTTGTGTGTGATTTTCTCTCGCACTAATCACATCCGCCTATTTCCAGGAGGTTTTCGGTCGTTCGGCCAACAAAAACCCTTCTCACCAAACACACCAACTCTAAGGTCTCCCTTGGGACGGACGTCCCCAATCGTGCAATAGCTCCAAACTGAGCAGCACAAGAGCCCCGGGTAATCTGGTTCTCTGATTTTTCAACAGCGGTGCTTGAGGTGTGACTGGCTTCCTACTAATCCCTACTAATCAGCCAAAAACGGCCAGACTAAAAGCAAATAATAAAACTAAGTGCCCACGACCTAATTCGAGATCTTTTGCTGATCTGGCAACCAGCAAGATACAAAAGTTCTCTCACCAAAGAGCAGTTGAGCATTTGTTTTACAAAGTAACGGTAAATGACCCTGGTCTTGCCGTTACGCGTTAGGAGAAAGCTTCTTAGCATTTCCCCATTAATGGTACCCCAGACGCCTGAGATCCCTTCAATTTCAGTCTCTTACACCGATAAGTGTTCCAAGGAGCTATTTATAGAGTTTCCAAAACCTCTCTTCTCACATGGCATAAAGTAGCTGGTAAACAACTTATGTATAATAGATGGGTGTGTTTTTTTTGTTTTTTTAAGAATTGAGGAACGGTGGTGAAACTTAACTCTAACAGAATCGATAAAACTAATAAGGCCATTCGAGGAGATGCATCAAACCAGTAGTAGAGAAGTTTGACAACTCTTTGTCTGGATCTTACAAAAGCTACCTTACTGCCATGGGTTACCCTGCCGGACTAAAAGCCCCCTAACTTAGCTAGCTGAACTCAAGCAGATTACGCAAGCTCTGTCACCAACGGTAAAGTGGTTATAGAGAGAGAGATATATAGAGATATAGAGAGAAAGAGAGGGAAAGAGTAAAAGTCAATACCTTTATTCCATTAATATTTACATAATGATAAAATTATTAAAATATACTATTTACAATTTTAGTAATTCCTTTGAAGAACATTCCCATAAATTAGTTAGTTACCTTGGTTTACATGCCTAAATGATGAACACTACTTTCTTGGAAAAGAGAGTAACAACAAGAAAAGAAGGTACCCTAGGAGACCTTACGGTCTATTCAAGGAGGGTACATTCGGACTAATCAGATGATTCTAAAGAAATTTGAAAACGTAATGTTGTTTTACATTCTCTTTATAATGCTACAATTTCCAAATTCCTCTCATGTTAGCCCGGGACTTATATTTTGGGGGCAATAACATCATAACTATTCGGCCGATTCTATCGAAATTTGAAACCCCTGTGTTGTTTTTCATTTTTATTCGAATGCATGATATAATTGCCAAAGTCTTCCCAAGCTTAGCCCGGAAATAATTTTGTTTTGGCAATAAAATCATAACTATTCGGCCGATACTCTGCTAGACTAGACTAGGCTATAAAATGCTATACTCTGCTAGGCAAGCCTAGAATAGGCTATACTATGCTAGGTTAATATAGTTTAGACTATACTATGCTAAGCTATGCTAAGATATAATGTACAAGGGTAAGATATTGTAGAAGTATAAATACCGCGTACATAGCTGTACGCAGAAACACTCTGACACAAAGCTGCGCGCCCTCTCGTATCCCTAAAATGCACCTCTCTTCTAGAATTCTCCGTCGCCCTTTTTGCACCATCGTAAACTCCGAGATGGCTCAAAGGCGTCAAAGAAATATCGTCGGCCCAAAGATGAAACCAGGTCTTTCGCGCGGCGATACTGATTTTACGAGAATTCAATTCGCTCTCTCGATTTTTGCTCGTGGGAGAAATAAAAGGAAGACTTCTCCCTGGAATCAAGCAGAAGCCCTTGGACTTACATCGAATTGTGTGAGACTCGATCCACATAAGTAACCGTTTACCCACTGCAAGGAAGGTACTTCTCGGGGAATTGGTTGTTGCCATTACGATACTTGTAGGAGCCAAACTTCTCGCAGCCCCGTCCCCCTTCAGACTCTGAGGTTACACAGGATTATCCTAGACGTAACTAGGTAATTGGTTTTGGCTACCCACTCCAGTAGCCAAATAATTGGACTTGTACTTTGAGGAAGAAGTCCGATTGAGTCACCGCTTGGCTCACCTTCGTTATCCGGCAAAGGATCAGTATATCATGTATATCACCGGTCTAGGATACCCTCTCATTCGGTAACCTCGGACGGCCGGACTAGGTGCGATCATCGTCACCAGAAAAAGATTTTCCCCGCCCCCCTTCAAAAATAATAACGAACTCAAAGGTATCGTTAATTGAATTATCCCCTCCCCTAACTTCACCAGTTTATTTGTGAACTAGATTTCTCATCATGAGCCCATACCCTCGAATATTAGAAGTGCTTACTTAATTCAGTGTTTAACTCTATAATAATATTCCCTTCGTTTTGTCTGGTGTTATTAAGACGCAAATATCCCAGTGAGTAATCTGCAAGTAATCCCCACGACACTTTTGTAGACTTATTTATTCACTGCAAGATGGAGGTTACTTCAGCCGTCTTCCGGAAGAGTAGTAAATTCTCCACCACGTATCTTATTCGTTTGTTCCTACGAACAGATTATATTTCGTTTTTCGCAGCCTTCTCCCATAGGGGTTGGAGAGCCGGACAGTCTTTCTGGGTGGTAGCGAAGGCTTTGGAATTAAGTTATTCGTATTCGAGGTTCTCATGAGGATATAAAGGGGTCGGGTCCGCTGCCCTCTTAGTTGCTTAAATCCGAGTGACTACTGGCTGAGCCACTGTATTTGGGGACAGCTGCGTGCTCTGGCCTATTAAGACAGAACAAATTTGATAGGCGCTGCCACTACTTCGTTTCAGCCATTGAAGTAATAACACTGTATGTGGCATCTGACTACGGGGAACTTGTTTGATCTACCCAGAAAGTCCTGGACGACCGCGAACCTCTTGCGCTGGGGGCTGACTGGGGAAGCCAATTAATCTGATACGATGATATAGGTGCACCCCGTATCGCGTACCAATGTGGAGACTCGTCAACCATTTACTGATCCAGTCTCGAACTTTAGTCCTCCGTGAGAACTCTTGTTAAACAAATAGTTCACCTGTTGGTCAGGGGTATACTATGAGAACGAAGGAGCCGCTGAAGTAGGAGGTTTATCTTGGGGAGGAGATATACGGTGATATCGTGCACTTGTTGACTCGATTACGACCTAAGCTTCGAATTTTGGGTGCAATAGAAGAAATGGGAATTGGGGTGCCACAATTAAAACACGTAACGAGGTTTCTGGTGTATGACTAGGGCGTTAGATTACTTAGGGGCTTAATTTCTCTCTGACCCTTAGATGAAAAGAATTTGGCTTTGGAGGGGCCCGAGGTCTCGACAAATTTAGTATGGTTCTTTTCATGGGGTTTCTTGGGAAATCCACCTTTCTTTGGAAAAGAGGGTTGGTTCTTTATAACCTCTCGAGAATATAGTTTGTGATTGGAAGCATGTAGATCCGCTTCCTACACGCACTTATTGAACGTTGCGGCTTGCCTGTCCTTGACGAATGCTCGTATCTCTGGTGGCAGGGTTCTCAATAATTGGTGCTTAACAATGAAGTCGATGAAGGAGTTGAACTCATTACCCACTTCTGCTGAATCCAGCCAGAATTGAAGATATATCCGAAGTATAAAACCAAATTTACGGTATGTTTGACCAGGCTGAATTATAGCAGGTCTGAATTTTATCCTATACTCCTCGGGATTTCGTTTAATGGCGATCAGTAGCTCGGACTTAAGGGTAGAATAATCTACAGATGCCTCTGATGGTAGCGCGAGATGAATATATCACGGAGACGGGTATTAAGCAGAGGAAATAATCTGGCGAATCCATGTATTTCTCTGTCCCAATGATTCACCTCAGATTGTGTGTCAAGTACGAAAACAGGTCTTCGTTATCTTTATATGCTAGGAGTTTCATCGTAGGTACTTGCGTAGCGCCAGGCCGGGATCCAACGCAATTGACTTCCACCTGATCCTTGCTCAATGCCGTTTCATGTTCGCGTATTCGTTCTCTCTCTTCTATTTCTGCTTGCTCCTGTTCTCTTCTTTCATCTCTTTTTCTTTCCGCTTGCGCCTGTCCTCTCTTTTTCTCTCTAAACGATCATTTCTTGTTCCTAGAGGTAGGCAATTAGTTCTTTGCCTGCTAAGTCCAATAATTTGGCCTTGTTAGAGGAACATTTCGAAAGACGACATTTTACCTATTTCTGTCAAAACCCACCAATGTACGCTAATGTTACTTATGCGACCATGAAAGAAGTAACGCTCTGCCTTTCCCAACCTTAGCACCCACATTTTCTGTTAATTGAAATACCACTACCCCAAAAAACTTATTAACGGGCTGACCACAATCAATTACAAAATTTAAAGACCAACTTTATCTTCTTATTATGTTCAATTTTCCTCGATTGATTAGGCACAACTTTTTTACTAATCAAGATGATGCCACACAATCAACTATTATTGAGTTCTAAATACCCAAAAACCTGTTACCAATTTTATGTAGTGGTTTACGGCCGAGTACGGATATACGTTTGATACCTACATGAATCAATCCCTTCCACTTTTCTCTAAGAGTGCTCTACTTTAATTCTTTAACCAGGGAGGTTTCGTATTATGATATATCTATTGCCAGTCCTGCGTTCGATGATCTAATTAAACAACTCAGACAAAATATACTTTTAATCACATCATACAACGAAATATTAAATCTTTAAATACACTAATTCTATAAGAGGATCTAATAAAAGATAACAGTATAAATGAGTAATATGAGTTGGTTTACGCAAAACCACTTCTAATACACGAGATTCAAGATCAATTAATGCTAGTTCTTAAGTCATTTGAAATTGAAATATTCTATTTACGACTACTAGATTGAAATCATTTTGTTACGAATACACTTTAGCACGGAATGGGTAATAACAAAACTGAATAAATTTCGTATTCGTTTTACCTATAACTCAGTGTGTGTCGACAGTTGGGTGACCGTGAAAGTGAGCCTCATCGATGAGTTGGTCTGCGGACGTCCTCCCTGATGCGAGGAGGGTTGGAAAAACAGCTGATGATTCACACTGGGTGGTGGAGGCGCGTGGCAATGCTCATCTCGACTTGAAGATGTAAGTGAAGGGATCTTAGATTAGTGAAATTTATCCCGATCCCGATGATACCATTTCTGGCTTCTTGATTATAAGACTTTACCAAGATGTGAATATTTTCTCAAATGAGAATTCACTTTAGTCTTCCTCAATGGTGAGGAGTATCTCTGCTTCGTCAGCAAACTGAGATACGAATTTTCTCTGGACGAGAATGGTAGGAGAGTTGTTCTAGATGCCATTGGTCTGCTCTTCTAAGCGACTAAAAGAACAACCTCGCGAAGGTAAGTCCCGCTTGGCTCCAACGATCTTTTTATTCCCTGTTTGACTCAGGGACTCATCTTCTTCTTTCGAGGGCTACGCGGCTTCTCCTCTCAATTTCTCAAGCGGCTAAGCACACAGTTAAGCCGCTATCCTAGGGAATAAATTTCCAACGCTATGAAACTTCGCCCCTTCAGGTTTACGCTCGGAGAAGGTGAGTTTCATCCATTTAGCGAAAATATACATCAACAATCAGAGGGGACAGTGAATCTGTTCATAGATTTTCTGCGGGCGAAACCTTAGGCAGCAAGATTTTCATTCTAAAGGATCTCACACCCTCCGTTGTTTATATTAACGGATTACACCACCAGTCTCGTAAATTAGGAAATCTGCTGACCGAAATCCTTCTTCGCGAGTGACTTCGAAGGGTCTTGGGGCATTGGGAAGAGGGGGGAGGGGGTAGGCTTGTTCCATGTGGAATGTAACGTTTGAGGCTGTATAAACAAACTAGCGTCTGCTTGTCCTCGATATATTCATTCCTCCACAGTTACCCCTCACTCAAATTGCTATAATTTTCATCAATAGCCTTTCTTGCAAAACTGTATCAAAAGCCTTTTTAAAGTCAAGGTAAATTGTATATCTGCAGCTTTAGTTTCATCATAGAAGCAAATCATGTTATGAAAGAATTCGAGTAAATACCAACATATCTCTAATTATCGATTCCAAGAGCTTTCCAATTACTACAGTTAGGCTAATGGGATGGAAATTAGTAGGTTCAGCTTTCTCCCCTTTTTTGAATACTGGCATAACATTTGCACGCTTGAACTTTATTGGAACTAGGCATTCCTCAATTGATCGATAGAAAATCGTGCAGAGCGGTCTTCCTAATTATTTTTTTAATTCTTTAAGATGTGTTGGGTACACCCCATCGAGCACGGGTGCCTTCGATCTTTTCATTTCATCAATATATGTAAAAATCACCTCTAAATTTTTACTTATGGTGACTAGGATATTTGGGCTTTCAAGATTTATTTCTTCGCCAAGTGTTGTTAATTGTGTACCATCCTCGACAGTAAAAACACTCGCGAATTGTTCATTTAATATTAGGTAACTTGTTCTGGGATGTCTGTCATAACACCTTCAATACTTCTGATCGACCCTATTGAACCCTTTATGGGCTTTCTACTCTTTACGTAACTATAAAACAATTTTGGTTTGTGCTCCGAATTTAAGGCAAGATCTTTTTCATATTGAATCTTAGCTTTCCTAACGGCCCGCTTTACCAGCCTTTGAGAGTGTACGTATCTTTCCTGATTTGTTATCGGTTTACTTTTGTTAATCTTTGATAGTCTTTATTACGCTCCCAAATTAAGTTTTTATTAAAGGGCTAACCAAAGGTGTTCTCTTTGACGTCCCATTCTTTCAGCGTACGTACTTAACTAATTTGGAATTCACAGTGAGCAAAGTGGGCTGTAACTCCGTTTACATGCCCTGTACTGTCCTATTATAAAAATATCTTTTCCACTTAATCCTTCTAATCCGGTCACGGAAGGTTTCCAAATTGCAACTCCAAAATCGGGGCATTTGTTGTGTACTCTCTTTTACCTCTATGCTTGTACTAATTTGGAACATAATTGCATAAATGTGACTCGTCGCCAAATGCTCATCAGGCAAACGTCTCTACTAAAGTCTCTTCTGTAGGTTCCTCTACTTTTTGAATAAGAAAATTACCGTGAATGAAATTGCCCAATCTCTCTCCAACTTTATCCAGAGTATAGTTTGTATAGTTAACGTTAGGATAATTGAAATCACAAACTTTTGTTTTTCAGTTTCTCACCATAGATGAATGGGACTCAAAGAGTAGTACGTCTTCAGATTCTATTTTAGATAAGGGGATGATAAGTGACGGCTACGTTAATTAAATTATTTTTAGCACACTCAAGGTCAATTAGCATAACCTCGCTCTTCATATTTAGAGTCGTCGTGGCCCTCATTATTCGAATTAAATTATTCCCTCTTTTACGTAAGCTAAAACTCCACCGCCTCTCCCATTTAATCGGTCCTTATGATGGATTTTGTACCCTGCTATATTAAATTCCACATTGGAGTCT
Organism: Ceratothoa steindachneri; assembly: GCA_963969495.1. Lineage (NCBI taxonomy): Eukaryota > Metazoa > Arthropoda > Malacostraca > Isopoda > Cymothoidae > Ceratothoa > Ceratothoa steindachneri. The sequence continues at coordinate 186,923,327 of OZ018326.1, read as the reverse complement.
CTATAAACTGTATCTAACTAAGTGTTGCTAATACATACGATATCGTAATCGCCCTCTTGAATCGTGGCTTTAAATTCGGATAATTTGTTCCTTAAAGCCCGAATATTTTCGTATATCCATTTTAATTTTCCCTTTAGCGAACAGTGTCTCTCTCTCTCATAGGCTTGGGGGGGAGGGGGTTTCTCTGCCCACTCAAGTTTATCGAACCTTCGAGTGAAATCCTGCCCGGCGCATCTATCCGTTAGGGACAAGTAACTTCCATACCATAAAGCTCACGTAAGCTTTGATCAATAATTCTGCAAAGCCTCGAATTGCCGATTGGATATAAATGGATCCTATCATTAATGAAAAAGTGACGGTTGGTCCTGAGAATCGCCCCAGACATTGGAAATTTAACTACCAATTCCTGACATAAACGTTTAAGACATTCACAAGTGTAGATTGACCTGACTGCATTCTCAGAGTCGATTTTGAGCTCGGAATTACCTCGATTAGCCTCACTTTAGTCGCCTTCGCTTTGGCCGCTATAATTAGGTCCCTTGCATTACTAACGAATCGGTGTAGATCATTTCCCCCTACTAGGGTGAGGATAGTTCGATCTTCTCACTGCTCGTTTAGATTTTCGATTTCTTTGACCAGGTGATTAATTTTCCCTCAGGTAGAGAGATTTTCTGACGTCCTTTTAATTCAGGATCATGGTTCTTTATTAATGAGTCCCCAATTAGAATGCTCTCCACTTTCCCCTTCGATTAGACTTAACAAGGCAAATGGATTAGAGAATGGTATTTTGAAGAGAGTGAAAGAGAGAACTACATAGCTACAAAAACTATGGCCAGCAAAGACTCTAAGCTCCGCTCAAGGCCAGTTCTCTTACAGGTGTTTAAACTATTACTTTCTAACAACCATTTCAACTCTACGGTACAAACTTATCTACATATGCACCCTTCAGCCTTATATATATATATATATATATATATATATATATATATATATATATATATATATATATATATTTATATATATATGCCGGGTTTTTTTTGTTTTTAACTGTTTCTATTCTACCGTACACAATTATCTACATGTTTAACATTTGACCTTTTTTAACATGTTCTTCTTACTATTTTAATTCTACGTTACACACTTATCCTCATATGTACTTTTAACATGCAACTTTAGTTATCCATCAACGGCAAGAACACGCTTCTTCGATCCAGGGGGGGGGGGGGATATGAGTGTACTCTCTTCTCCGGCAGGCGTAGGATTCGACTGTTAGTGATGAAAATATTCACGTATAGGAGAGAATAAACAGAAAATGGGAATTCACATTCACTCCATGCAGTAGAGCATCGCATGAATCTTTTGTGCTCATTTCATTTTACTTCCCAACTCCTCATTTCCTGAACGTTTTCTTCTATGCTTCCACTAAGAAATATTTATACTATTGAAGTACTCTACAAGTCGGTTTTTGAACATATTAAGTAACGTGCTTTCTACTACACGGTTGGACAGCCTATTCCACTTTTTTGTGATCTTAAACGTGAAGTAATTTTTATCTATAGTAGAGTTAAAGTGCGTGTTTATATTTGAAACCGTTTTGGCGTGTATTGGCCCTTTCGTGCATTTCGAGCAATAGTCTGTAATTAATATTAGTAAATCCTTTTAAGATTTTGAATACTTCTATCAACTGTCCAAGTAATCGTCTACTTTTACGGGATAGTAAGTTTAATTAGCGGAGTATATCTTCGTACGGTTTGTTTCGGATTCCAGGACCTAGCTTAGTATTCCTACGTTGCATTCTTTCTAACTGATCTATACCTTTATTTAGGGAGGGAGCGCAAAATTCATCTCTATATTTTTGGTGTGGGCGCACGAGCGCTTTAAATATTGGCACGATTATATCTTTCGATTCGAAAGTAAAATTCCGAGAAATATATCCTAGCATTCGGTTTGCTTTTTTTTACAAGCTTCTGCTCATTGTTTCAACACTTTAAGGTCCTTCAAGATTAAAAAACCCCAGGTTTTTTTCTAAGGTAACGGATTCGAAGATTTTGCCTTTCATGTGGTATTCTACTTCTAATTATGACATCCTAAATACATGACCTTGCATTTATCTATGTTGAAGCCCATCTGCCATTTTTCCTCACTTGCGACAATAATTAAGTTATCTTTGCATCTGCTTTACATCGGGTCTTGAAAGGGCTCGGCTTCCCAGCTTCATGTCATCTGCAAATTCAGAGATCCTACTAAACACTCCATTATCCACATCGTTACTCTGAATAATAAATATTAAGGAGCCCAAGACTGACACCCGTGGTACCCCGCTGGGGACAAGGGCACACTCTGAACACGTCCATTTACAACAACCTGCTGTGAACGATTTGATAGCCAGTTTTTAGTCCATTTACGTATGTTACTCCTCACTCCAATTGCTCTAATTTATATCGATTGCATTTCGTGTGGGACTGTATTAAAGGCCTTTTTAAAGACAAAGTAAATTATATCCGCCGCCCTAGTTTCATCGTAAATGCCTATCATGTTTTGAAAAAATTCGAGTAATTTCGTTAGGCACAAGCACCCTCTTCTGAATCCAATTAAATTATTAGCCTCGAGATGGCTCACCAACCACTCTCTAATTATCGATTCTAAAGTAAAAAACTTTATTTCATTCTTAAATGGCTATTACAATGATAATGCAATAATTTCAGCTTTAAAACATTTACACATTGAAAGAATTATTATAATATAAACTATTTACAATTTTAGTAGTTACTTTGAAGAACATTCCTATAAATTAGTTAGTTACCTAGGCTTACATGCTAAAAAGATGAACACACTTACTTTCTTAGCAAATATTTTAAAAGTCGTAATTTAAACACGGACATATTTTGACATTGTTTTATGTCAGTAGGTAAAACATTCCATAGTCTAGGACCTGATACAGTTAAGGCTCTTACCGCTATGCTAGTAAATGTTTTTGGTATGAGTTCTGGCGTTTGGTATTTATAGTAACAATAAGCATTTGATTCACAGTTGACAACAAGAAGAGCCATTCCGGTAAGATTCTATTTTTGATTTTAAAATCTAAAAGGCAAAGGTTAAATATAAATTTTGCATCCATGCGTAGCCATCGCAGCCTATCAAAAAGAGGAGTTCCATGATCAAAATTCCTCACTCCACCAATTGCATCCCTCGCAGCAAAATTTTGTAGCCTATGGTCTCGAGACATTTTGGTCTTAGTTTTAAAGCCCCAAACACTGAGACAGTAGTTGAGAACACTCAATACTAATGACTGAAATACCATGATTCTTCATTCTAGTTCAAATCTTTCGCAAACTCAGTTTATCTAAATAGGGGCCCAATAACTTTTCTTTGTAGTTCATTAATGTGAAAATTAAAGGTCATACTACTAATATCCATGACAACCCCCAGATTCTTAACCTTTTGAGACATTGTAAGTATGATATTATTTAAATTTATACTAGTTTGTTCGGGAACTGTGATAGATATTGATTTGATCCAAAAATTATAAATTTTGTTTTGTTTTCATTCATTAAAAGACCATTGCTATTAAAATATTTTTTTCGCACTAATTAACATATTTTGAGCATTTCATCAATTTTGTCGATACCCCCAATTATCAAGATTTGTGTATCATCTGAATATATTACAAGTAAACAGTCTTGAGGAAGATCGTTGACATAGATTAGAAAAAGCAAAGGACCCTAGAATTCACCCCTGGGGGACTCCAAAAGTGATTTATAGTGGAGAGGAAAAATTCGATCCTACTCTAACTGACTGACTGAGGCCACCTAGATAACTCTCAAACCAAAACGAGTCAATGATTGGGTTTATCAAGTTTGGTCATTAGGATTCGATGATGGACACGATCAAACGCATTGGACAGATTTAATAACAGAAGAAGTGATATTTTCTTGTTGTTTATGTTCTCATATATTTTATTTGTAATTTTAAGTAATGCTTTTTCAGTCGACAGGTTATGTCGGAAACCTTGTTGCTCATCACATAACAGTCGATTCGTTTTAAGGAAGTCAATTAGTTTAATGGCAATTACTTTCTCTAATATTTTAGATATAATATATAAAAGCGAGACTGGCCTCTAGTTTTCAATATTTTCGGTATCGCCATTCTTATAAATGGGTATTACACCAAGAGATTTCGAAAGGTCGTGATAAGTACCTGTGACAATTGAAGTGTTGATTATCATGAGATTATAAACTATGGTAACGGAAAAAAGAGTCTATCAAAAAACTAAATTGAATGCCATCAGATCCACATGAATTTGTTGGTTTGAGTTCTTTTACAATAAGAATAAGAGTAGTTAAATCAATTAAGTGTTGTCTGAATTTTTCAATGGCAGTCGAAATCTATGGGGGTCTGGTCACTCAAAAATTGACTAATTAACTAATTATTGTACTGGGATTTATCATACATAGCAAAATAATTATTAAAAACATTTGCTTTCTGTTGGGCATTTTCGTCTAAATTGTCAAGTTGTCCGGAAGACTTCTTATTTTTTGGAACTATTCTATTGATAACGTTCTATGTTTCCTTGATATTTCCTTTACATTTAGAGAATTCCTTCCTGAAATAATTTTCTTCTTTTCTGATAGTATTACATTGGCAAGGCTTTTATCCCCCTTATAGGCTCTTTCGATCTCAAAATTTTGTCTATTGTCATTAAATTGTCTTTCAAGATCATCTCTCCTTTCGTTACTTCCTTGACTCTAGGCTCAATCCAAGGTGCAGGAGGGCGTGATATGAGGCTGGTTTTGTATGGGGCACACATATCTAAACACTTGATAAAAACATTGGTAAAAAGAGAAAATTGGTTATTTATACAATCGGTTAAAAAAAATAGAATATATAATACACGATTCATTTAGAAGAAGGTCACATAAATAATTTTGAGAATAGTTCTCAAGAGAGCGGACAGTTTTACAATAGGGAGTCTTTTTTCTTTCTTAATATTGCCTGTAACTGTCAAAGGCTTATGACCACCATGGGGCAAGGTGAGACCTTTGAGTTTACTATAAAATTAGGCTTGTTGGTTATTATAGGATCAATAATGCTTGAGGAAATTCTAGTAATTCGGGTTCGTTCTTTCACAAGCTGACATAAATGAAGGGTGTGGATTAATTTTCCCATCTTATTATTTGTAATAAGAAGATTGTCCTTAAATCACCTAGTATGATGAGTAGCTTGCTTTTTATACTCAGAGTACGAAATAACCCAAAAGTTAATCAAAACTATTGAAGGAAACTTTCTATTTTGGATCGTTAACCAGATATCTTCCAGGCGAGGAGGTCGTTCTATTTCAGGGGTCTTCAATACATTTACTTTTAGGGTCCAAGTTTCAGAAATGCACATAATCATCATCACTAACTCTATATTTTAAGAAGGGTACTGTTTGATTATTTGAATAATAATTTTATCTTAGTTCGTTTATGACATTTTTTATATAAAAATTATTTCTAATAATTCTTTTATTGGGTTAAGGAATTAGTTCTTGCAGTTTTATCAAATTTACTCATTACCATTAACAATTTTAGAAAAACTTCATTATTAATTAATGACAATATGCAATTTAATCAATAATATATTCTTCGTTGTTATTTACGACTTCTTCCCAACGTTTAACTAGTTTTTCGATGCCTCTGCAATAAAAATGTTTGGATTTTGACTCGAAGAATTCGTCTAACCAGGTTCTTAATTTCACATCAGTATTGAACGAAACGCCGCGCAAATTGGTGGAGAGCGCTCGTAACAGATGAAAATCAGATGGAGCCAAGTTTGGCGAATATGGAGGATGCGGCAGAATTTCCCAATTAAGCGTTTGGATGGCGTCTTTTGTCATGTTTGCAATGTGAGAACGAGCATTGTCGTGTTGCAAAAGGAATCCATAACGTCGATGAGGTCGCTTTTCACGAATAGCTTCGGCGAGTCGATACATTTGTTGAACGTAGAGTTTTGCATTGACAATCACATTGTTCGCAAGGAGCTCATAAAAATGATGCCCTTACAATCCCACTACACACACAGCATCGTCTTTCGCGGATGAAGTCCTTGCTTTAATCGCGGAAGTGTTTTTTTTATTGGGGCTAAGCCGTTGTTTTCGATGGTTTATGATGACATAAACACACCACTTTTCGTTGCCAGTGATGATGCGGTGAAGAAATCTGTCCTTTCCTTACAAGTAGCCTTGTAACGAGCAAGAAAACCTGCGGCAATCGTGAAGCGTTGAAGTTCGTTGCTTTCGCTCAAAGCGTGCGGAACTCATGCACCGAGTTTTTGAACTTTCCCCATCGAATGAAGGTGATTCACTACAGTTTTCTGATTACACACCAATTGTGCAGCCAATTCTTTAGTCAATTGACGACGTTTTTGATGAAAAAGGTCGTTCAATCGATCTTCATCGAACTTAATGAGGGCGACCAGAACGTTCTTCGTCATTAAGATTGAAACGTGAAAACCACCATTGAGCTGTCCTTTCTGATAAAGCATTTTCTCCGTACACAATGCAAATATCGCGACGAGCTTTGGCTGTTTGCATTGTTCCCGTCTCGATTGAAAATAAATAACAACAAGTGTCGAAAATGCTCCTTTCTTTCAACTTGACATTCCATTTTGAGGGCACAGAACAAAAATTAAATTAACACAACTTTTAAATAAACCGCAATGACTTATTACTCAACTTCAAGACGTAGCCTAAGCAAAAGCCTAATAGTTTACGCTGTTAAGAGATGTAGCCTAACCTTTTCAAATTTTGCTTTCATTATTTATTATTGTTTCTTAATATGTGCACAAATATCGTTAACAAAACTTCAATCAACACAACATTAAAAAAAACGCAAGAACTTATTGCTCAACCTATTATAATATATAAAAAAATGATGAAGTTCAGAGACAAATATTAGTATCGAAATATTGTGATATATTTAAAACCCAAAGAATTACAAATGGTGAAGTTCAGAAAATTTATTTTTACATATTCTTCTTCTATAACTATATTTTAGCGACGTGTTATTTGGAAAGGAGGGAAATTTAGTTTAGAGTTCCTTTTCAAAAGTATTATAATTGGCGAAGTTGAGAAAATTTATAAAAATTTAACCATGGCTGCTTTTTTCTAGATTTTAAATTTTAATCTTAGTAACGAAGCTAAAGCTCACTAGGGAGGGGGCGAAGCCATTGCCAGGTATCTAGATATTTGGTTTTCGCACTAACATCATAACTATTCGGCCGATACTCTGCTAGACTAAACTAGGCTATTATATGCTATACTCGGCTAGGCAAGCTAGAATAGGCTATACTATGTTAGGCTATTATAGGCTAGGCTATACTATGCTACGCTAAGCTAAGATATACTATGCTAATTTAGGGTATAAAATGCTATGCTAGGATAGCATATAGTATGTTGGGCTAGAGAATACAAAGCTATGGTTGATTAGGGTATAAAAGGGTAGTATAGGCTATATTTGTCTAGGATAGTTAATGCTAGGCTAGGCTAAGCTACGCTAAGATAATCTAAGCTACAAAGGGCTACACTATGCTAAGCTAGGGTAGGGTAAATTATAATAGGCTAGGGAGGGCTAAGCTCTGCTATGCTATACTAGGCTATGTTAGGCTATGCTAGGTAATACTATGTTAAGCTACCGGAGGCTGGCTAACCAATGCCATAATAGGCCAAGCTATGTAAGGTTATGCTAGTATAGGGTATGGAATGGTATACTACTTTAGGCTATAATATGATACGATTGGCTATATTATTTTAAGTGTGGTTATGTTAGGATATTCTATACCAAGCTAGCCTATAGTATGATAGGCTAGGCTAGGCTACGCTACTCTATCCTAGGCAAGGATATATTGAATAGGCTATAATAGCCTAATTCTAGCTTGGCTATACTAGGCTAAGCTTCTCTAGGCGACACTAGGCTAGGCTCTCGCATGCAATGCTAAGCCATACCTGATTAGGCTAAGCTAGGCTAGGCAATTGTAAGCTAGGCTAACTAGGCAATTCTACGCTTGGCACGGCTATTCAAGGTTAGGCTAAGCTAGGCTCTACTATAATATGCTATGTTATACTATATTCTACTATACTAAGCTAGGCTAGGCTATACTAGGATAAGATAGGCGTGGCTATGCTAAGTTAAGGTAGGATAAAATAGGCTATACTAGGCTTGTTAGATTATACAAATCTAGGTTAGGCTAGGCCTGGTACAGCTAGGCTATTATATTTTAGGCTAGGCTATCGTTTGTTTGGTTAGGCTCGGCTATACTAGGCTAAAACAGGGAAAGTTATGCTATGCTATACTAGACAAATTTAGGCTATGCTAGGCTAGGCTATTCTCTACTATGTTATGCTATTCGATGTGGCTATACTATGCTATTTTAAGATAGGCTAGATTCAGCTATTCTATACTATTATGTGCTATCCTATGCTATACTATGCTGTGTTATACTATGTTGTTAGACTATGCCGTGCTATATTATCCAATGTTGTGCTATGCTATACTAAGATATGCAATAATATTTATAATATCATATGATCTAATCTGCTATGGTGTAATATGCTATACTATGGACTACTGGGCTATTACTGCGTGTCAATCTTTTCAACGTTCTAATTACATAAATGAGGGGTGCTCAAAATTTGAAGCCCTACTTAGGAATTCTAAAGTTTTTTTATTTTAATATAATCTTAGCTCTACTTAGCTAGCTACTTAAAAGTTTTGACTTATTTTTGTCATCTTGGGGAATTAAATGACTATTATTATATTAATAATTATATCTATTTCACTTTTTTTCTCCTTAATTCACTGTTTAAAACAGTGTGCTGAAGATTAAGTGGTCTTCAGTACTACCATACTACCAGTGGGATTTGACCTGCAATTGCTTTTAAAATTTGGACAAGACTGGCGACATTCACACACTTGAAAAACTAAATTGAAAATAGCAGAGTTGTTGCCATCTCGATTCCAAACTCTGGTTGACGTTCTAAAATGTGGATGTGAGAAACTACCTAACAGCCAATCTTGGAAAGGATATTTACCCTACAGTGCTTGCAAAGTGGGAACGAGGAAACAGTTCTTTTCTTGCCCCCGTTGTAAATTTAAGAGTCACAATCTTAAATAGATAAAAAATAACTGGGAGCAAGCCAAAAAATAATCCCTTGAGAGGGAAGAGCCTAAGACACTTTCATTACAAAACTAGACAACCTGTTGATATCATAAGGCGCAAGTGCAAAATTGTTTTTTTGCTGTAAATTTTTCTGCCCTGGTTGCAAAAACGAAACTTAAATTTATTTAAATCACTTATGGAAATGAAGATCTCTGTGAAGGAACTTGCTTTCATTTAAGGTCAGAGAGAAATGATTACTTCTTTTAGACCATATCAGGTTTGGTTTCGAGATTAACTTGAGTAAAATAGACAAGTCAATAAATTAAAGAAAAAATAGCTGATGCTCAAGATGCAAAAGATTGAATTTATGAAGTGACATTAAAAATACCAACCATATCTTCAAATTCCATTAAAAAGCAACCCGGGAATTATTTTTTTTGGCACTAAAATCATAACTATTCGGCTGATTCTAATAAAATTTGAAGATCTTATATTGTTTTACCTTCTATTTCAAATAATATAATGGCCAAAGTCTTCCCAAGGTTAGCTCGGGAATTATTTTATTTGGGCAATAACATCATAGCTATTCGGACGATTCTAACGAAATTTGAAACCCTTAAAGTGTTTAAATTCTCTTTCGAATTATAGAATTGCTAAAGTCCTCCTAAGGTTACTCCTGGAATTATTGAAAGTTTTGAAGGTCGTATGATCATAAATCAGAATAAATGAGGGCACGCGACTTTTTAGTCAGCAGACCTTGTTTCTAAACCGCAACGGTAGTAGCTTCATCCCGTTGTTCCTTGTCTCATTGTTATTTAACTTAAAGCATATTCCAGCCTATACATTTTCAATCTTATTTAATATCTTAAAAGTTTCTATGATTTAGCCTCACATTCTCCGTGTTTTCAGGCTTAAGAGATTTAATCGTTTCAATCTTGTTTCCTAGTTATGTTTTCATAACGATGGTATTAGCTTTGTTACTCTTTCTTGAACTTTCTCAAGCCCTTCAATATCCTTCCATAAATGTTGGGACCAGAATTGTACACAATATTCCTAATGTGGGCGAACTAATGCATTATAAAAATTCAGTACTATAATTACGTTTCTGCATTTAAATTGTCGTTTTATGAATCCGAGGATCTTGGAAGCTTTTTTTTCTGCTTCTATGCATTGAATACAACTTAAGATCATGCGATATATATACTCCTAAATCTTTCTCCACTTTTGTTTTTGTTAATTTGGAACTGAAAGATGTGTATATAGCTTGTGGATTTCTTCTTGCGATATGCATTACCTTACTCTTATCTAGGTTTATTGGCAGTTTCCATTCTCTTGAGCATTTTTCTATACGATTAATATCTTTCTGAAGTTCATCTGCGTCTTCTTTACTAACTATCCTTTCCAAGTTTTGCGTCATCTGCAAATTTTGCAATTTTTTCACATGAGACCTATGTCCAGATCATTAATGTAAATTATGAATAGTAGGGGGCCCAACACAGAATGCTGAGGCACCCCACTTGAGAATTTTGTCCATTCAGAGGCAGACCCATTTATTACTACTCTCTGTTATTTATTCTTAAGCCAATTTTCAATCCAGTCTCATATCTTTCCTTTGATTCTTAGTCCCCTAAGCTTTGCCATCAGCAATTTGTGAGGAACTTTATCGAACGCTTTCTGAAAATCAAAGTATAAAATATCAATTGACTTCTTGTCATCATATTCCTCAAATACATATTGAATCTCTAAGCTTCTAAATAAAATTCAATTTTCCTGGAGAAGTATGATTCTAAAAGTTTTCCAACCACTGAAGTTAAACTAATTGGTCGATATTTTTTTAATATCTCTCTGCAACCCTTTTTAAATATGGATGGTACATTTGCATATTTCCAGTCATGGGGACAATTCCACTGTCTAAAGATTCATTAAAATTACTTGCGAGATGCTTGCTAACAACATATTTAACATCTTTCAGGACTCTGAAATAAAACATATCAGGTCAAGGGAATTTGTTTGCATTCATTTAATTAATAAAATTACTAACATCTTTGGCAGTACAGCTAACATATTTTATAAAGTTATAGCCTTTATATACAATATTTAGTTTAGGTATATGAGGGATTTCTTTATTAGTAAAAACAGTCATAAAAAATTGTTCAGTAAGCAAGCTATGTAATAGTTAGTGAATTTTAAACTACTCGTACCATCACTATCTCTCACTTGTCCAATATTGTTCTTTATTGGCTTTGTATTGTTTACTAGAGCAGATAATTCCTTTGGATTAACTTTACAATTTTGTGCCGCTCTTATCTCTTCTTCTCTTTTGGCTTTTTAAATTTTTATTTCTCGTCTTAGGTTATCATATTGTTCTGTTTTGTCTTGGGATTGTTTGATTTTTAGCATTATATACGTCTCTTTCCTATTTTTTCCAGGATTTTTATTTCCTTGGTTAAGCACATATGATCTTGATTATTAGGTGATTTTTTGATTTTAATGGGGACATATTCTGTTTGTTTTTCCATACAAAAATTTTTACAAGATATTCACGCATTGTTTACTCCTTCATCATTTGTATCATATCCTGCTAGGCTTACTTTCATGGGTTCATAATTATCTTTGTGAAAATTAAATCTGTGTATATAGATTGCTCTTTGCTCATATTTTCCCAGGTTGATATTAGGATATCAAACTTTATTAAATTATGATCACTACCCTCAAATTTTTCACCTATGCAAATGTTTGATAGTAATTTGCTTTTAGTAGACCCACTGTGTTAAGAAATTATCATCAATAAACTCCAGAAATATCTGCCCTTCTTTGTCTGCTTGTTTTGTTAACCAGTTTATTTTGCTGCAATTGAAGTCTCACAGGAATACAGATAGTTACTTATTTATTTGTTTTGTCAATAATTCATAGGGTTTTAGACCAAGCTCCAGAGACTGGTGCGGTTTTCCTTATATTAAATAATAGTATAAATTATTTTATCGAAATTTAGCTTAACTCCTATCATTTCTATGTTCGTATCCAGGGTAATTTTTGTTGGCTAAAGATATTCGCGTATATATAATAACCCTCCTCCACTATATCTTTCCTATCTTTATTAAACATTTTGTAGCCTTTTAATTAAAATTCACCCCTAAATTCTGTCGAGTTCAAATTTATCCATGATTCTGTAAGTGAAATTATGTCATACATCTCTACCACTACCATAGATAGCTCTGAATTCTGAGAATTTGTTTCTGATTGAAGGTGCATTTAGAAGAATCACTCGCATGGGTTTGTTGCATTCCCTGGACGAGATTCGTTTCTCGAAACCGGGATCGCTACATTAGATGAGATTGTTTTGTTTTTACAAATATTGATTTTACTAGAACTTTCAAAGAGTTTGAATACGTTAACGTTCAAAAATTGGCCGTATTTTATGGGCTTTTGTTATTTAAGTGCGTTCCATCATTGAAAAAGTACTCTTCTCTATCGATGAAACTTCGCCCCAAATCTTCGAAAATAATTCCTTTTATCTCACACATTCTTTTAAGTCTTGAATTGATTCTAATAGTTTTGCCTTATTGCTCTTTTTATAGATTTATTCAGTGCAAAATTGCTTCCATAGTACATTTATCCGTTTTTGATTATATGTTCTCTGTTAATGACTCGAATTGTCAAATGACCCATTCGGTTACGACAATTTCATTTTTAGCATAAGTATCATTTGACCCAACATGAATTATTACTGTACTATCTTCGTTATCAACTTGCAGTTTCGCAATCTCCTGGTCAATTTTTTTAATCATATCACCTGGATAGCAACGGGTCTTCCTATTTTTATTTTCCTTTAATCCAAAGTAATCATATTGGTTTCTTATTAAAGAATCACCAATAAGGAATCTCTGCGTATCTTTCTTAGAATTTTATGATTATTTGTTATTTTTAGTAATGATTGAAAAACTATTATAAGTTTCTGTTTACGAGTTGTATGGTATATTTGCTTCCACTTTTGATTAAATTGTCGCTAATGGAAAATCGCCATCATTACTTTCTAATATATTTTCTACGATTGCAACTGTTTCTTCTAGACGAACAACCTTCTTACTTAAAGAGGCATTGAGTTGGGTAATATTGTCGTTAATAGACTCAAGAGAGACTATCTTATTTTCCTAATTCAACTACTTTGTCTTCAGTATTTTTCAGAGCATAGTTGTCTAAGTTACAATGGCAACTTTTTAACTCTAGAGCCGAGATTCTGTTTTCCATGTCGCTAATTATTATTAACAATTCGTTATTTCACTTTCTAAGGTTTTCCTCCATTTTACAGAAGAGACAAATGCTGACAGAAGTAATGTCATCATAAAACTGCTCAGGAAAATTTATACACTACTTGACTGTCTTGCACTTAAAGCAGAAAGCTTTCAGATTCTCTGCCACAGCCAAGCTGAATTATTAGAGTGAATAAATAAGTCTTAATTATTAGGCAGTTAGTTTGGTGAATTCAAAGGAGTATTTTTTATGAAAGATTATTTTGAACAAAGAATAATCTGACTCAGAGACAAAGATAAAGAGTTACATAGAGTTACATAGATACACAGATCACACGGGCCTTACGGCCCATACTAAGGTGATCTGGCCTTAAATCTACTGCCACTTATGTACACATAGAATAGTAGAAGTAAAGGATTAAAAAGTTTGAGAGAGAGAGAGAGAGCTACAAGGAGCTACAAGGAAGAAGAGTACCCTAGAAGACCTTACGGTCCATACAAGGAGGATAATTTTGGCGCAATGCTCGAAGGTGTCCGTTGGCAACCTCGAAGAACACTCGCGAGGATTTTAAAGGTGATTTCGCAAGATTTTATCTAGTCTTGACTTGAACTGGTCAACAGATTCACTGTTGACAACTTCCGTCGGAAGTGCGTTCCAACTACTACAGATACTGTATGTGAAGAATTTCCCACACCGATCACTGTGGTATCGCTTCAGTTCAAGTTTGTAGCCGTGATTTCTTGTTCTCCCCTCGCTGAGCTGGAAAATATCACCGTAGTCCAGTCTGTCGAAGCCTACAAATTATTTTAAACACTTCGATAAGCTGACCACGTATTCTCTGGGTCTCCAGCAAGAACATATCTAATTCCCTTAATCTATCTTCATAACTTTTATGTCAGATAGAGGGAATTAGTTTGGTTACCTTGCTTGCACGCGTTCCAATCTCGCGATGTCCTTTCGAAATGAAGGACTCCAAAATTGTACGGCATACTCCAGTTGCGGTCGGACGAGTGAATTGTACAAACAGAGTACTATTTTCTTGTTCTGATATCCAAACTGTCGCTTTATATAACCTAGCATCCTTTGAGCTTTCTTCTACGCCTTAATACACTGCCTCGAGAACTTGAGATCACTAGTTATAGTTACACCAAAGTCCTTCTCAGTGTCGGTGATTCAAGAGCAGTGCCCTTAAGGATATAATGAGATTGGAGATTTCAGTGGCCGATCTGCATCACTTTGCATTTGTTTACGTTAAAAGGCATTTGCCACGTGTCCGACCATTCCCCAATCTCCCCAAGATCTTCCTGCAGGCGGGCAATATTTCCATCCTTTGCCACGTTCATAACAAGCTTGGTATCGTCGGCAGATTTAGAAATCTTGGCAACCATGTCACCGTCCATGTCGTTTACGTAGATGATGAATAGTAGTGGTCCCAGGACAGAACCTTGGGGCACCCCGCTAGTAACGCGTACTTACTCAGAAGCCTGTCTATTCCCCACCACCCGTTGCCCTCTGCCACTTAGCCAGTTCTCTATCCAGCCTGCTACTTTTCCGTCTATGCCCAGCGCTCGCACTTTCGGGAGAAAGCAGCGGTGTAGTACTTTATCAAAGGCTTTCTGAAATTCTAGGTGGACCACATCCACCGCCTTGTTCTCTATCCGGCTAACTGAAGACGAAGTGGAAGAATTCCATAAGGTTCGTCAGGCATGAGCGTTGCCTTCGGAAGCCGTGCTGGAAACTCCTCGGTAGCAGGTTTGACTATAAATGCGACGTCATTTTGTCCACCATGAGCTTACCGACTATCGAAGTCAGACTGATAGGCTGGTTCTTCGAAAGTTGGCTAGGGTGTCCTTTCTTCAAGATAGGAGTCACCTCCGCCTCACGAAACTCTCTCGGAACGCATGCGGTCCGGATTGACATGTTGAAGATTGCGCTCAGGTATCGTGACTTGATCGTGCACTTCTTTTAACACTTTCGGTATAAACGCATCCGGGACAGGTGACTTATTCGTCATTAGGTCAGTGATCTTCATTTCTATTTCTCCTTCGGTGAAGTCCATATCCTCCAGCTTTTTCTACGAGTAAGAATCCATTGGCTGGGGGATGGGACCACACTCTTCAGTAAACACTGAAGAGAAGTAGTTGTTGAGGAGGCTAGCATTTTCTACATTTGAGTGCTTTAATGTTCCCTCCTCATTCCTCAAAGGAGCAATCATTTGACGGATTGGTTTACGGCTGTTTACATATCCAAAGAACTCCTTGGGATTCTTGCTTACAAAGTCTCGCCACTCGGAGTTCTTCAGACCGCTTAGCCACCCTTATGCTGGACTTCACTCTTCTGGCTAACCTCCGGTATTTGTCAAAGTCACCCGAGATCTTCGATTGCCGGTAAAAAAATTACTCTTCTCCTTAAGCAGTTGGCTTATTTCTCGTTTAAACCACTTTGGTTGAACAGAAGACGATGGGGGCATTTCAGAGGTATGAAACGCGATTGAAGACTCATGAATGTGGTTTTGAAACTATCTCACGAGTCTTCAACAGCCTCGCACACTTCTAGCCTTACGTCAGTCAGTCCAGCACGAAGACATGCAAAGTCTGCTATTCTCAAATCAAGTTTCCTCAGACATGAGTCGCAGGCACTGCCTTGGGGACTTTGACTACAAATCTAATTAGTCGGTGATCACTGATACTGAGCTCTTCGCCAACAGAGAGGTCCTCAACGATGTCATCCTCAGACGTGAAAACTAAGCCAAGGATATTGGCTCCTCTCGTTGGCTCTTTCACCCATTGAGTCAGGAACTCGTTCTTCGCGAACTCCAGGAGTAGTGAATTCTCGCCACAGGGTTCTCTGGTTTTCTAGTCAACTTGTGTATTGGAATCCCCCATGACGATACACACTCTGTCTTTTACAAGTTCGCCCAACAGCTGGTACAGACTCCTGTCCTGTTCTAAGAGTTGGGAAGGGGGTCTGTAAAGCACCATGGTCCTGTATCTGGCAACACCTATCTCTAGGTCAACACCTAGTAGTTCATAGACGAATACGATGTTGATATCTGTCGAGTTGAGAGTGTCCTTGACATACAACATCTCAACGCCTATTCTCTCTGCCTGGACTATCTTTCAGGAAGAGCTGGTAACCGGGAATCGTGAATTCACCTTAAAAATCTGTTCTTGAGATATTTATCCACGACTCCGTTATGGCCACCATCTCAGGTTCTTCTGTTGCTACGAGGCCATGGAGGTGAAGAAACTTGTTCCTGATTGACATCGCATTGAACAGGAGAATTTTAGGGAGTTCCCGAGTGTGGGACTCCCTAAGCTCTTCCGTTTCTAGGCTTCTCTGTTTTCGTGGTCGCACCCTTTTTACGACCCCCGAGAAAGTCGTTTCAAAAGTGACGCGGGCGTGCTGGCGCACGTCCGCTTTCACTCTGTTTCGAACGCTCCTTTGGGTGCGTTGCACGACATCTTGAATTAGGTTGGCGAGAAAGGCCTTCCCTTTAAAGGAGAGATGTACCCCATCCCTTTGGTAGAGGTCGTCTCTATCGATAAAGGTACGATAAGGGTCCACGACGAAGACTCCTTCTGCCGTGCAGAGAAACGCCATCCGTCGGTTCATTGAGATGTTTCTCTCGTGAGCATTTCCCGATGGAACTCTTTTCGGAAGCATCCCAACCACGACACGTTTGCGGGTTTTAAGCCCTATGTCATCCACGCTTCCATCACCGTTTCGGTGGTCTTACCACTGAGGCCAACCTTACTTCCTCTGAGATAGTAGGCGTGGCCACTCACCATCAGAGAGACAGCTGATTTCTCAGAAATCTGAGCTTTCTCTGCCTCTACTCTGATGTTGTAGTTACCCCGCCGGGCAGGCAGCTTACCTTCACACTAGTGCGAAGGCGGGCCGCTAGCAGCGGCTGCAGATCCTGTGTTTGTTATTCACCAATGAGGGTGACCTTCGGACACTTGGTCTCTGAAGACGGGGTCTTTCCTTGTGGAAGAGGCCTCTCCTTTTCCTCTTTACTCTCCACATTCTTATCCTTCTTTATCTTATTCCCCTTTTCTTCTTGTGCATCCGTTTTTCTTATATTTTTAGTTCTTCTTCTTTTGTTTCAACTTTATTCTTTTTCTTCATTTTTCCTTTCTTCTTTTTCTCTATTTCTCTTGCCTCAGCTGGCTTAACCCTGATAATGCCGGAATCTCCGATTGGGTACGAACTACAGCAGCAGGAGATTCCGACACGTCAGTGGGTGGTGCCTCTTCTAGGCATCAAATGTGAGCTGCGTGAAAGGCTTCGAGTTTTCCACCTTTCTTTCGAGAATTTGAGCTACCTCCTCTGAGGCTCTATAGAGGTCTTTCAGTTTCCCTACCCCTCGCGTCAGTATAAAGTAGTGCAGATACTTTCCGGGCTGCATTTAGAGTAGCAGCCCTCCAGAAAGTCAACGCACCACTTTTCTAACTGGCATGTTGCACAGTTGTGTTTTAGACGAACGGGTCGTTTTTTGCTTGTCATTTTGAGTACTTTCTCTTTTTCTGAAAAATCGTAACCAATCAATGATAAAAAAGGAGGGTGGTGAGTTTTCCCCGCCTGACTGGCTTCCGCCAATCCATCGGACACGTTTCGGATCTTTCAGAAGGCACGCTCCATGTGTTGCAATTCGTCCGACCGAGTCGTCAAACCTCGGCGTGCCGTGGCTCCCAACCAAGCAGCACTGACGGTCCCCGAAGGGGTCATCGATTTCTCACCAGGTGAACAACAGAGCACGCCCCATACTAAATTCCTACTAGTTCCCTTCAGGACGACCAGGATCTCAGAGTGACGTTCAATGGATATCCCGTCACACCAAGAGAATCGACCCAAGACTTTTTATTGGCCCGGCAACGAACCTGGGAACGAAGGGCCGTCACCTCAGACCGATGCTACCAGAGGCACCATTCAACGGTGTCTGGGAATGGTCAATAATTCGCGCCAGGGAAGGGGTTAGTAGTATTGTGGAAGGTCTCCCGATTATCCATCCCACCCTTACCGGACGAGCGGTCGAGACCCCCTCCCACCTTACCAGACGAACGGTGGAGCCCCCCTTCCAGATTTACCGGGCGAGCCCCCTCCTAGGCCCTCAAACCCTGGTTTATTAACATACACACATATACACACACAGATGGCAATTCTACATTTTCTCGCACCACTGAAAATTTAGTATTAATGAAAAAAGAGGTCATCCATTAAGATTTATTATAGGAATTTTTATCTGATGACTATAAGACTGTTATCATTTTTTTGCATCATTGACCTAGTCCCGCCGTCCATCCTCTTTCTACCGCCACCATTATCTCTAATAAATTTTCTGCACTATTAATCAAAAAAAAGGTTATCTTATTTCTTCATTTGATGGCCTATTCCACTTATCATTTATGGCATCAGAGGCAGTGTTTACAGAACGCGGTCATGTTTCTTATCGTGCAATCAACCATATGGAAAGATATTTGAGGCCGAGCATCTTTAGAAAATAATTAGTTATGGAATCAGTGACACACACACACACACACACACACAGATGGCCATTCTACATTTTCTCGCACCGCCGAAAATTTCCTGTTTTACCCTGTATTTTACCCCAAACATATGAGTTGCAATTAAACATTTTTTAAATTATTTGATTGGACCGACTAGATACTAATTTCCATATAACATTTTTTACAGTATTTGATTGGACCGGCTAGTTACCCTTTTAAAGCATTTTTTCCCTAAATATCTCGGTGTGCACACGTTCTAAGATGATCCTCCACCCACAAAGTATCACGCCTAGATTTGCGAAATACTTTTCAACCGAAGATGTGTGTGGGTTCGATTATAAATTTAACCCAAACTATTCAACTACGGTTGATTTCTTCGATCATCTTCATCGGCTTATTCATGAACACTCAATTGAACGAATTGAATTTCTGTATAGTGGATCAATACAACCACCTTTCAACTACAATAATGAAAAGGAAATTCTTGAGCATCTCCAGTTTATGGATTTAGAAGATGTAATCATCGGTGAAAATTTCAAAAACGAACTTACAGATCAGTTTTTCTTTGTTAGAGGTCTATCCGATCGTCACAGTGATTGAGCAGATAGGTTTTTCTGTACATATATTGCATTCTAACATGGTCAATGATGGTGAGAGAGTAGTACATATCGCTATATTTGACACAAAACCCTTGTTATTTCACTTCTCTCATCAGCTCACTCCTCTGATGAAAACCAAGACTGAAGAGAAATGGACTAAAGAATTCTCTTTTCGACAAGTTCAAGAGAATGTGATGAGTTATTTTGTGGACAAATTAAAACATCGGTAGTTAAACGCTTGTAATTATTTCATCTTTATTAAATATTATCATATAAGATTCCTTTGAAACCAAAAGGTATGGTACGGTAAGTCTCTGGAATATTAATACGTTTACGAAAGGTTTTTCTCATCACCTTTTTTCTCCTCTCACTTCTTTAACCCCCCGTGTTTCTCGGCTCTGAAGCCCATAAATGGTACAGAAATGTGACTATCATCATCGGCTCCAAATAAGCGTTTCATAGTATCGTAAGTTATTATATCTTGGGTCTGAGTGTTGATGGTTAACCCTGTAACGTCTAGATACGTACCGAGTTGAATTTTGGACCCGTTGATAAAAATGAATCCCCGTAAGCATCGTCACCGTACACATCTTTGATCTCATCGGTGAGGTCACCTAAAAAATAGCCAAGTCGAGGTTGTGAGTCATCTTTTCTAGCGATGAAGATGGCGCTATCTGTGTCACAATACAACAACCGTTCACCAAGTGAGTTTAGCAGTCCATAGAGCTTGATTCGAGCTTATGCGGCTGTGAAGGCTGCAATTAGAAGATTTGTTACGTGGGACTCAACTTCTACATGCTCAGCATTCTCCACTTTCGCGATGTTTTGGGCAATACCTTGGCTAAAACATGAAAATTCCCACTATGTAGATCGAGTGGTGAAGGATTACGGGCGTAAAACAGCTAAAGTGTGTAGTGAGAGCAAATACAAACAGTTTATTTCCAAGTATACATTTCGGGATTTAGTGTAACCCATTTATACTATACTACCCACCAACTGAAGGTATCAAAATACATTACGTCGAATTTTGCTTCTTATACCCCTACTGTATGAAAAACAATCCATATCCCGTAGGATCGCCGTGCCGTTGCGTGTCTGCACGAGAAATTCCGTCTATTCAGGAATTCACTGATGGTATCAATGATACATATTTTGGTATTGTGAAAATCGATGTCATCCCTCCTAATGATCTGTATATCCCAGTTCTTCTCCAAACCATAGATGGTAAACTTACTTTGACCCTCTGTACCACATGCGCTCAGCAAAACTCCCGCGAGTGCAATCACTCAGAAAAGGAACGTATGATTTGCGGAGTGTACACCAGCCCGGAACTTAAACTTGTCTTGCAAAAAAATTATAAGATTAATAAAATTTACGAGTTTGGGGATTTTGAAAAACGAGATGGATTGTTCGCAGACTATATCAAAACATTTCTAGAAGAAAAAATAGAAGCTTCTGGGTTCCCTCGAGAAGTGATTGCAGAGAATCAGAAAATATAATATGTGAAAAGGGTGAATCAAGCTGAGAGGATAAATATTCAAATAGAAAACATCGAAAGAAATCATGGAAAGCATTTAGAGCAAAGCTCTGTCTAAACAGGTAAATAATTCTTCCTGCGATTTATTATTCTGTATTGTCAGTCTGTCAGTTGGCAAGAGAGTATTTTTCCCTGATACGTTTTTTTCACCACCAGGAGAAGGAATCGCATTTCTCTTTTATGGATGATCACACTATACAATGAATATAAACTTAATGGCAGAACTTAATAAAATAATAAAAAAATAATACCATAAATATCCATTAAGCCGGGGTATACAATAATAATAATAATACAAAACAATTCCGTTACGCCTGGTCACCTTTTCTTCCTTTTACACTCTATGGCAATAATTTGCTCAGAAATAATAATATTAAATTAAAAACCGTCTATTAATTTTGATCATATTTATCTCTCCACACATTCTATGGGGAAAATTTGCTCAGAGGATACGAGGAATGGAAACGGACATCTGTGCTTCAGATCATGATGTAATCAAGCTTATCAAAAACGACGACTTCATTGTGGACTCTTTGGATGCAGTTGGCAATGCATACATCGTGAAAGTGGAGAATGCTGAGCATGTAGAAGTTGAGTTTCACGTAACAAATCTTCCAATTGCAGCCTTTACAACCGCATATACTTGAATCAAGCTCTATGGACTGCTAGACTCGCTTAGTGAACGGTTGTTGTATTGTGACACATATAGCGCCATCTTCATCGCTAGAAAAGATGACCCACAACCTCAACTTGGCGATTTTTTAGGTGACCTCACCGATGAGATCAAAGATGCATACGGTGAAGATGCTTACGAGGATTCATTTTGATCAACGGGCCTAAAATCCTACTCCGTACGTATCCAGACGCGCATTGGTGTGAAGTATATACTTTGCACAAGTTGAAATCCATTTACTTGCCTCTAATCTATAATCTATACCACGGTAGTACCATTTAGGTCAGGGTGTCGATTATCTCGTCATGTCGAGATTTTAACTTTTCGACTGAAGAACTATTCACCGCATCTGTCGGTAGACGGTTCCACGTTTCGTAGAATTTGTACGAGAAGAAGTTTCCACAAATGCTTTTATGGAATTGCAGTAATTACAGTTTGTAACCGTGGTTACGTGCAGCATTTGCGTTCAACGTAAACAGCTTCCTGTGATCTACGTTTTTAACTACTCTTATTACCTTAAAAATTTCAATCAGCTGGCCTCTTAAGCGGCGTCTCTCCAGGGAGAACATCCACAGTTCTCGTAGCCTATGCTGATAACTTTCATGTCTAAGGAAAGGGATCAATTTTGTGGCTCTGGCCTGTATCCTCTCCAGCCGTTCAATGTCCTTCCTCAAGGTTGGGGACCAGAATTGTGCGGCGTATTCAAGATGTGACCGGACTAGAGAGTTGTAAAAGGCGAAGCGAAAATGCCTCTTTATGTACCCCAGGATTCGCTAGACCCTCTTTTACAACTGGTGACACTGCCTGGTAAAGTTTAGGTCCCTGCTGATTAGCACGCCTATATCTTTCTCAAGGTCAGTGGTATCTAGCCGTTTGCCTAGCAAGGAGTAGTTTTCCTGAGGGTTAGCATGGCCGATATACATTACTCCCGGCCTTTGATCTGGACCGGCAACTTCTCTCGTAAATACGTAGGCGAAGGGCCGTGCACACGTTAGCGATGTCTAGTTCTGACTTCCATAACAAGCCATTGTCATCTCCCAGCTGTCCTATGCTATGAAAAAATCAGTTTGTGGCTATTGACATGCAGGAAGAATTCTTTCGAAGTCTCTTTACAGAGGGAGGCGACACGAACTTCCTCGCTGCGCTTAGTTCCGCGCACCAGAACTTTGACTTGCCTACATTTTTCCCTTTATTGAAGAAGCCTTTCTTCATTACGGGTGGCTTTCCAGATTTTGTAGACAGTTTTCCTACAAGAGAGAGATAGATAAATAGATAGATAGAGAGAGAGAGAGAGAGAGAGAGAGAGATAGAGAGAGAGAGAGAAATAGAGTGTGTGTATGTGCGTGTGTTTTACAAGGAGTTACAAGGAAAGGAAGTACCTCGAAGGCCTTGCGGCCCATGCCGAGGAGGCACTCATTAAAAGATAAAACAGCTATTCTAAGCTTATCTAAATTCAACTACCCCAATGACACAAACAAAAACTTGCTAACACCACATCATGTTTTGCAGTATATGTTATCGAGTCGACTTTTGAACTAGTCGACACTGTTGACAACTACCGCTGGTAGTCTATTCCACGTGTTGCAGATGTAGTATGTGAATGACTTACCCACCGGAAGCAAAACAAATCTGGGAAACTCCACCTTCCACCCGTGATTTTGAGTTGCCGGTGAAGGGTAAAGTACTTCCTGCAGTCGACATTTTCAAATCAGAACGTTTGAACAGGTAGGATCCTAGCACCACGGAACTTATGGCGGTAGTAATCAGGGGTCATATTATGGGCAGCGAGTAATTCAGCCTTGAGGGTAGAATAATCAATTGTGCATTCTGGGAACAATGAGATGAAGATATCTCTCAATTTCGAGTTGAGCAAGGGGAGCAATTTTGCTAATCCTTCTGTTTCTAAATCAATGTGTTTGATTTCCAAATTTTCTCAAAATGCGTGAGGAATGAGGAAAATTCTTCGCCCTCCTTAAATATGGAAAGTTTAAGCGGTACTACACCTTAAGGGGCTTCCGATCTGCCACTCACATATTGTGTTTCTGCTTGTGCACGCAGCATTTTCACTTCGTGCTGGCGTATATGTTGCCTTGCTTCCTGTTCACGTTGTCTTTCTTCTTGTTAACGTCTTTTTCTTGTTCTAGCCTCTCTTTACTTTTTTTTTCTTCCCTAACATGTCTTTCTTCATTTTGTATATATTCTAGCAAATCTCTTCCACACAGGCCAAGAGATTCCCTTTGCGCTTCAAAAACTTCGAACGAAGCCATTTTTTAAAAAATGTTCTTATCTTGTTTGGTGCTAAAAAAAAAGGCGAATGTGGACCTACTGCGTGTGCGCAAACTTTAAACTACACTAACGAACTATTCGATTTTATATCTCTGGGCCAATTTCAATGCACGAGAAAAAAATGATCAGTCTACCTAATCCGACTAGGAAATTATACGCCAACTCTGTGTTGGGGTCTAGGTACACACATATTAAATACGGGGACTTTAAAAGATCTAAGAAAAAACTTTTAAATCCACTTAACACCAGATTTTATAATATATATATATATATATATATATATATATATATATATATATATATATATATATTTTATATATATATCAGGAATTAAACCACATTCTCCGAAGACAATTTAATTCAGAACAGTTTCGGGGGATCTCACACACTTTTTCAACTGACACTGGGCAGGAATATGAGAAAAGCATAACACAAGATCCCCTCTTTTTCCCCCCAATCCCCTACTGGTGGCTAATCTGGGGGAAGGGTTAGACCTAATCATATTGAAGGGCTGACATTTTACTATTTTATTTATTTGCAATCTTATTACAGGATTAAAAGAAAATTGACCTTCAGTTCGATTTAAATTAGGAACTGACGATATCAAGCTCAATTCTACGATTCTTCTCTTAACATAGTTGGCCGATTTCAATAACATTTTACTTCCATTGAAATCGATCGTATGATTCTTGTCTCTAACTTGGTTTCTCAATCTAAATAACCACTGACTAATATCACAAAAAAAAAAACACAAACAAATTATTATAACCGTTCCTTGAGCTACTCCAGCTTCTTAAGTTTAAAAAAAAGGGGGGATAGCAATCGTTAAAACAAAAGGGAACTACTATATTCTATTATTATAACGAATAACACTATGCTTTACTTGACTGAGACCAGTGTTTGCAAAGATATAGCGTTAAACCTTACACACCTGATACCAAATTTAAATAGTATATATATATATATATGTCGTAGAATGACTCCCGACGTTACTATATATAACACTATTCGTTGAGGGAACTTCCTTAATTATCTTTAGAGTGCGTTTACTGTCTGGCGGCCGATATTATGTATCTTCAAAATGCTTAAGAAGTGAAACTGAGCTCAAGGATAATAATATTGCTATCATTAATAAAATAGGTTTTTATTAATAATAACTATAAACAATACACAAAAACGGAAAATATTGACATAAACAGAATGGAAAGGGTCGTGGAGACTCGGGCTAATCCAAGGATTTAAGGGATTAAAAAAAGGTAAAACAAATATAGAGTTAAAGAGATGGGATGGTTCGATAAACAATTTAAAGCACAGGATAGAATTGACAAAAGGGATCAATACTCAAAGGTGAAGTTTGGCTTACGTAACTTTTGGCACTAGTGGTGCAGTGGAAGGTACTTGAAGGAATATTCGGTCCGCTGGCGAGTTCCAGCCGAAGGGGGGGATAAAAGGATCCTGACGAGGCGTCTTGGAAAGGAGAACCGTTACTCGACGAACGGCTTGAAGAACAATGGCTGTTCTACTTTGTTCTCTTCTGAACAAAGGGGGGAATGAGAACCGTCTCTTGTCTACGGGCTCAAGAACAATGGCTGTTCTAATGTTGTTCTCCCTTGAACAACAGGGGGGGAAGAGAACCGTTTCTTGGCGAAGGGCTCAAAACGAACAATGGCTGTTCTAATGCTTTTCTCCCTTGAACAACAGGGGGGGGGGGGAAGAGAACCGTTTCTTGGCGAAGGGCTCAAAACGAACAATGGCTGTTCTAATGCTGTTCTCCCTTGAACAACAGGGGAGGAAGAGAACCGTTTCTTGGCGAAGGGCTCAAAACGAACAATGGCTGTTCTAATGCTGTTCTCCCTTGAACAACAGGGGGGGGGGAGAGAACCGTTTCTTGGCGAATGGCTAAAAACGAACAATGGCTGTTCTAATGCTGTTCTCCTTGAATAACAGGGGGGGATGAGAACCGTTTCTTGGCGAAGGGCTCTAAACGAACAATGGCTGTTCTAATGCTGTTCTCCTTGAACAACAGGGGGATGAAGCCTTGGGGACTTGTCGTCAGAAAAGGCTCGAACCTTTGGCACTCAAGGAATATTGTCCTCCTTCTGGACAAGTGATGGTGAATCTCGGGGTCGAGGTCCCTTGGCGCACAAAGGGAGAGAGGGTCGTGGTGATGTTTTGCGACGAAAATCTGGATCTCCAATCTGATCTTAGTGGTAAAGTTTCCATATAAATAGCCAGGACATCTCCTTGGCGTGAGGGAAAATGGAGTGAAAGCTTGGAGGGAACGCACAGCCGGGCCGGAGAAAAATGCCTTATCTGTTCATAAGCCTAACTCGATCTGGCGAGGTCGGCGTATAGGGCTGAACGGGGGGACGATAACCTCCTTGTTTAAACATTGGCATCCGGTAGCTGAGATAAGACTCCAAGCCTCGAATCGAAGATGCACGTGGGCAGCATCGTGGTTTTTAATAATATGGGATAGGAGTTGAAATTAACTCGTTCTATCACACTCAGGATAGTGCCTTCGGCGGAGTATCCATATCTCCTCTTATCTATTACATACAATGGGCCACGTCAACTTGCGGCACAGCGTGAGGATCTTAAATTTCTTCCTGTTTTTTCCGGATTTTCCACCTTCTCTCTTATTGGTTTCCGCATTTTTAGACTTGGAAAAAATCTACAAGAAAATTAAGCTCACCGAAAAGTTCACAGCCAGCAAAGGAGGAAAAGGCAAAGGTGAGGCAACCCGAGAAAACGCCATTGATTTTTACCTTTTCCCCACGGGGACTTCAAGAACAAGATCTATTTTGTACGGAGGTACGTATAGCCGACCCATGATATCGTACTGCATATTAGGGAGTTTAACCTCCTATTTACGAAAGAGAAATACTACAAAGCGAGAAGTTTATCTTCCTATTTACGAAAGAGAAATACTACAAAGCGTGAAGTTTATCTTCCTATTTACGAAAGAAAGGTACTAAAAGCGGGATGTTTATCTTCCTATTTACGAAAGAGAGATACTAAATGCGGGAAGTTTATCTTCCTATTTACGAAAAAGAGATACTAAAAGCGGGAAGTTTATCTTCTTATTTACGAAAGAGAGATACTTAGAGCGGGAACTATATCTTCCTATTTATAAGGTTCAATGTGTAAACCGTTTAAAATTTTCAAACAAATGTTTACTAGGTTCGACCCCCACAGATCAATAAGTAATTTAACAGTAAACAAGTTCATCCATCTCCTAAGCTATACACACAAAAATCAGTGTTTCTTTCGTTTTTAAAGGATTCTACCAGTATTTGTTACTTGCTTATTTGAAAAAGAAAGCTCGGATCCTTTCTTTGTTAATGAACCCCCTTGACCCTCAGTACAAACCAAGACACTCTTAGCATTCTAATAAGCAGCCGAGAAGGTCCACGAACTCCTCTTCTCTTGAATTCAAAACTACAAACCAAAGAAGGAATCTCCTGTAGAAAAATTTGAAAGGAGAGATCTGAAAAGAAAGTGCCGAAGATAGAGAAAGTAAACTGTGTTCAATATACAGTCTCGAAGATCCACCTGCAGGCATTGAGGCCTGGAGGGCACACAATTTTCTATTAAGGATTTCTTATACATACTTAAACTCTGCATTTTACAACGCTCAAAAAATATACCTTAAACAGCTTTGATTTACAAATTTGTTTACTTACATCTCATTACAGAAAACTATTGAAATAAATATAAATAGTGTTTTCGGTTTCTCCACAGAATTTTTAGGCCTCGACCACGGTGATCTTCTCGACTTATGTCTTTTATTCCTATTTTTTTATTAATAACAAACTTTACCTACAACAATTTGGGGTTGGAATCGGACTTTCCTAAGCCAAACATTTGCAAATATCATTCTGTGCTTCCATGATGCTTCCTGGCTCCAAACCTGCCCACGAGAATTTTATCCCGTCTGTTATCGAGGGTTTTTTAACGACAGTCTAATCATGTTCAGTAAAGAAGAATCTGCCTTTCATTCGAGAGTGGAGGAGGACGCTGATAAGTCATGCAGACCAGGTCTCCCGCTAGCCAAACCAACCTCCCTCAATGACCAAATGTCATCTGCCTCGTTAATGTCCTAAATATATACATATATATATATATATATATATATATATATATATATATATATATATATATATATATATATATATATATATATATATATATATATATATATATATATATGTATATATATATATATATGTATATATATATATATATATATATATATATATATATATATATATATATATATATATATATATATATATATATATTTATATAGTCACTATATATCATTAAAATAAATCCAAAGTTAAATAATTACGCCTCCTCAATTAAATTATTCACAATATAACCAGCCAAAACTTTAATAGATTAACTAGCCAACCGACCAACCAAATAAATTTCGTCATTAATTTTAAATGTTTAGTTAGTTGATTTCTCAACTCCCACGTTTAAGGTCAGTCCCCTTGTTCATTCTGATTTATTTTCGGGTTTTATGTCTTTTTATGGTGTGTGTTTTTACAATTTAATATAATGTTATTTTTTGTTTACTTTAGTAAATTTTAATTTGTGATAATCAAGTCAGTTTGTTATAATTTAACTTTCGATTTTTTTTTTAAATACCACTGGGTAATATTATTTAATTCTATAAATTATTAGTGTTTTTACTTCAATTTTAATTATTGTCAATTTTATTATTTTAACTTGCCTTCTTGCGCTTTTTTGGGGGTAATGCATTCTTTTAAGTGTTATCAATTACTGTACCTTACCCTTCTCATTAGACGATATAGTCGCTGAAGATGGTCCTAGTAAAGGTCCGAAACGTCCGGCCAATAAATGATTAATATAATCACCTGGGTCTTCATATTCCGGCTATATACATATATATATATATATATTTATATATATATATATATATATATATATATATATATATATTTTATATATATATATATATATATATATATATATATATATATATATATATATATATATTCATTTCATGTGACTTTTGCTATAGGGAAGATGGCTTACACCAACCAATGATCAAGAAATTCTTGACCTGGAAGAGTGTATGTGTACCCATTTGGCACCAGAAGTATCTGGATACAAGTACCACATCGGCAATTCTCTAGAACGCAGAAGTGAATATTTTGTGCTAAAAAGAGAGTGGGGAAGTGATAGCTGTGTTTTTTCCATTTTGCTGTAATGAGCTTTGACGTTAAAATTTCAAATGCTATTGCACAATGCGAGAGACTATCCTCCGGATTCTGTTTTTGAAAAACGAGATAATGGACTTAATAAGAAAATTAGATATATGTATTTCTTGGTTATTTGCAGGCGAAGAGTAGTAGAATCTCGTAATAATAGCAGAAACCATAAAATGTGATATGCTTGAGAATTCAGGATGTTCAAGCCGTTTGTTTGTCAATTTAGCTTCTGCAATAGGTTATGCGCAATTTAAAATTGGGTATCTTATAGAAATGCATTTGAATTTTGGCCGCCATAATGCAAGTGAGAGGGTTTTAATAGGGGACTCTTTAGTCACAAGCTAAGAAAATTAATTATAAGAAGTAGGAAATCCACAAAACCGTAGATTTGTTAACTTGAATTGAGGAACAAAATGAGGTACATTTGACTGATTTACTTAAAATTGCAAAGAAAAACTCGGCTTTTCTAACAGTTGTGAAAGGCAAAGATACAACAAGTCAAAAGAGTTTGTCATTCCAGGAATGCAAAAACTAATAATGAGAGAATAATTGGAAGATTCTTAAGTATTACGGTAAGAGTAAGAAATGCAATTTACACGAACGAATCACTCAAATTGCTATCATATGATGGGAGAAAATCTTTAAACTACTGAGAATTCAATAAAATCAATGGGGATAAGCCTGATTTGTGCTTTTGATAGATTAGCATATTCAAAAAGTATATAGCTCAAAAGAGGAAAATAATCGTGCGAGAGGAGACACTTGAACAGGGAAAGGATCAATTCGGGCAAAAAATGTTGTTTGCCCGAAGCAGAGAATCATGGTATTTAGGAAAATGGTGTGGGAAATTGAAGAATTGACAAGTTCTCTTGAGAGTTAAATTAACTTGCATGTACGTAAATAGGCGTAGTTCAAGAAAATATATTGTTGAATCTATCGCTCTAGTTCGTACAGAAATTTTGACCTCATCACTATAACCAAAAGTTAGATAGAGATTGCGAATATGGACTTTATTGGATCACCTTTTAACAAAATTCACTCTTTTCTTCTTCCTAGGGTAAAATTTTTATTTGCAAGTTGCTTGTAACTAAAGTAAAGGAAAAAAATCTATTTTAATCCTAAACTTTGCCTCTGTAGGACACTGAATTTCTAAATTTACCAATTTGGAAAATAGCTGCCTTTGCAAAAATACTATTACACTCTGTTTTTAATCGCGTGCGACTCTATATGCCACTATGTAGACAGTCGGTCGGTCCGTCCGTCAGTCGGTCACCGTTTCGCTCTTGTTTTGTTTTGCTAATATCATTACTATTCCTCCGATTCTAACGAAGTTTGAAACCCTTACGTTGTTTTACATTTTATTTCGAATGATATAATTACCAAATCCTCCCCAGGTTAGTCCGGGAATTATTGAAAGTTTTGAAGGTAGTAAGGTCATAAATCAGAATATTTTAGAGCACGCGACTTTGGTCAGCAGACCTTGTTTTTATCTTTTGACATTGACGTGGGTGATAGAAAATGTTCTTTCAAACAAGCTTAAAGTTCCTTTATCCAGCATGTGTCATTAAAACGGCTTTTTCATTGTCTGCAGGTGTGTCGACAGAGAAGCCAAATGAATCAAGATCTCTGCTTTTCTGAGCGAGGGCTACAACAAATCCAACATCTCCAAGCGGATCAACGTCAACCGGATAACCGTCCACAAAGTCACGGAGAGGGTCAAGAACGGGAAGACCTCTAAGATCGACATCGTTCAGGCAGAGTTCAATTTGTTAAGCCTTTGTCTGTGAGAAAAGCCTTTGAAAGCACTCCGAAGCACAAAGTAACTGCAATCGCAAAGAAAAAGCACATTTCGATGGCCACAATGGCCAGGGGCTTCAAAGAGGAGAGTGGCAAGAGCTTTTGTTGCGTAGAAAGGCTTCCCCTCACCGACCGTATGCAAAAACAACGTCGGGAGTGCTGTCGTCACCTTCTCAATGACTTGAATAGTCATGGCAATCGAATTCTCATTTTCTGATGAAAAAACTTCAAGATTAATCCGTCATTAACACGCAGAATGACCGCGTGGATAGCTTCTGCCAAGACAGCTCTAAGTTCTGCTACGTGTCCATGGCATCCGTTATGATGCTCGGTGTCGTGGCCGGTTACATGCTCACTGCGACCGATTACAGAGACATCTCTCCCCAAATTTCCTGCCATGGGTGAGAAAGATCACGAAGAAGGCGGAGTACGTCTTCCAGCAAAAAGATGACCCGACTCAAACGGCCAAGTCGGTGCATGAGTGGTTTGGCTACCGCAGTCGCCCGACTTCAATCCTCTCGACTACAACTTGTGGGATCTTGTTGAGAGTAAATCCTAAAAAGTTCGCCACAGAAACGTAGACGAGCTGAAGTCCCCCGTCTAACGTGTGAGGGCCAGCATGAGGAAGGACTTCGTCTGCAACTTGCGCGCGTCCTTCGGATCTTGTCTGGAGCGCGTGCTCACATTGATTAATACTACAATTTAAACACAGTGTCCTTTGTTGAGAGAGTCGTAACGATTGTAACAGGACTTTTATGATTCTCAGTAATGCTATGGTATTATTAATTTTGGAAAACAAATTAAGAATATACCAAAGGATCCTGATCTTTCATCGTCTATTGTTGATTTTGCTGTACCTACTTCTCCATTCGAAATAAGCGACCCTGAGACAAAAGCCTCAATTTAAAAGCTAAAAAGGTCGTAAAGATCTTGACTCTAGTATCAGAGATATGGCTGTTCAGTGGAATCCATACTATTCAAACCAATGAGACCATAAGGACCTTGTCAGAAATCTAGGCTTGCCAATGTAAAATGCTGATCTTTTGATTTTCAGGCTCTAAAGGTGAGATTTGCATGATAAAAATGTACAAGTGACAAGCCAAAGGAAGCGTTATAAACATCTCTCAAGATTCTTTACTTATCAAGTTGGGCTATGCCAATGAAATGATGTATCTGGTATGTTTTATGCAATTGGAATTGCATGTAATCCAGATGAGCGGAGGCTCTTCATTGACAGATCTTCAAGAAACATTAAAGCTGCACTTCTCCATAAGTGGAATAAGCATCCATCCCTACCCTTGGTTCATTCATTATATCTAAAGGAAGACTACAACCTTGTCATTTCTCTGCTGGCTAGAAAGTGATTAGAGACTTCAAAAATTATAGCATTTTTAATTGATCTCCAGGGAGGTTTTACCAAATTTTCATGCCATCTCTGTCTTTGGCACAGTAGGGATACCACACTAAATTACCAAAAGAACCACTTGCTACATAATACTGACTTCTTTGTTGGAAGTCATAATGACAAACATGTGCATTGATAGACGACCCCCAAAGATGATATTTCCTCCAATACATTTAAAACTAGGTGTAATTAGGAAGTAGGTTAGAGGTCTTAACAAAGAGTCTGCAGCCTTTAAGTACCTTCTAAATTTATTTTATAAACCCTCTCAAGCAAAAGTGAAAGCTAGTGTTTAGTTAAACTACACATCAGGATGATCAGAGTGTTCAGAATTCCCTAAAAAAGCTTACTAAAAACGAAAAAGAAGCCTTGGAGAGTTGCTTGGGTGTGTCAGGGTTTAGAAGGCAACCAAAAGGCTATAAATTATGTGGAACTGTTTGAGAACTTAGTGAAAAGCTATGTCTAAATGGGCTGCATGATGTCCCTGAGGGTGTACTTTCTTGATGCCCATCTTGACAAGTTTAAGTAAAATATATGAGGATACTAAGAAGCATGCTCCATGGAAGCGGAGCTGTTCCATCAAGATATGGTAAACTTTGGACATATATACGAGCGGCGACTCCGGCACTCGGGCTGTTCGGGATTAGCCTGAGTATAAATTTAGTAAAGTGAATGTGTATTTGCAAGCTGATTTAATTTCTGCAAACACTGACTTCAAGTAATTACAGCCAATTCGGGCTCGTTTTATGGAGCTCATGTTTTATACATGAACTCCAGTCGTCTTGGTTTGATGGCGTTTCACGTTGTTCCGCAATATTTCTAGCCCCAAATGGCTTATTTTTTATATCTATAACTATGTCTTTCTTTATTTCTAAGTTAAGGCGAAAATATAGCAACCCTACAAAACACAACTGATCTTTAAACACAAAAGCACAAAGTAATTTTTATATTAAAACTATGTTTCTGTGTTGTCTTATTATTAAATTATCAGTGCCCATATAAGTCTGCACTGTGCATTAGTCTCTTATATTCTTTTATACATGTGTCTTATGCGAAATCTGTGATGAACCCGAGTGACGGTGATGACCTGGAGTCGCCTCTGATATATACTAAGGAATATACAATGAAAAATATGATGGGAGACGACATTTGGGGTCTTGTACCGGAAAGTGATTGACGTTATAAACGGAAATGGAGAAAAACTGTTCATTTCTATCTTTCTTTACGTTTTTATTAATTTCTTGTGCAAGTTTCTTTAAAAATGTCTAAATTTAATTCTGTTGTTTGTTTTTAGCCATACAATGGATGGAAAAAACATAATTTGTCTATTTTTAGTAAATATTTCATCATATAAATCCCCAAAACAATGTTTTTAACAAATAATTGGCATTTTTCTATACCCACAGTATCCAACTCTTAAAACTACCTTGGTCATATAATTTTTACCTCTTCGTTGCTTGAGGGTACACAGCCACTCTTGTTCTTATTGTTCGCATAACTACTCCAAAAACACTCCTGTTCCTATCCGTATAATCATTTCCTCTCCTCCCATATGCCTTAATTGCTGCTTGTTTATTATGTTTGATCACTCTTTTAAACTTTTCTTTTCGCCTGCGTGTACTTATTCATCTATATTTTTCTGTCATTCGTAAAAATTATTATACATCTGGAAGGAACTCTCCGTTCAGCAGTTAACTTCATGTTTCACATTGTCACTCTACTATTCATCATTCTCTTTTCTATTTCCAATTCTAGCAAAAATAAATGCAGCCCTTGGACTAACCAAAATCACATCCTGAAATTTGTTTCACATCTGCCATATCCCAACTTTTACACTTATCTCCTCTCTCAGACCCACAAACATTCTGCCATACTCTTGACTCTGACCCGATATAATAGCTCTTCACTTCTAATTATTTATTCATTTTCACCATCCAACCAATTTGAACCTATCAGCTACAATCATGGGCTCATATGATCCAATACAGATATCTCGTACAGCTTTAACATCCCACATCATAATCCCTTTTTACCAGGAGCAAATCTATCATGCCTTTACATTCTCCTCCTTTTTCTTACCCAAACATCTGTCTATTCTGCTGATTCTTTTTTCTGAATTAACATGTTTGACACACACACACAATTCTCTTTCAGCATAAAAACTCTCTCTCCATTTTAAATCAGACTCCAAATATACCTCATCTCAACTTATCCTGTTTCTCACCCTGTTATCTATTTGTCGTTTTATGTAATAAAAATATCAATGGATATATTTCCCTAATTCCCTCTGTCAGGAGACCCAAATCATTTCTGAACTCTATTTCACACTTCAAAATCTCAAATTAACGCAAGTAATTTTTGAGCTCACATAGTTATACTCAACCATTGCATCATTCATTTAATCTCTCATACCGAGCTATATATTGCAACCAGCTTGACTGTTAACACAGACGGCAGGTAAGAAAGATCTTCGTAGGCTTTGAATAAGAAGTGGTAACATAAAAGCCAAGACTCTACCTCGGACATAAAACAATTTACGTACACGGGCACAGATCCAGTGAGATAAAATGTATGCTCCAGAAAATTCAAACGCAATATTAATGGAGCTGTGGCAGTTTGGGAAATGGAGCGGTGGCGACAAACGTTCAAAGGCGCATCCTCAAGGTTGACGTCTTAAGCAGAAAAAAATGGTGCGCCCCGTCCGAGAGTTACATTGATCTCTCAAAAAGGTTTAATTGCCCTCGGACTAAAATGTTTGGGGCTTAATTGGCGAGTGTGGGAGAGGCTGAACCTGCGCATACAAGCGATTCATACACGGATCATTATATAAAGCGAGTAGCATCACCCATATATTAACAAGATTGCTCTCACTTAGTCTTCTTTAGACAGCTAAATGATAATAGAAAAGAGTCAAACTTCGGTAGCAACTAAATGTTTGACCGAAGCCGACGGTAATTCGACTGAAGGTCTCTGTCGTCTGGATCTATCATGTGCCACCTCCCGGAGCAAAATTTGATTGAGAAGTCATCACATCTATGTCCGTAAGACCTCTGATACAGACATTCAAGGTTTTATTGGCCAAGGAACTACCAGTGGTGCAGTCGTCATCGAGGACTTACTAGGCACAAGTCCTAATCGTCACATGAGCCTTCTCTTTAACATACATCCGTCATTCTGCCGGCAGGCAGCATTGTAGTTAGCTTCCCCTCGTCTTTGGGAGGTGGCAATCCACGCATTGCCTCTTGTGCAGCTTTGCCAAAGGGCGAAAGAGCTGGTCTCTCTTATTTCGGGAGTAGACATAAACTTGTTCTGGGCTTTCCCTTCTCCAAGTCTTAGCGACCGGGGTGAGGAGCGTGGCCGCTTCCTGTTTCTCTCAGCGATCAAACAGTGGGATGAAGGGCCACCGGTATTTGCGTGATTAGTGAATGCACCATTTTTGCTACCAGCCAGAATGGTGTGGGCACGGAGAAGTTGCAACCAATAAATGAGTTCCTATTGGGCTTGTGAGCTACGATGCTAGTAGGCCTGAGTTTGCCTGGAAAGAGCATGATGTGCATGGTTTCGCACACTACGACAGGTTATCTTCCTAGTATCCTAGGTAAAATTTCGGTACATGGACTCATGGCCTATGATATCTTTTTTCCAAAAGATACTAATCGAAATGCTTTAAGAAATTAGTGTCAGTTCCATCAAAATTCACTCATTTGGTTTTACACATTAACATCTTTACCGAGCGAAGCCTTTGATTAGTTACGACAGATTTGCGGTTGAACTGACTTAGCACGTCTACAATTACTATATTTTTGGCCTGAAGTGGTTGCAGTGGCACACCTCCGCGCCAACAGCATAAAGGTCCTACGTGGTAGCGAGACTATGCGTTCACGTACCGACTCAAGATGCCTGTCTCTCTAGGTCGAAAAGGTCGAAGAGTGTCAGCGTGGGTAAGAAACCCCTTCCAGCTTCCTAGAGACTTGCTTAACTCTGATTGCCATCTGGTCGGCTAGGTCTTCAACATCAGCCTCGGGGAAGCAGCAAATCACTCTCATTTCATGCATTGCCCCTTTCCGAATAGCCTATTAGGTTATGAGGTTTTTTGCATGTGTAATGCATTGATTGTTCGCCGTCCCTTGATTTAACACTATGCGCCGGGTTAGTCATATTAACCAATAGGCTTGTGTACGAGAAATAAGAGACCCTCGATTGCCTACCAAGGAACAAATCTAGGCCCTTGCCCTGATCGAAAATGTGTCATTCAGATACCCTTTTTCTATAAATCACATGAACGACTTAGAAGCGTTTAATGCTGCGGGTTCGAAGA
The DNA here is from genome assembly GCA_963969495.1 of Ceratothoa steindachneri. Classification (NCBI taxonomy): domain Eukaryota; kingdom Metazoa; phylum Arthropoda; class Malacostraca; order Isopoda; family Cymothoidae; genus Ceratothoa; species Ceratothoa steindachneri. The sequence goes on along the minus strand of OZ018326.1, from coordinate 186,886,576 downwards.
TACCCGATAGCATCTCGCTGAGTGGTTTCGAGTTCTTAGAAAACTTTTTTTCTTTCGTCATCACGATAGGATCCTTCTTACCACGGATTGGGCCTCCATCGGTACATCAATTTTTATGTTAGGGATCTAGTGCGAAATCATTACTGGGCACGGTAGGGTGTTGAGTGAAGGGGCCACGAGATGGAACACTTTTACCATGACACTGCGGTAACATTCTCGATACCGACATGAAAAGGAGCATACCGGGATCAGGCGTGACTCGCTGATATTAAGATAACAAATAAAGGTAGGATTCAAATGGGGTAGAGCAATTACCAATTAGGGTATACAAAAAATCTATAGCCTCCCCTATAGGGAAGAAAAACCTCCTTCCGACTAATCTCCATTTTTTAGTCGGAGGGGGCCTGAGACTAACTAGAGACTAGTGGATAATTAATTTTAATAATTCTTCTTCGCGTCTCGGGGACCCATGAATTCATTGGAAACCAAACACTAAACGCCTTCCCTTCTCTTCGCCCGGTGACTAGATGTTTCGCAGTAAGGGACGACACCGTTACTTTGGCATAAATGGAGAAAGAAGAAAAGAAAGATGGGCCAGTAAGAAGGGTAAAACAAGGGCAGAGTGCAAGTATGCTACCCCACCCTCACAAAATGGAGGTAAGCGAAAAATGGATTGAACATCTCCCCTTAGCCCCGACCAAGGATGAAATGATGGAATCTGGTCGGTGACTGGCCTGCCTACCTAGCCGCCAGCTATTTGAGATAGTTGAGAAAAGGGGTAAAATACAATTATCTAGAAAAAATAAAGCCCAGTTAGTCTTAATCGAGTTTGAAACCACTGGAAGTACAGGAGGTGGTAGGGTGTGCAGCTACTTCAGGCTCAAGGTTGATAACAGGCCTCATGTGGCACCCTTTTTTTTCGGGTCGGAAGGAAAGCAAATAAGGACGGGAATTAGTAGGAAGTAATGAGACCGAATAAGTTGCTGATTTTATTATATTATTTATTTTAATCCCCAAAGTATCCTTTCTTATTTTGCCGTTTCTTCAATCACTTCTTATACTTCACCTTCATCTTAACAGTAAGAGTATTTAAATAGCCTTAGGGACTTGCGTTTATGGGGACCGGGAGGTAGAGGAGTTTGGATCAAATGCACGCATTATAGATTTTATGAATCGGAAAAATTTACCTAAGTCCCTCCGTGCATTTGCCGAAATCCTGTTCACATGACTCCCATAACCTCTAGTCGTGATCCAGAGTCCCAGAAAAGTGCCATCCGTGCGGTATTGGATGCGTACACCCCCTATACGGATGTCTGCGAGGGTTCGTCGAAATAGTGAGAGTATCTAGAACTTTTGGTGCATTGGTAGATATCTTCCATTCCCTCTCGAAAGAGTTGATGTTTTCGATTTCTACTGCTGTACTCTGTGCCATATAATTCACATTCCGATAAGGTGTCTTACAGATCATTGATACGCCGTCCGCAAATTGGACGTATAACGAGCCTTCTGTTAGAGGTTCGAGAAGGTCGTTTTTGTATATATTATAGAGCAGGGGAGTTATACACCCGCCTTGTGGCACCCCAGCCTCGAGTTCGAACTCAGGGCCATTGAAGCCTTTTAAGTGCGCATACGCTCTCCTCTCAATCACGTAATCGCAAAGTATCCTATCCTTTCGACTATGGGTTCGAGGCCCAGGTGTAAGATCTCGTTTTGTAGACCTCTTCTCCATAATTTGTCAAAGGCCTTTTTGACGTCTTGGAGCACCAGTTTTGCCTGGCATTGTTCTGCTTTTATTTTTGCTAACTTCTCGGTCATCACGGCTAGTGCCCTGTGCGTCGTTCCTCACTTCCTCCGGAAGCCATGCTGTTGGTGATTATGCAAATTATTTTCTTCGAGGAAAGTTTTCACCTTGTTTGCCAATATCTTCTGGAAGACTTTCCCTGCAAATTCTAAGAGATATAGGCCTGAAGTTAGCTGGACTGTCCGGTGGCTCACCGGGTTTGGGAATAAATATCATTTTTGCTACCTTACAGTGGTCAGGAAAGTAACCCAAGTTCAGGCATGCATTCACGATATTCATGAGCCCCGTAAGGATGTTAGGCGAGGCTCGAATAAAATTCGGCCTTATCAGTCCTGTACGCCCTGGTGCCCGTTGAAGAAAACATTTTAAAGTTTTCGAGAGTTCCTCAGGCAGTAATTTTACTGCTGTATCCCTCCGGGAGGGTCCGGTTCAATGAAGTAATTAAATGGAAAGGTAGTGCTTGTAAGCACTATGTCTGGTTTTGTGGCTGATCTGTCCGTGATGTATGTGGGAAAGTTTGGTCTAATTCTTGTCATAATTTGTCTGTCAATAAGTGTCTCAAGATTCCTGCATGCTGGGTGGTTCGACGTATAATTTGAAGTAGCACTCCTCGCATTGAGGTCGCCGGCAAAAATTACGGTTATGCCGTCACCACAAAGCTGCAGGAAGTTATGAAGGGGTAAATACCCTTTCCTTGGGGGCTGGTACCCTGTTTCCAGGACCAGGGACCTCACTGCCGTACGTACCTATAAACTGAAATAGGATTTATCGAGCCCACTTATTCTCTGAAATCAATACCTTTTTTTCCCCAAAATTGCACAACCATCAAATCGTTCTCCACTGTGATTTCTGGTTATAACTTCGTATGGAAAATTTGTTATTGGGTTTCTGTCTGTATTTATCCCGTGTTCTGAGATAAATACAAAGTCTGGGTCAATTTGCAGTATAATGTTACCGTGAAGTAGTCTTTTCCTGGTCCAACCGTTGTACTTAAAGTATGGTATTTTTAACTAGTCCATTGTCTATTCACGTAAGGTTCCTGTGTATGAGTTGTTGTTGTTGTGTCTTATTCTCTAGTGAGCTTGGGCCCTTGTGGAGTGTTAGGTGGCGTGATCGTTTCACCATTGCGTTTTTTTCTGTATTCACTGTCTGTGAGGGCAGTGAAGGTTTCGGGAGCCATTTTAATTGAGCCTTGGAGTAAAGCCTCTTCAACTTGTTTTTCGTTGCAGTCGTCTGAGGTAAATTCCCATTTGTATCTTCTGGATATTACTCCTTTCGATGCATCAAGGACATTTATCTCTTTTAGGAAAGGGGACCTTTCGGCGGCGTAGAACTTCAAGTTTATTTTTTTAAGTGCTAAACGTGCCTAAATTTGCTCTTACAAGAAGAGGACGACCTCGGACGTGTTTGTGGCTTCGAGCTTTTCCGGGAGCTGGGCGAATGCGCTCCTCCCTCAGGTCTCGCAGTCTCAATTACCAAAACTTCCTTTTCCGTTTGTGTTGTGTGTTTGTTTTGGGCGTTGTTTGCTTTTTTCAATGCGTGACTTTTTATCTCGCGCTGCCTGCGCCTGAATCCTGGTGTCTCTAGAAGGAGTTGGAGCGCTTCCGAGGGTGGCGAGTTTCTGGTAACTAGTCTCGTACTGGGGATTGAGACTAATTTTTAGAACGTCCTCGGACTGTGCGTTCTGTGGAAGCCACCTTTCCTGCATGCCATTATTCGTCAGCATTCTATTTAACTTCTTCGCAAAGGTCCCCGGGGAGGAGAGATTCGCGATGTGAGCATAATTGATGCCACACATAATTTTCGTCGAGTTTTCATTTTCGACTTGTTGGTATGTCTTGCTTTCTTTAGACTCCGTAATCGCGGCTTTCGCAACCTTGGCATAGGTGCTGTTTGCTTTAGATTCTTCAGCCTGTTTTTTATTATTTGATTTTTCCTGATCATTTCTTTTTTACTGGGAAAGCCATGGATAGGGTCTTATGTGCTCCTGCACAGTTAAGACAATTTAAAGAGGTGCTATTGCAATCCCTCCATGAATATGTATCTGAAGAAGAGATGGAACACAAAAGAGCGTTATCCCTAGGCTAGGCAGCTGTGGTGTGTTCCTCGTACTTATAGCATTTTAAGCACATCTGGAGTTCGATAAAATACTCACGTTCGATCTGCTTAGGGCAGATTTGGACGTTGAAGAGGAGCATACTTCCCTCCTCATCCTTGATCGCCATTGCCGTGTCGCAAAAGATAATCTTGAAGATATGAGTATAGTCTTTAAATTTTATAACTTCAGCACCCTTAGACCAAGTGTCGTTTTGTCCACCTTGGCGTGAAATTTATTCCACGGAGTGCCCCCCAACCGTATGCTAAGGATAACGCTGCGATGACTTTTAATTTGAGGTGTAATGTTCGGTTTTAGGTTAATATTTTTTAAGCTCTCTGCTCCTGTTATTGATGTGAGTGCTTCGCAATCAGCCTACCTTGAACAGATAGCTGCATATCCACTGTAAATGTCAATGAGCCTCACCAGCACGATATTTAGATCCGAATAAATTTTTGCAAAGACCCTCCCACGATCAGGCTTGTGGCCATCGGAGAGTGTATTTAGTGTAATTTGACGGTTTTCTATCATTTATTCTCTATCTGTCTTAATTTTGTCATATAGAGAATATAATTTGGACGGGGAGCCCCAAAGAATGAGTGTGCACGTGTTGAATATGTGCGTGTGTATGTAAGGGAGTCTATCACAAGGCGTTGAAAAATGAAAAAAGTTTTCTTAGAGTGTATGTATCAAAACCAATGCCAAAAAAGGAAAAAAAAATTACCTCAACAGGCACTTTACCTTAACTTGATGCGCTTTTCAAAAGTCTAACCAAGGTTAGAGTTCGTCCGAAGCCGAGCGTGACGCGTTGAAGATTATGGGGGGATGGAGGGGGGGAGGGGTAAGTGAAGCAGGCTCAATCCCGCCACAGGGTTCGAAAAGTGGGTGAAAATATTCACGTATTAACACAATTCGTAAAATGACATGAAAATCTCACTTATCGCTTGCTAAAACTTTAGCGATTGGAAACACTGCACTCGTGAGTACAAAACACTAACTCGCGTTTGACTTTTTGAAAGTAAAGATTCTTTACCAGCGTAAGAGGATGCGACTTATTTCTGGCAACTACACCAGTCATACGATTCTACTTTGAAACTGAGAATTAACCCAAATGCCCACATTCACCTTTTTTCCCCTCTAATGTAGAGATTGAATTAAAATCGCAGGGAAAGAACCCAGTGTCCGATAAATGCTACACCAATCCAATGAGCAGTTCTATAACACTAATCATAATGGGTCTTAATTACATCTCTCCTGAACTTTAAAATAATGAAACACAGATTGCCATCAACCCTTTATTATAAATTGTAAAAAAATATACATATATTTCTGTAATTAACACTGGCTCTACCTGAATCTTTGTATAACATGTTTCCTTCTATTTTTACCTGTGGCGAAGCGCCAGGTCAAGGCGTCTCTTTTTTTCAAAATAAGTAAAGTTTAATTCTATTCATTTAGAGCCATGAGATGACTCATATGACCATGGGACATATAGTTATTCACCCTGGGGATTTCAAATCTGCCATCAGATTTGCCGCTGGGTGGCGCCATCTAGTGGCAGAAGCATCATTTAGCCACTTAGCCATTCAAAGGCACTCATAAAATTTGAACCATGGGAAACCATCAATGCAATAACCATTTAGTATCTTATCACAAAACGCCGTGGGTCATTGGAGGGACTTTCACTCTTGTTTTCTTATTCCCGGAATGATGCCTTGTGAAAGGCGAAAGCTCTTAAATCATAGTGTTTGTGTTCTTACGAGCGCGCATTTTTTTGTTGCAATGTTTTTTTATATTGGCAGTGGTGTTCTTGAAATATTTAATCAGAGCAAAAAAGAGAAAGAAAATATCGATAAGCAAATTAATTTGCTATTAGAATATTTTATAAATGTTAATGAAAGCTGTATTCAAGTAGTGTTTAAGACCAAATTTGCGCCTATATACAAGGGAAATAATACCACTTTTAAATTTCGGTAATGTCACCGTAACCCCCTTCCCTGTGGCTAATCCTAAAAAACAGTAGAACTGAGCCGTTAAGGTTTGTATCATAAAATAATTGAAAGAGACTACAGCCTGAGGATAAAAAAATATTACTTTCTTCCATCTGCAAAACGAGAAACAAAAATATAAACGACATTGTCTCGCATCTTCAAAATACGTAAAAGAGAATTAGCTCGTTTTCCGATATTTACGAGTTAAATAGGCAGAAATGAGGGCCTTTGCCTGAATTAGAGACGCATTAATTGCATAGAAAAACCATATAATACACAAGGGGATGGCTTGTGGTGCCCATTGCTATTACACGACCATATTTAGTCAGCTTTCGATGTATGTGATCATTGAAGGAAGCGTAAAAACTGAAATTAGACCAGCTTTGGTCAGTTCATTCCATGCTCGATAAAATGACGCACATTGAATTTTCATAAAGGTGATTAAATTTTAATATTTCTAAAGGTTTCAATTTCAATAATGAAATATTGCTAAGCTATAAAGGTAATTTCAAAGAGTTATTTCTAAGAACTTTCAAAGAACTTCTGGCAGTAATAGTTGATTGATTTATGTAGTCCGGAAGTCATCTTAATATCTACAGTTATGCCCAAAACTTTGAGATTATACCACATATATTGTTTTTAAAATAAGAAAATTTATAGAGCTAACCAAACGTTGAATTTTGTTTTAATATGTTTGTAATATAATTTGAAGGTGAATTCTAAATCAATATTTGAGCCCCGAAGCATTTTATTATTAAATACAATCATTTGAGGCGCTTATTCAATATTTACATTTATGTAACTTGTTATTGAGTACTGCTTTAATTCATTTTGGCATACTTGAGACAACATTTAAAATATCTCACCATATATGTCAACATTTCTGTTCACTAAGAACCCATAGCTGTTCACAATTGGATGGTTTCTGTTAATCAGCCGTCAGTTTGATTATCACCCACAAATTCTCTATTGGGTTCGGATCTGTCAAATTCCCGGGCCAAGGTCCCAAAGGTTCGATGTTATTTTCAGCCAAGAACATTGATATTGCATTTACTTTGTGGCAAGGTGCGCCATTATGCTGAATAATACAGTTATTTTCCCCAAATTGGTCCTGAATATTTAGGATAAAGTGGAAATAAAGCACGTTTTGGTAAAAGTCTGAGTTTATAGCAAGTTTATTGGGCCAAATTCTTAGTACTTCAGTTTGCTTAGACGATAAGCAGCACCAGATATGGAGAGTAGCCTTTTTCTTCACTAGGGGTACAACACAGTTCAAGTGAAAGTGCTCCCCATTTATCTTTCTAACGAGAGATCTTTCAGAAGCTCTATACAAGTAGAAAGGAGATTCATCAGACAATATCGCTTTGTCCTTGCCTTCAACAGTCCATTCATTATATTTCCCACAAAAGTGGAAACCTATCTGTAAATTTTGTCTTGCCGAGATGTGGCTTCGTGGCCGAACTTCTCGATTTGAGCCCTTTGCGGAAAAGTCTCAGTTTCATTGTTCGTGCTTGTATTCACACCTGCCTCTTTCCAATAGTGAGCTAGCTGGGCACTGGAGGCAACCCTTTGAGCTAGGCCTTACTAAGAGGCGATCTTGACGTTAATTTGAAATTTTGAAATCCAAAAGACTTCTTTACAAAAGGTAGCCATTCTTTTTAAAGTCATTAATGATGCTAAAGATGACCATCTTTGATATAATACCCCTATTAACTGCCTCATTGGATGATATATATATATATATATATATATATATATATATATATATATATATATATATATATATATATATATATATATATATATATATATACATATATATGAATGCAATGTCCTGCAAGAAAAATGAAAAGCTGTTTCCAAGTTCTTTCGAACTTTATTCAGTTCATTCTCAAGGATAACTACAAGAGAAAATAATATAATAAGGGTATATATAAGCTAGCAAAAGATAAAGGACTGCCTGTAAGACAAGAAATCACCAATGAGGAAGTAGGAGATGGATATGTAAATTCATATTAAGATTTCGCTATAACAGATGGCAAGGTAAAATCAAATCGAGAGGCAAGAAAGATCCGAGAAGAGAGCCAAAAGGGTTAAGCGATTAACATATAAAGCGATAGTCTAAAAAGGGAGATTATAAGATACAGAAGAAGTAAGCAGATACGTAGGGGAGATGGACAAGGAGAAAGGAAGAGGAATAAAATAAAGTTAATACAAAACCATACAATAATTAAATAGACAAATCGGGTTCCCATAAAAATGAAACTTGCAAAAAAAATTAGGAACATAATTCAAGGCTAATTTCTTTAACAATGAATTTTTTCATAACAACATCAATTTTTCAAAAGGCCAAGGGAAATGTTAAAGTTATTAAATTGGCTGATACATGAACATTAAACGAGGTTTCTTCTAATTGAGTCATCTGATTGAAAAATATACTTATTTTCGGACATATGGACAAAAAACGTACTATTATTTACAGCTCTCCTAACATTGTACTTATGCTTATTAATGCGGACAGATAATTGCTTTTCTGTCTGTCCAAAATATTTACTTGGACAAACAGAACATTCGACCGAATAGACTCCACCAATATTATTACAATTATTGTAAACTACAATATTTTTTAGTTAAGGCGACTCGTATTTGAAAGCAACTGAAATATTAAAGTTTTTAAAAAAACGGGGAAGGTCAATGAAATAAACGGAGAAGTGTAAAACCAAAATGTTGTAAACATTAAAATAGATAGCAAGAGCTGTGTTATAAAACGTCTTTTTTCAGAGGAAAGACAGTTTATAAGAAAGGGATAAGGGTAACATAGTTATGGCCAATTTCAAAGATATTGCAGAATTCAGAATTCAAATATTCAGGACTAACAACTTGTAAAGCTCGTAAAAACGGAGGAAAAAACGAAACGTTTGACATTTTGAATATGCGAAGAGTAAAACTGAATATAATAGTTTGAATTAGTAGGTTTGAGATAGATGGAGTATTTAAAACCAGTCAGTTTTCTATGAATAAGTAGATCGAGAAAGGGAATAGCTCGATTATTTTCAACCCCATGGGTAAATTTAATGGAAGGGATGAGTGAATTAAGCTTGGTAAGAAAGCTATTAACATCTTTAGAATTAGCTCACAGGCAAATGACATCATAAATATACTTATACCAAACAATAGGGAAGTCATGGATAGTAGGGAGGACTTGTTTCAAGGAACTACACATATAAGTTTGGCTAATCCAAACTTTTGAAGAAAATATTTGCCATCGAACGAAAACTTACAATTTTGGATACAAAGTGAAATGAGTTTCCTAAAAATAGTAGCAGGTACGGGAAGAACAATATTTTGAAATTTAGCATTAAGGAAATTGAAAAGATCTTCAACTGGAACCTTGGTAAATAATGAGCAGACATTGAAACTGATAAGGGTAAAATTTTTCGAATACTGAATGGCATTGAGTTTAGAAATAAGGTCGTAGCTATTGGTAACATGTGAATGAGAAATGGTCCCAACAAAAGGTGTAAGAAAAGAAGCACGCCATTTAGACAGAGCATAAGAAACAGAATCAACAGAAATTATAATAGGGCGTAAATTGAAGTTTGGTTTGTGCGTTTTTACGAGTCCATACAAATAAGGAAGGGTGGCATTACTCCACTTGAATTTTGAAACTAATTCAGGGAAGTTTTTAAGTAATAGCCGTAGATTTTTTAAAGAAAATCATTATTAACTTGTAGAGTGGGATCTTTCGATACTAAGAGCTAAGTATCTTGATCACTTAATAAATCGTTCATTTCAGTAATATATGAATTTTTATCCATAATCACAACAGTTTCAGACTCATCGGCCTTAGTAATATGGAGGGACGAATTTTTACGAATATTCGATAAAGCACGACAAGATTAGCCAGACATTGATAAACACAACCTTTCACAATAGAAATTGAATCACTGGGGATATCACCGAATTTATATATAAATTGGCCAAACTTTTAGCAATGTAAACAATAGAGGAGTGGGATGGGTTAGAGAAATTCAGACCATATCTTAAGTCTGTAATATTATTTTTATCCAAAGCTTCGGAAGAAAGGTTGGTAACAGTTTCCGGTCGGCTATTCTTTGTCCAACTGCTATCTACGATGGAGATTTGTACTTTCCCTTTTAGTTTATGTTCCAGTCTTGCAGACTTGGTTCTGAGAGTGCCAAAGATGGAGTCTTGTAACACATTGGACCAATTAGAAGGGATGATAGCTGTGAAAGCATGGCGTCTTGCTTTAGCTTTCTTGAAGGCGATTGCAATCTAGTACTTTGATAAAAAAATACGATTTAAGATAAGAATCCGTTCAATTTCAACAAAAGGCTACCCATTGATCTTTTTATAATAATTGCAAATGAAAGACTTGCAATTTCCTTAATGGTAAATTGCAAAATATTGTTCTTCCCGTACCTGCTACTATTTTTAGGAAACTCATTTCACTTTGTACCCAAAATTGTAAGTTTTAGTTAGATGGCAAATATTTTCTTCAACAAAAGTTTTGATTAGCCATGATAAATTGCCTTTCACCTGTTCTTTCTAACTTATATATGAAGTTTTTTGAAACAAGACTCCTGTCTACTATCATTGACTTCCCTATTGTTTGGTACAGGTATATTATGATGTCATTTGCCTACTGGCTAATTCTAAGGATGTTAATAGCTTTCTTAACAAACTTAATTCACGCGTCCATTCCATTAAATTTACCCATGAGGTTGAAAATAATAAAACCCTTCCCTTTCTCGATCTTCTTATTCATAGAAAACTGACTGATTTAAAATACTCCATCTATCGCAAACCTAATAATTTAAAGTCTTATATTCAGTTTTACTCTGCGCATGGTCCCAAAGTCAAACTTTCCGTTTTTTCCTTTATGTTTTTACGGGCTTTACGAATTATTAGTCCTGAATATATGGATTCTGAATTCTCCAATATCTTTGAAATTGGTCATTAACTATGCTAACCTTATCCCATTCGTTTAAACTGTCTTACCTCCCCCCAAAAGATGTTCTATAATAAAGCACTTGCTATCACTTTTAATGTTAAAAACATTTGGGTTTTACGCTTCTCCGTTTCAATGACCTTCCCCGTTATTTTAAAAAAAATATCAATTCAGTTGCTTTCAAATACGAATTGCCTTAACTAAAAAATATTGTAGTTCACAAAAATTGTAATAATATTGGTGGAGTCTATTCGGTCGATTGTTTGGTTTGTCCAAGGTAAATATTTTGAACAGACAAGAAAGCAATTGTCTATCCGTATTAATCAGCATAAATACAATGTTAGGAGAGCTGTAAATAATAGTACGTTTTTTTTGCATATGTCCGAAAATAACCACTTAATTAATTGGAATTCAGCCAAGTTTGTTTTCGCTCAAATAACTCACTTAAAAGAAACCTTGTTGAATGTTCATGCATCAGCCAATTAAATAACTTTAAAATTGATGCTGTTATAAAAAAACCTCATTCTTAAAGAAATTAGCTTTGACTTAAGTTCCTATTTTTTGTCAAAATTTTCATTTTAATGGGAACCCGATTTGTCTATTTAATTATTAAATTGATTTTGTATTAATATTATTTTATTTCTCTTCCTCTCTCCTTGTCCATCTCCCCTACGTATCTGCTTACTCTCGTGTCTCTCCTAATCTCCCTCTTTGAACTATTGCTTTATCCATTAATCGTTTAACTCTTTTGGCTCTGTTCTTGTTTCTTTCTTGCCTCTCGGTTTGACCTTGCTACGTGTTATAGCTAAATCTTGATATGAATTTACCCATCCCTATCCTACTTTCTCATTGGCGATTTCTTGTCTTAAAGTCGCTCCTTTATCTTTTACTAGCTTATATATACCCTTATTATATTATTTTCTCTTGTAGTTATCCTTGAGAATGAACTGAATAAAGTTCGAAAGTACTTGGAAGCACCTTTTTACTTTTCCTGCTACTTTGCGAGCTATTCATTTCATATTTATATGTATATATATATATATATATATATATATATATATATATATATATATATATATATGCATAAAGTTCAAGAGAAAGAGGAAATTTAACGCGAATGAGCAATGAGACAAGAAACAAGTTTTTTAAAGGTAAGAGGAAGGGACATTAGAAGAACACTAGGATCAAAGAGAGTAAAGGGCGGCACAATAAAGGCAATCCTTTACCGAGAAGACAGAAATAACGCCAGGAGAACAAAGTTTGAATTTCCTGGCCCGGACTCGAACCTGGGTCTGCTGATTGCCGGTCAGTTGCTCTACTGTTAAGCTACCAGGCACAGTGACTCTATTTCGCTCAAAGCGTTACCCTAGCAAACCCAGTATCTCCCTAAGCTAGGAACCGCCAAGGGATATTTATACCACATCTTCTTACCCGCTCACAATTTAAAGGATCATTATCCATGTCACGTACAAAGAAGTAGCATATATATGTTCTGTGGGTGATAACAACCACCACAGGGCTTTCGCCATATAAACTTTCTGCCTTTCAAAACAATTTTGTAGACAGAAAGTAAATGCAGAAACCTTGAATTGCAGACTATATAATAATATATTACAAGGGAAAGAAATTTGAAAGGCAGAAAATAAATATAGCGAAAACCCTGTGTTGGGTGTTATCACCCGCAGAATTTGTATTTGCTCCTTCTATATTATATATATATATATATATATATATATATATATATATATATATATATATATATATATATATATATATATATATATATATATACATATATATATATATATATATATATATATATATATATATAAATATATATATATATATATATATATATATATATATATATATATATATATATATATATATATATATATATATATATATATATATATATATATATATATATATTGTCGATGAGACGATTTGCTGAAGAGGAGCATCTTAATTTTCTATATAAAGCAAATGACGAAAAATAATCCAATCATTTTTCTAAATACATTTATTCAAAACAACGTTTCGAGCTTGTGCGCTCATCTTCTGGTTTAAGGAATATACGACAATTCATTAGCAATTTAACAATAATGAGAAATATAGCTTTAGATTACTTACATGAATTGATTGTAATAACTGTGGAAATTAGGGTGAATGCTTAATTTACTCTATGCAATCTAAATAAATAATGCTGCAAAGTTATGATATACAAAAGGTTTTTTGGTAACTATAGTGAAGAACACATCTTAACACTAAGTGGTGAAATATTTCCGACTGAAGAATATTGGAACAATATTATTGAGTATGTTTTGCTAGGTTGGGGTTTTTATAGAGCATGAAAAGGAACTGACGAATTATCTGAATTAAGAGTAGGTTTTAAAGATTTAATATATATTGATTCTGCGATCCCAGTGTGGTCGGATATTTATTCCTGGCTATGATTGTAAAGTTATTTATTGTTATTAACGTTTTACAATTTATTATGTGATCTCTTACAGGTGAATATTCTTTTGTCGAAAGAACTGATCCTGTTCGATGGCTAATTCCCATATGCGAAGAATAACAAACCCCAAATGATCGCACAGTGCTGCCGATATATCAAGCCGAGGTACAACCTAGACAAATAAATTTGTAGACAACGCCACTGCGCAAACAATCCTTGATAGGGAAAAAAATTTGTATTGATTTAGAATTTACGAATACAAATCTACATTCAATTTAAGGGAAGTATTGTTTAACACGTAGTGAGAATTTCGGTCTGCACAAGTTATTTATAGTTTCCATTTCTGAAAACTTAAAATAATTGATCTGCTTAGGGACTGTAGGTATATTTATTTTGGGTGAATAAATATTGTTTACAAATATTTGAATCATTTAATACAATGGAAACGGAAATAAACTTAACCTTACCATTCTTAGACCTTACTATTCGTAAGACGCGAGATTCCATTGTCACAACAGTTTTCCGAAATCTACGTTTACTGGGTTATGAATAAACTTTTTTAGTTCGTTTGATTTTAAATACAAAATTTCAGCCATAAAAACCTTGTTATACCGTGGTTACCATCTCTCCTCCATTTACGATTCTATGCATCATGAATTCATAAAATTAAAAAATTACTTTACTAATAATAGATATCAGTCGTTATAAATTGATAAAACGTATAAAATGTATACTCTCGTCTTCACCTCAGGACAGACGTAAACCTCCGATAGTCTCCTCTTCTCGCTACAAAATATCTCCGGTTAGCCTATTCAAAGAAACTTCTTTTGATCTCAATCATTATCGGATGGTCTCTTCCTTGGTTGTTCGTATTTGCTAATGACGGTCACCCCTCTTAGAGGCTGACTTCTTGCAACGCTTATTGATTGTTTTAGGTTTAAAAGTGCGTGATCTTATGGATAGAATTTCCAAAAGAGTTATTATTTACGGCACTTCTTCATCACGCGCTCTACGGTTTAATCTTATCACGGCTGTGCGATGAATTGACTTGCCAAGTTCCAGAGGGCAACTACCATCCGCCAACAATACATGCTAGGTAAACTCCATATTTCTCACCTTTCCCACACGTAACCTCACCCCGGTTGTGTGCCCAACCACGTAATTATTCTAACTAAAGAAATACCCACTCACCGACCATAGACATCCAATCTCCTGGTCAAAACGATGATTCCTCTCTGGCACTGTTTGACAGCAGCGGCTTATATACTCTTTTTGCGACAGCCACTTCAATTTTTATCACGTCCTTGCAAACGGTCAGCTATAAATTACTAGATGCAGCGAAATTTAACTGCTCAGTCATTAAACGCTTCTTGACAAAGGAAAACTTAAACTTTTAATTTTCCGCTGTCTGCCGAACATTGATCGCAATCTCAAACCAGCACCCATCCATTCGGTTCCTCAAATGACCACAATGTCTATTCGGAGGCGTTCCTCACCGCTAAGGCCATGATGGCAGGTGCTCTTTCTGATCAAAATGTGGGTTAGATTACTCTTAAACGACATTTCTTACAGACACTTCTAGACTTTTCCTCAAGGCAGCCTCCCTCATAAATTTCATATCTTTCCTGACCGGGTTGGCACCTTCATGGCAGATGTCGTGGCAATTGTATTATGCCCGTGCTATATATATATATATATATATATATATATATATATATATATATATATATATATATATATTTGTTAAAGACCAGGTTGTACATATTTTGACTTCACCAATTTTATTTTAGCACGTTATAATTGACAAACGCAGTTTGGGATGAGGCTAGAGATTAAAGGTCCTCTGAGGAAGATCCATTTTATTTGGTCGTATTTAGAACATTCAAATTTTGGTCGTGAGCTTTCGTATTTCTCTAGGCATCTTCAGACGGAAGTCTTCCGTATTGTTAACGTGGCGTTGATAAAAAGTTTTCCCTTTTCGAGTTGCCTCCTTTATCGGCGAGGTAATTGTTAGGTGATCGTGAGCACCAAATAATGAATTTCGTTTTCGTTCTTTGGTGCCTTCCACAGGTCTGACTTAGAGTACGGTTTACTTTTTTAAGCAGAAAAGTGTCAATACTCGCTCTAAGCTGGTTCGCCGTGTGTTCAGGTTAGGGCCCATCTTTTTGATGCGAAAAGCCGCCAGAATCTTTAGGCGGCAGAGATCAGAGTTTTTTTTCCTGAGGATAGTAGTGTTTTCAACAAGAATCTGCTTTGTAATTTGTTCTTTGTTTTGTTCATTGTAGTGTGTTTTGATTCCTCTTTCTTGCAAATGAACATTTAGGTGTCGACTGAGGGTAGTAGTGATCATACCTATATATTAGTTGTTTGGATGAGGTTTGTAGTCTACATGGGGGCAGTCAAATTTGTTCACCACATTTGTCGCCATTAGGATAGATTCTTTTTGCGGAAGTTGGTTTTTATTCCTAGGTTGCTGACTTTTGTGTTTTTATAATATATTCGTAGAGATAACCTATTGTCTTTTCCCTGGATAGTGTTATTTATTATGATATCCTGTAGTATTCTTTCGTTTGTTTTGTAGGCATATGCTCCTTGGTTCTTTTAGTAGAGTGGTATTATTTTTCCTTTTTTTTCTCCTATACCTCAAACTTTGAGTGGAGAATTTTCCTGTATTGTTTGTCAAATTTTCTATTGGAGTAGCCATTGTCTATTAGGATCTGTTTGTATCGTCGAAAATTTTCGTCAAGTGCGGTCTACGTTGGGCAGCTCTTGATAGCTCTTCTTATGTATGAGCTCATTACCGATTTTTTATAGTTCTCAGTGCACTCCTTTATGGCGTTAAGGCATCGAACGCACTCTATTCCTTTCCATAGACGGTGGTGATATAGCCAAACATTGTCTAAATATAATTTTAAATCTTGTTGATTAATTCGTATAACACCGGTCGGTTTGGGCCAAAGAAAGGAAAAGTTGAACATTTCGACTGAAAAGAATTGATACAAAGGTTACGAGCGAATGGCCAATTTAAAGATTAAACTAAATGAATTATTTAACTACAGTTATACTCCGCGTGGAGCGAGAAAGTTAATTTAGTATAGTTATCAATGTTTGTGAATCCAAATTTAGGAGAATGCAATCGGAAGCTTCGCATTTGCTTAAAACCTAGACCGATTCGTATCAGTTCTTCCACGTTTATCCCATTACCCTCAATTCGAACCCTTATTCTTCTTCACAATAAAACTAACTAAAGAATTCCCTGGTTCAGTTTGGCACATTAAGCCACCATTATCGCTTTTACTTAACTAATGTTGTTAAAATTAATACATAAGGAAAAATAGTGGAGCTAACACTAGCCAAGTGGAAATGCCGCTGGATTTCTAGCCTCCGGGTACGAGTTTAACCCCAGCGAGCGAGGACACGAAATCTTTAGCGGCGTCGCCAACCATTGGGCGGATACGCTGATACACACCTACGCTGGGCGAGAAATCTCCAAACGCATCATCATGCACATAGCCGAACCAAACACTGCAATCTTTCCCTTTCCGTATTTACAACGTACCCACACTCTCCTCTGTTTCCAAACCCTGACGATGAAGTAACAGTCGCCCATATGTGGGCACCCAAATCCACATACCCCGACATGGAACCACTCGTATAGTTATGGGAGGTGCTATTATGCAAAAACTACATGACAAGGAACCACGAAAGGCTTTTATGATAGCTGGCTGATGTCCACACACAATGCAACTAGGCACCTCCCACCTAACGAGGACAGGCCCCCAGTATCTTTAGGCTTCTCAGAAATTGTCATTATAATCTTTATGTGCATTTTATTATCCGGTATAGTGATCTCACTCACGATTTGAGGGACATGGTGGAACTTACTACTAAATAAGAAAAAATAGTGTTTCAATCTTACCTCCTGTTTTTGAAAGCCAACAGATGATTTTGTTTCCTCTGATTAATTATTCCTTCTACATATGAGGTTGATCCTAATTCTTGATCATAATTCTTTATTATTTGACGCAATGTTCATCCTGATTTGTCAAAGTTTCGATTTCCTAAACTGACTATATTTAATGAGCCACCTGTATCGTAGTTCAACAGAGTGTGGGGTGAGCTGGCCCTGGCTTTTTTCCCAGCATGACTTGCATTCACGTACAAGAGCCTTTCCGTTGACCAAGATTAATTTTTGGTCGAGTTTTCGGCTCTTTCCTTGGGTGCCAGAGGACAGATGCACAGAGATTAATTCAGACGAGTCAAGCTGGAGCCACTTTGTCCGCATATAAAACAGCCTCTAAGTAATGCCAATCAAAAGAGATATCTTTTTTCGTAGGTAAATATGGTAACGTTCCGATGCTAACCACTTCTTAACTGCATTTCAAGGTAGCAGCTAATCACTTTAGCCCTTTATTTAACGTTAAGTGACTCTTCTTCGAAGCTTACCTCCTTGATGGCCTGGTAAGTTTTTTCATTCGCGTTTTTTAAAGGCAATTTAATTTACTTCACGCGCTCACAAATTTTATTATTGCAAAAAGCCTAATTACTTATCAATACATGTAGAATTACAGTGTTTTCCCAGTGCATAAATTGAAGCGAGTAACTTCAGTTCATTAAAACCGATTTAATTCTCAGTAGCAATTCTCAATGAAGTGAATTCTATCTTTTATGTTACTAAGACATTTCGTATATTCACTTAATATAGTTAAATTAATTATTTACTGTAATAAAATACCAATTTTAATCTTTTTCCTTGTAACCTTCGGTAGGAAAGGGTATACATTAAATGACCTCTTTGGTTTCGAAGGTGAATTTTTGCAAAGCAAACTAAGCACAATAGTTTATCAGATCTTTTCTTAAGGTAGGCAAGTTTCAGTCTCTACAATATTTACCTCTCTAGATGAGACTCTTGATGATTTTGAAGGGACATGTCAGTATTTATACAAATAACAGTACCTTGGCATTTAGTCATTTTGTGCCTTTTTGATGACCAATTTACCACTTTGACTATGTTTGCCTCTTATAAAAATCAAAGATAGCGAAATAATACAAAAATAATATAGTATTTTTCTGATATCCCAAAATGTAAGGAACCTGCATATTTACTCATTTTTATTTCTACAAGGTAGGGAGGGTATTCATTCACATTATGATAGCCTAAGGGAAAAATACCACTGTGTTTTTATTATTTTGAAATATATTGCCAAATTTGGATCAGTTTTTCTTCATGAATTGTTCTATCGATTTCACTCGATGACCTCGACTGTGGCCTCGATGACAACCTCCAGGCGACCGAAGAACAAGCCACAGGCCTTCGTCACTTTCTTCCGTTTTAGGCTCTGGTAATCCTGGCCCTCAGCTAATCCTACGTATTGCAGGTAGATTAGTTCGTCTCTTGTTCCACCCTGCCACACACAAAGAAGTAGAAGAGGTTGTAGTTAGGTAAGTTGGGGGGCCTAAATGTCAGGTGCTGTGTGATCGAAGAAATTGTCTGGCAGCCATGCATGGCTCTTCCGGCTGTTACGACAGGGCACAGAGTTTTTCTGACACACGCAAACCCTCCTTGCAACTACCCGATTGATCCAAGCATTCACCATCTTGCTGACAACACGGATGTAGCTGTTAGTGTTCAGCCTGAGGTTAGGTCTTTAGGGAAGAGGGGAGTGGTATGACAACACTTTCACTGATGATACACCGAAAACCCTGATTACAGTGTGTAACAAAATTTTACTTTTGTCTGGTCCTTGGGCTAAAATTGTTCTTTCCCAATTGTTTGTGGCTCTATTAAATAGAAAAGTCAATTTCAATCCCAAACTTTGCTTTTGTGGCTAGGATATTAAATTTTTAAATTACCCGATTTATGGTAAATAACATTATTTTGATGCAAATAGTAAAAATATATTAAAAGTTTCAGGGGTTATATTTTTTTCTGTTATGATATAAACATGATATACTGTATTTAAAAAGTTAAAGAAACAGTAATACAGTAGTAATAGCTATTATTTCCCTTATATATATATTTTTAGACCTAAATAGCAATAACAGTTCTCCTACATTCCACATAGATTCAGCACTAATTTGGTAAAAATAAACTGTAGAGTTTTGTATAACTTTCGAAAATTTTTATGTTTGAAGAATTTTTAGATCATTCTGGCAACGTAGCTGACTGTATAAATACAAAGAATGTCTACTCAACGGATTAGTTTAACTCTAGTCGTCACACCGCAGACATCGTCACTTGTCATGGATAGAAGCATTCGTAAAATATGGCATCAGGAGGTTGAAAGCAGCCGACAAACGTATTTGGTATTTCTGCGGTGAATTTATTAAGACAAGAGCGAAAATGTACTCTGTAGAGAGATCTACTCAGGTGTGTGATGCCTACAAGGCATATTTCGACTTGTCAGTCGGAGATCAAGCCAATCTTGGGCAGCTCATTTCACCTGCGAGCTATGCAAAAGAACTCTAGAAGGTAATATATATATATATATATATATATATATATATATATATATATATATATATATATATATATATATATATATATATATATATATATACATATATATATATATATATATATATATATATATATATATATATATATAATGTGTTTTGTATATAAGGATACTAGATTTTTTAATTTTTAGACCTTTATAATAACACTAAGTAAAAAGTATTTGCATATTTATACGTATGTTTTCATTTTTTTTTTACACGATGGTACAGAGGAGAAAAGAGAGCTATGAATTTTTCAATCCCACGAATTTGGAGTAAACCAAATGATCACTCAAGCAATAGTTTCTTCTGAATGGTGAACCTTCCAAACGTCAAGCATGCAAAAATGTACCTGTTATCATGTATTCAGACCTTCAGTCATCTATTGCACCAGTGCCACACAGCTCTGAGCTCCCCTTACCCACTCCTCTAAAAGGAAAGCAGCATTTTAGAAAAGAAAAGCAGTTCGGAAGAGGATGAAGTCATTGATCCAGATACAGAGGTGCAACTGAGACGACAAATTTATACTACTCCAACCAAAAAGATCTCAATGACCTCGTCAGACATTTTGCTCTCACAAAGTCCAATACAGAGCTTTTAAATTCAAGACTCAAGCAGTGGGATTTGTTATATGATAGTGTGCAAATATCAGGTCACAATGTGACTGGTCTGTTTGAATCAATCCGAATCGCCTGTAACCCCAACGAGTGGCGCCTCTTCATTGACAGCTCGTCCAGGAGCTTTATAGCAGTGCTGGTCCATAACGAAAACATTTATACATCTCTTCCCCTTGCTCACTCGATCCAGCTCAAAGAGGAATACAGAAGTGTCAAGATCTTGATAGATGCATTTATATATGAAGAGTACAGTTTAGAGGTTATCGAGGACTTCAAAATGGTGGCCTTCTTGATGGGTCTCCAAGGCGGCTTTCCCAAGTTTCCTTCTTATCTTTGCCTTTGGCCAGCAGGGACACCATGACATACTACTATCAACGGGATTGGCAACAACAGACCAAGTTTAGTGTGGAGAGAAACAACGTCAAATAGGAGCCTTTGTTGGACCCCCCAAAAGTACTGTTCTGTATTTAAAATTAGGCCTTATGAAACAATTCATCAGAGTTCTAGATAACGAATCTGCAGCTTTTAAGTATCTGCAAAATTTCTTTTCCAAGCTATCTGTGGCAAAGGTGGAATCCGGATTCTTCTTCGGTCCATAAATAAAAAAAAAATCATGGAGTGCAATGAGTTTTCAGAGAAGCTCACTAGGACGGAATAAGCAGCATGGGACAGCTTTATTGCAGTGGTTCTGGGCTTCCTAGGTTATCACAAAACAGAAAACTATGTCGAGCTTGTTAAGAACTTGGCGAAAACTACGGCAATAGAGGTTGCAGGATGTCCCTCAAAGTTGAGAGTCTTGACGCTCATCTTGATAAATTTAGGGAGAACATGGAAGCGTACTACGAGGACCATGGCGAGCGCTTTCACCAGGATCTACTGGACTTTGAACGCCGCTATCAAGGATCGTAAAATGAAAATCTGTTGGGATACTATATTTGCGGGTTGATACGTGAAAGTAATTTACAGTATAAGCGTAAATTAAAGAAAAATTCCTATTTATAATATTTTAATTGTCTCAATTATCTATGTAATTCTAGAATAAATAAATTTTTATTTTTGTATTATGTCGTTTTGTTTCTATTTTATGCATATGAAAGTTCAAATTCGCCACTTCCTTTCAGAGGGAATAGGTAAATTTCATATAAATATCATTATCCTGGACAAAAAAGCAAAGTTTGAAATAAATAACAGTTGCTACCTAAAGACAAAAATCGTGTTACACAGTGTTATTGATGGAAATTACATCTGCATGACTCTATGAGTGAATTAGCAAGACACGTATTGTTCTGAGTTTATTTTCTGGAATTGGCAGAAATTCTACTAGTCGAAAAAGAAACACAACATGTTTGGCTTGAACGGGTGTTTAAATTTGTTGATCAGCTCCTTGATGTGCTTGAGTCGCTTTTCCTCAATCGCCTTGGATAGAAATTGTCCCTTATTCATTTTATATGAAAAGCAGCAAATTTCGTGTTGCACCACCAACATGATGAGCTTTTATCCACACCTTTGTCCATTCCACTGGCATTTTTGATGATCTCCTAGATTTAAGCGACGAATTACGGTGCTCTGATATTCTAGATCCTTTCTGAACTTTTCCATTATCCTGTTGCTGACGTTGATGAAGTTTAAAATCTCCTTCTTTGTCCTTCTGCGCGAATTCTAAAGAGGGATCCATGCCTCTTTTCCCAAATTTGGGGGTTCAAACTTTTACATAGTCAATTTTTCTGCTAAAATTAGAGCAAATATGATCCTTATCTCTAAGAAGAAAAAGACCATAAACGGAAATAAAAAATATGTGTCAAACTAGCAGTTGAAAATTTGCATCAAATACAGTATTCACTTTGTATATCAGCCTAAAGTAAATTAAAATAACCAAACTCCAATTATGATTTACGGAGTAGCCAGACTTAAAAAGCCTTCTTGAACAAATCACCCTCTATACTCTTCATTTAAGTAAAAAGTAGACTCGCTTTTATACAAATTAGAAAGAAATGTTGCCCCGTGAAGAAATTGGATGTAAATAGGATGTTCCGAGATCTTGTTTGAAGTGATAGCTTCAAAGGATAACGGGAAGAGGATTGAAGCTTTGACTTCTCGTACCCCTTTCTTTTCTTTTTTTTACATTTATCTTCGAATGCAATTTTGTGAAATGTGTTTCATGGATTGTGATTTATTCTTTATCTATTTCGTTTTTTCCTTTTGTTGTAATGTACTTTTCAATACAATAGGATGATCGCTGTTTAAATTCTATAAAAATATACATCCTTTAGGAATATCTCTCACAAATAGCCCTAATATGAGTCGTTGACGTTGTACTTTCGAGCGTCTGAACAATATGGATTTTTTTTTTCATTTTTGCTGGATGATTAGTTTAACCGTCTCGTCCTTAGCATGTCATTGTTGAACTATTGCAGTCATTCTTAGCCTGTTTTTATCATTAATTAAAAAATGCAGGAAAAATCAGGCGTAAAAAAGGGCAAAAACAAAAGTTTTGCCATTAGCAGAAAGAAACAAACGCAATATTTCATTCTCTTATAGGACCATTAGGAATGATATTCTCGATGCCTCTATGATATTCGTGGTGTTAATTTGGCTGATGCAAACAAATAAAGCTCATAATTCTCTTTATCTTATGATTAAACATTCAACGGTTGTTACGAGCAAACCATTATGCACATTAAGGGTAATGGAGCACCACGTCAGGCTCATTTCTCTGGTTTATCAAAATTGAGCGGATGCAGCGTGGATCAGGTTGACAAAAGTATTCCAGTAACTATGCAACTGCAGTGTTTAATTAATCTGGCATACTGTAATGAACTATCCCTTATTCTTTTAATCACAGTTTTAAATGCGGAACGCAAATCAATTTATTTAATTAGTAGAAGTATATGAATAATATGTTAAATATCAATGTATATAAATATATATTGTTAATATTTGTATTGTTAAAATGCAAAATGGATCTCTACTTTATTATGATGATAAGAAGAGAAAATAACTCGACTCAGCGTTGCTTAGGATAGGACGGAGTAGCATTAGTATCTTCCATGTTCACCGGATTCATCAACAATTTAATTGTTTGGATGTTTTTAGGGTGACGTTTACAATTAAAGACGTCTAATAGTAGAATAACTTAAGGATGTTGCTCTGTCGACATATGTAGATACTCTTAAATGTCAATATAGAAAAACTTTGAGAGGTAAGCACATCGCATCAACCAATTGGTGGCCAGATCTCTCTATATGTGCTGACGTTTGTATTTGCCCTCGCTTGGGATTGAACACGCTACATCTACGATAGAAAACTACCGACGTATCCACTGGATCAGCGAAAGCTCCTATACATCGTGGTTCGATGGTGAAGATTGGGGAGCTATGGTATTTTAATTAACGCCGTTGCGCTGGATGTTGAGGAAAGGGGAAGAGCGAAATACAGTCATAAGCTGTGTGATTAACGGTAGAAGACGATATAATCTGAGGGCGGAGAATGAGCCTTGATTTGACTCGACGAATGTATTAGCAGGATCAAATGTTGATTATAATGTCTGTTGAAAATGATTTCATATTACTTGCATGGAGAACATATTTCTAGACAAGAAATAAGTAATATACTTTAACAAATACAAACTTGAAAGAGAAAAGTAGTTAGGGAATAAGACCTGAAAAGTTTGGAAGAAAATATTATTTAGAGAGAAAAGTCTTAGAGAACAAATAGTGAGGATGAGATCAATAGGTATAGGCAACCGAATGAAACATAAATCGAGGTCAAGTGGTTTTTTTTTAATTCACTCTAAACAGCTACGAAACACTGATACAGTGACTTTTCTATTTTTGAAAATACATAATGTGTTACTACAGATTTCCATTAGGATGTCATCATATCATTTACATTTTAACCAGAATAAAAAAGAAAACTTTGAGGTTTAAATTAATGAAAATAGGATATGGAATAAGGAAGAGCGGGAGGAATTGGAGTTGTTCTATAAGGAAGGTAAGGAGGCCATTCACAAGAACATTAATGAAAACTTTGAAAGCAAAGTTCCACTCCCTCTTCCAAATAGCATATTTTCCTACAAATAACACCAAAACCCATACATGGCTTTAAAAGACACTACAAATCATATATTTTAAACTTTATTCATATATTTAGAATAATAATAATTGTTCAGGAAGAAATACAGAATTAGAGCAAACGAAGGTTAACCAGAAACAATTAGTCCATTTGAAAGAGACACCATTTATTTAACGTGCCTGAAACCAATCATGGACCTGCAATTACCACCCAATGTAAGAAAAATATTCCACTAATTTGCTAATCCTTAAGGAAAGAAAGTATTCGCAATAATAGTTTCAAACATCAACGCGTACCTAGTTTACTTTTATTGATTTTATTCTTGCCGTACTGTAGTAACGAAAGGGTATGAGGATTTCGATCAGGTGAGTATTCACGTTAAATTTTCACTAGCACAATGATTATTTACAGTGTAAACCTCGCTTTAGACACAGTGAATAACGGCAATCCATTTTAGAAACTTTCCCTTTACTAAATAGAAAAGTTTACCAACATCGCAAATTAAGAATGAGAATATAAAATAAAAATAAGAGGAAAATGGAAACAAATCTTAATGACACCTCCGTAGAAAATAATGTTTAGCTTGGGCCAGATGTTAGGATTTCAGTTTTACTTTCTATGTTACAAGTAATAAAGGAAACCTTTGGAATTTTGAATCAAAACTCAGTTTTTT
Organism: Ceratothoa steindachneri; assembly: GCA_963969495.1. NCBI lineage: Eukaryota > Metazoa > Arthropoda > Malacostraca > Isopoda > Cymothoidae > Ceratothoa > Ceratothoa steindachneri. Next base: position 186,861,400 of record OZ018326.1, on the reverse strand, counting down.
TAAACATTAGTAAAACACTTCATTATTAAAATATTAATGCGGCTTTCATTAGCTTAGTGGATTAGAAGTTAGTTTCCACGCCTAGATATACAGTTCGAATCGGAGTGAGAGCGAACCCAAAAGACTTGGGCGCTCTTGGGAGATAACGCTAATTAGGCAGCGTGCCCTCATACATAGCCACCCACAACGCCACTTTCTCTTCCATAGCCACTTCTATATCACAAAAAACATTACTCTCATGTCTACAAACCTGTCGAATGTGTATGTATGTTCAGATTTTCCTGACGCAAAACAGATAGCTGCTCATTTGCTTGCCGGTTCGTGGTAAAACACTGTATTTAAAATGGTGAAATTATAACACTAATGTGGATACCGCATCTATACGGATATGTATCTAGGTGGGCCTCCTCTTGAGAATGTAGCGGGCTTTCCATTAAGAGGAACTTAAATTTCCTTAAAACTGCATCAAATAAGTTGGGGGAGTGGGGAAGCATCCTGCTAATGATATGAGGGGTGGGGGTGAGGCGTGAAGTAGCTTAAATAATTCCCGGTTGATGACATAAAATTTATATTCGAACTTAACAAAGCGATTGAGGATACGGATTTCCAAACTAAATAATAAGTTTGCAGTTTGAATTTCCAATTCAGAAGTTGGTTTAGGTGTGTGTAAAATGTTTCGGATAAAGGTAAGTTAACTATGAAATAATTATTTGTATGTTCTATAAATCCTCAAATAGTTTTGGATTGACTTAAAAGTTCTAATATTTATATAACAAGTTAGGTTACGAAATTAATTTGAGGGATAAAGGTAAAAAAATATACAAATGTTACTGTGATATTTTTGTGATATCGATAATAAATTTAAATGAATATATAAAATTAATTCAGCTGGAAAATTTAGGGAAATTTGGCAAACCTGTTTTGAAACAAAACCATTTCAAAATGTTTCGACGGTAAACCTTGAAATAGTGTAATATCCGAAATAGTCTCACTTAATATTTTCTTCACCGTAATCACTCCTTCCGTTAATTATATTACCTTTTCTTGTAACATTTTGTGCGATTTGTCCAAATCTTTTGTTCTTTTTGGCGGCCGGAAACCAAAATGCGACAAAACAGAGTTTAAATCGGATTCTGTCTAAATCGGATTCAATCTCGATTTTGCCGTATTTTGGCTTCCGGGGGACAAAAACAACAAAAGATTTGGACAAATCGCTCAAACTACTACATACAACGAGAAATAACCTTTCTTAAACTTAGATGCATACATTGTAGATTGGTTAAGTGCCTCTTACTTCTTGATCACTCTCACCAGATTTAGTATTATACAACAATACAGAACAGACCATTTATATGAAATGTTTAAAAACTAACGCCTATTTAAATGACCTCTTAATCTTAACCTTCTATGTCTTAGTTTAATTAACAGTTACGTCGATGTGATGCTAATTGAAGATATAGATATATAATATCGCAAAATCGATTAGTGAATCATGGCTAAAACTAGAATAATACCGAAAAAAATTCTAACGTACGATTAAGGTCACTATGCATCTCTTTTCTGAGGTCTGGAAAAATACATTTGACACCCAGCACAGGTCGTCAGGCATCAATCATAAACCAAGAGAAACGAAAGGAAAGGTGAAAAAAATTTTGTTTGAAAGTATTTCTACAATGGGACTGCATCATAATGATTGCAGGAAAAAATATGAAAAATCAAGCTACAGTTATAATATTAATAACATATATTATGGTAACTGTACTTTGACGGAATTCAAAAAAAAGGACTAAGCAAAACAGAAACCGGAAATAAATAGTGAATTTGGCTGGACTGAGCAAGTTAGAACTTGTTAACACAAAAGAGTGATAGCCTAACTAGACTAGCCATGTTCTCACTGCGATGTTAGGTGAAAGTATTTTGCATAGCAATTTTAATTTTTCCATGCAGTATGTAAATGGCTTACCAGAAATGGTAACTATATAATTTATTAAATTCACTTACAAATATATTTAAAAATGTTGCCCAGGCAGGGAAATTCTCTACGATCCAATATAAGGGAACTGAGTGCTAATGATATCTACCGATATATACAAGATACAGACGGCATTCGTTCGCATGATGACTTTCTCATGAAAGAATACCACAGCCTTTTTATTTTTTAATATATATATATATCCGTCAAATTTGGGTAAGTTTCTCTTCATGGCATTCCTGGCATGTTGTGTCAATCTCACTCGATAAATCCGCCTCTAGCCTCGATGATAGCCTCCAGGCGACATCGGAACCGGCCACAATTCTTAGTCACTATCGGCCGTTTTAGGCTCCTGAAGACGATGATAATTCTGGCCCTCAGCTCATCACTGGTGTTGCCGCTGGATTTGTTACTATCTCGTTCCATTGCTGTCTACAACAAAAAGTCGAAACAGTTGTATTCAGGAGAGTCGGGAGGACAAATGTCAGATGCTACGTGATTGACGAAATTCTCTAAAAGCCAGGCCTAGGTCTTCTGATTCGTGTGGCAGGGCGGAAAATCTAGGCTACCACACTAAAATACTCCACCTCACTTAAAACACGGATGTAGCCGTTGATTTTCACCCTGAGGCCGTCAGGAGAGAAGTGTGGTGGCATGAAATCATCTTTACTGCTAAAGAAATGGAAGACAATGATTGTCACTGGAAATTTCACCTGCATGACTCTGGGCATGTCATTGGGTACAATAGCGAACCAACTGTTGCTTTGGACATAAATTATTCTCGTTGGAGAAAAAAAACAGTATGTTTGGCCCCAACAGGTGCTTCAATTTGTTGATAAGCTGCTTGATGTGCTTGAATCGCTTTTCCGGCATTGTTTTGGACAGAAACTTTCCCTTCCCCTTCTTGTTTGAGATGTAGTGGATGTCCTTAGGGACCACCATCCTTATGAGCTTCTATCCAAACTTTTCCTGGTTGCAATACACCTGTATACTCTCTGCAATCATTGGTGATCAGCTCTTGGATTTCAGAGACTAATTCAGGCGTTCTGAATTAGTCGAACCTGAATCTACTATCTCCTTTCTGACTTTTTCCTTCTGCTGATGCTAAAAAAGTCTGAAATGTCTTTGTTTGGCTTTTCGGCGCGCATTTTAAGGAAGACTCTATGCCTCTTCTACAAATTGGTGGAGGGGATTCAAAATTTTCCATATTCAATTATTCAGCCAAAAAATAGAGCAAAAAATGGTAATTGTTTTCAAGAAGTAGACGACCAAAAACGAAGGTAAAATAAATATGCGTAAAATTCGTAGTTGAAAATTGCGAATGAATATCGTCCGCTCCCTGTATATAGCAGCAACCGTATATGGACTTTCTAACTTAAATATGTATACAAATTTAATACACGAATATTACCCATATATGAAAATACATAACATACTTAATAATGCTTGTCTTATTCAAGCATTCTAGAGTAGAATATGATTTAAAAAATGGAAAGAGAAAGTTGACACCTAGTACATTTTGGTAGGGATTATATTTTGTTATAAACTATTTGTTTTAACAACAACACAGAAGAACAAAGGTAACGTAAACATTACCTATATATAATACAGACCAGTTTCTAAGTATTATTTGGTGGTGCACACAATATGTGCACACACAAACCCATGAAGTAGTAATGTGTACATTCAGCTAATGTAAATAAATTGATGTGTGTGAAACGAAACAAAAATAAACTCAAATAAAACATTGTAACATGTAACAGGATATTTTAGAAACATTTCCCATATTGATTTCCTGAAAAGACCAAAGGCGCGGTAAAAAGGTAAACTGGGAATGAGCCGAATTATTCTGTGGTTACAAAAGGGAACCCTAAAATAGGTTAGCTCGATCGTAACGACACTCGGTGAGCATCAAATTACAACCACAGTATTATATTTTTAATTTTGTTAAGGAAAATGAATAAAAGCATTTGACCAAATTTCACCGTTTCAGTAAATTTTCATCACGAGAGAAAAGGTTTGCAAAAATATTGTATATGTATATATATATATATGTAGTTTGTAAATGTTTTAAAGTATAAAACGAGTAAATCGAGGAAGAGAGAGAAAATTCGAGAAAAATAATTTTGAGGAGCGGTTTCACATATTGCTCGCGGGTTATAACAATCAAGTCATTTACTCTGCATTAGGAGATAGCATTTACGCAACTGATCTTAGATCAAGACGAGTCCTATTCAGTCATCGTACCAAAGCACGAACATTAAGAGAGTTGTATTTAAGCATCATCAAAGATAAGCTCGTAAAATTAATAATCAACCTAATTAGAACTCCTCCTCCATTTGCTACCCAAAGCCATTAAATAAATAGAAGTGCAGTCTTCTTGTTTTCATCACCATTTTGCTCGAAGGCAAAATCATATCAGAATTTCTGCTCATCGCCCAGTCAAAAATATTCATCATTATCTTTAGTAGTTATGTAATAATTTCTCGGAACATTATCGTATCACCCAAATCCGGTTTAACGATCAACATTTCGCAACAATCTTATGGGGAGGGCAATAGCAAAGAGGATCACAAAACGAGGTGGAATATAAATATATCTGGTGACTAACGAAGAGATCCTTTCATTCAAACCTCCCACCCCCCATAGTTTTAATCAAGCATTTTCCTTAGGATATCCGCGATAGAAAAAGGGAAGCACATAGATGGTTAACTTTGGTATTTTTGTAGGAGGAGAGTAGGTAGGTAGGTAGTGCTATCCATCCCTATCAGCGAGGACGATATTCCTCTGCCGGATAATGAAATAAACATAAAGATTAGAATTTTAATCACTGGGTGAGCCTGAAGGCGCCATGTTGGCCCTAGTTAGTTCTCTATGTATGTTTGTTTGTAGAAAATTTTAGGTCTTAATATGTGTTTAACGCAAACCAATGTTGGTGGAACTTTTCGTGACCCCGGGTTATGGGGTTCCATTTAAATTATAGACTATTCTTTCAACATGAATTGAGGAGATTTAATAAAGATTAGAGACCACTCTGTTGTGTTGTTTCTTCACTGTATAGTGAAGGGCGAAATTTGTATGTTTTGATTTTCTATAGTTTGGTTTATGGAGATAGTGTTATTTGTAATAATACAGGGAAAGATCTTATATCAGACCTTTGAGTCGGGTTTGTGCGTATAATAAAAATAGATTCTGGTATTGTTAAACAATTGTATGTGTGGTAAAGTGGAGAGATTCGCAATGAAATATGATGGGAGACTGCTCGGGTTCAGGATTGGAACTTGTGGTATATTGCTACTACCAAGAGGTTCACAAATGTGAGCATGCAATAATTTGTCTTGTTTCAATCCAAGATATGCGTCGAATTTACTTCAAGAGCAGTTTTAATCAAATTCATATCAATGAGGGATGGTAAATCCATCGATAACTCTTGGGGTAATTTTTCTATAATAAATGAGTTCTAATTCATGACTATATTTGTCACTTTGACTCAAAATTAATCAGAGTGACTAGAACATCGTGTTCACTATGAGTGTAACATTTTGGTCATAGTGGTGATGGAGGACTAAACAATCTTTATTGGGACTAATAAAAAACCCCAAGTTTTCACTGTACATTTATTGTTAGGGAAATAATCATTGATGATTTTAGGGCGCATGCTGTTATTCTAGTTTATTTATGTATCGTTGCAGTGTTTTAGATGCTGTGTTGATTTCGAGGTGATTTGCTGTTATCTAGATGTCAGATTCAGTATTTGTTCGGATATTTGAGGATGGTGGTTGCGATATTTGATGATTAAATAAGTTAAAACGTATGGGTGATAGGATGGCACCATTGATGGCACATTATGAAGTCTTATTATGCGTCATTTATTGGCTGTGTGTACAAGTTGTCCTTTCTGCTAAAGATAAATAAGGCTCGCATCCCATTTTCTGCCGGTGTTAGTTAGTTAGTTTTGTGTATAGGATTTTTTGCACAAGAATTTGTTGAGGTAAAATGTCGAAGAATTTGTTTATATTGATTGGTACGAGGATTGTGCGCGAGGGTGCTGGTTGTTCGTTGAAATCATCTATGAGGTGATGCGTAAGGATCGATAATTTTGTGATGGAGGGATTTTTCCGAATATGTGTTGTGATTGTGAAACAGGTATGTCCATATGTATTCTTTTTGGATAGCTGACTGTTTACAGATTGGGAGGTACTAGTTTAGGTTGTGTTAGGGGTTGCCTGGAGGAGCATTACTATGATTTGTGCTAAGTTCCAAATTGAGGAAATTGTATTGTTGAAGCAAGAATGGTCCACAATGTCTGTGATGGCTGAGATTGCTGTTTCTTAGCTGTATTAAGTGATGATTGATATATTTTCTGTAACTCTGGCTTTGAAGATATTTGGTAAATTAATGACGGCTAACTGAAGGTTTTCCCTTACTGAAATTGGGAAAGGGGGTTGCGTTGCTCATTGGTTATTGTGTTTGTATGTCTAGAGATTCTTTTGTTTTGTCTATGTGCAGGTAGGAAGATGGTGGTTTCGGAGATGTTATTTCGTAGTTGCGGCTAATCATTTATTAGTGTGTGGAGGCAGAGGTTGATTGTGATGTATTATTTAGGGCTTACTTGAGTTCGTTTTGTGGTTTATTAGTCTCATGTATCGGTTAGTGGCTTCACTTTGTTGTTGTGATATTAGGTTAGTGATGCGGCGTTGAGGTGCTGTAGTTACTCTAGTTCTTGTTGTGTATGTGTTTTGTGTTGTTTTCTTTAGGTTTAATTCTATCTTTTATAAGGCTTGGGATTTTTCTTTTGATGTTTGGGATATTTTTTTTCTTTTAGTTATATAGTATTAGATGATTTAGCAGTGAAGGTGTAATATTTTTCTACATAAGTAACTCAGCATTTTCAAAGTATGTAATTTGTATTTTTGTTATAAGACACAGCTTCTTCGCAAATGGGTGCCACGATTAGCATGGCCAACCATGCGGCAGCTTGTAACTAGAGTATTGCATGCCCACTTGGCCCATAACTCAGCCATCACAGATATTTTCAACCACTCATGGCTTAAAAAAACCATTCCCTTATCGACACCACTCCTCTCTATGGATCGCTCCTGATAAACTTTTTTGACGGAGATGTCCTTCCTGAACACCCTTTGAGCCATCCCAGATCAAGTGTTGGTTCATTCCTGAATTTATATTAAACGCTCCTTAACCATTTATTGTGTCTTCCTTGAAAAGCCATTAAATCCTTCCTGAGAACCTATTGAGCCCGCATTAAACACCCATTGAGATCTCCCTGAACCCTGAATGATTTCTTTTGACAACAATTGATTCCTCTCTTAACACCCATTAAGCCATCCCGTAACCCTCACTTAACTCTTCTTAAACATTCCTTGAGCTATCCTGAGCCTGCCGTGAGCTCTCATTTGATCTTCTCCAGACCATGCTCGACATCGACTTAGAACTTTCCTCTCAGTAATTTCCTGGCAGCTGAGGAGTCAGTAACATACTGTATTTTTTAATCAACATTGAATGTTTCTGTCAATTTATGCTGGCGTCAGTGCATTTTTAAAGTATCCTACAGTTTCTTACTTATTCATTACATTAGCATGCACTCTCCAGTATTTTATGCTGCTAATGTAAAGTAACATACTGTATAAGAGCACCGTAGGATGCATTGTTGCTTAAAAAGTACAGAATGTTACCGCCTACTGAGATGCCATTAAATTACTAAAAAGCAAAAATAAAAGTTTTCAGCGGGTCTCTAGATAATAGTGAAACAATCGTCCTTTCACTCTCTTTATCGGGATAAAATTAAATCTTGAACTTATTAAAAAAGAGATCTTAATAAAGAAAAGAAACCTTCTTTTCTTAGGAAACTTCATACGGAATAATAGTTTCCCAAAATAATCAAAATAATGAAAACCAAGCGACAGAAGACTATGTTAATAAAAGATTCTGGACTATTATTAGAGTTTTAGAGACAAAAATAAATTTGATTAGATAATACAATATAGTTAAATTTTCTATTATAAAAACTGACTAGTAAAGAAAGAGATTTTAAGCTCACTCGCAGGAGAGAAACAAGGTGACTAGCAACTTGCACTTTATATTTCAGTTGTCAATCACCCCAAAGGTATAGACAAATCAAAAGGAAAAATATTCGCATGTCATACCTATGAACTGCCGGTGAGAACAGAACTTTAAATACACACGACCGGTGGCAAGTTTTAAAATGTTTGCCCAATTAATATCTGAATAATTTATATGATATATTAAATGCTAGATTATAGTGCTTTTTGCCATAGCACTTTAATCTGAGGGTCAATTCACACTAAGTCCATTACAAACACAGATGTAAACGTACAAAACGGCCAGAAGTTCGGTGGCGTTGTGGGTAGCGGCTAAAACTTCAACGGCCTCATTTACATGCCTGAACTCCCGAATTGTGTTGCATTTTGTCGACTGAGATCAACGTACTTAATCCAAGCACCAACATAGAGATATCTCGAGCATTCGTTGATTGGAAAATGAGATTAAAACACAAAAGTGATCGTTTTTGTACATGTCATTAACTCCATTCCATCCAATATCCGCTTGTGCATCAGGGAAGTATAGGACATCATGATTGGAAAATGAGGCAGTTCTATTACAGAAACGAGAGATTACCCCCTACCCAAGTTTTTCGTGATTTCTACTGCCTGAAACTAGATATATAGGAGCAAAGAAACAAGGTCTGCTGATCAAAAAGTCGCGGGCTCCCACTTATTCTGATATATGACCTTACGAACTTTCAAAACTTTGAATAATTCCCTGTCTAACCTAAGGAGGACCTTGGCAATTCTAGCATTCGAAAAAGAATGCAAAACAACGTAAGGGATTCAAATTACGTTATAGTCATTCAAATAGCTAGGATGTTATGGGCAAAACAAAATACTCCCTGCGCTAACCTTGGGGGGACTTTTTTAATTATATTATTCAAAAGAGAATATGAAAAATATAGGGGTTTAAAATTTCGTTATAATTGGCCAAATAGTTCCGACATTATTGTCAAAACAAAATAATTCTCGGGGGAACCTTGAGAGGAATTTGGCAATCATATCCTTCGAAAGAGAATATAAAACAACATAAGGGTTCCAAACTTCGTTCGAATCGGCCAAGTTGTTATGATGGTATTGGCAAAACCATTAATTCTCGGGCAAACCTTAGGAGGACCTTGACAATTATATCAATCGGAAGACGATGTAAAACAACATAAGGGTTTCAAATTTCGTTAAAATCAGCTCAATAGTTATGATGATATTGCCAAAACAAAATAATTCCTGGGCTACACTTGGCAAGACTTTGGCAATTATATCATTCAAAATAGAAAGTAAAACAACATAGGGGTTTTTAAATTTCGTTAGAATGGGCCGACTAGATACAATGTTATTTTAAAATAAAAAAAAGCCAAATGGGGACCGCCTGACCGACATAGTGAGATGTAGAGTCTCCCGCAACAGCAACATTACTTGATTAATCCACCAGTGCAGCCCCCATCATGTGTTCTGGGCATCGTGAAACTCTTGTATCTATATGGAGAGGGATGTAAGGTCCCTTTAGCCTTGTCTCCTTTGAAGGCTTAACAGAGAAACCGGGCTGAGACGAAACTCTTTCTCTTCTACTTCTTCTAATCATTCGGCGAAGAGAGGTCATTTAAGGTTGGGATAGGTTGTCCATTTTTTGACCAGCTACTGGTTGCACACAGTTCTGCTTCGAGCATAAATACGTAGGCTGAAGCTTCCCAACTATTACAATTCTTTCTTGAGGTAGATTTTGAAAAGCACTAATACAAGAAGTTATCACCCAACCGGGCATGCCCTCCCCCTAGGTAAGCCACTCCACGGAGGATTATGACCCTTTCTTGTCTGGAGAAAAGATTATGCGCGTGGGAGAGAGGATCATGGTTCGAATAACCCTTAGTGTCACCTTCAAGAGAGTTCATGTCCACTGAAGTTTCAGTCGGTGCCTTTTTTTAGCAGAGGCATATGAAGTGTTTAGTCGCTCTGACCGCGACAGGAATATCTTTCCAGCATCTCGAAAAAAATTGGCCCAGAGCGAAAAGCTAGGAACTCTTTTGTGAAAAGATACGAATTGAATGCTTCATCACAATTTACGCACTGTCCATTTGCGAGAAAGATCCATCGTGCATGGCTTTAATACAGTCTACAAAACTTGGGAGTTTACCCTTATTTGCACATCGACAACTTTTTTATATTGCAGAAACGGTGGAAGTGATAACAGCGCCGCGGTACTGACAAGAAGTCTTTCAAACAAAAGCGATACTATCCGGTATGAATCAACTTAGGGAGCCTTTCCAAGTTAAACATGATAAGGATTGTAGGAGTGGCTCTTGAAACCTCCTTCTCTTCTTTCTTTATTACTTGCTAGACCTTGTTCGGCATTTGTGCCGCCTGTTATTCAGTAATGTCCTCAGGTCAGTAGTCGAGCCACTGTGCCATAGGGTCCCATGAGAGCACTCAAATGGGTATCCTCTTACATATTGACAGAGAAAATCTTCGTTCTCTACCAAGGAGAGAAGGTAACTTACTATGCTTATGGAACATATGGCTAACGTATAACCTTACCAGAGATTCTAAAGAATAGCAAGGAATCGATTAAATCCGGCGGAGTTAAAGATCTCTTATAACCTCTCCCTGATTTTTTGATGTCCTACTCTCCTACTGTCTTTCTCTTATTTCATCTCGCCCTCCAATAATGCATCGAAGCTGTATGGAACCACCTCGGTCGGTTATTTTGATAATCGAATAAAGACACTTGCTCGCTCCTTCATCCTACCCCTCGGAAAAGAGCAGAACGTTAGCCTCTTTTTGTCTCTTACGTTCTTTTTTAGTTTTGATGGCTTCTTTCCTTTTGCTCGGCGCCCCCCAGTAATGTGATATAGCCTGTGACATGATCCCTTCTTGGAAAAGACTGACTTAGGGCCAGGCTCTATTATTACTATTATCATGGTGTCCGATCACCTCGGGGTGCGTCCTTTTCAGGATAATCCGACCCAATGAGTTGGAGATCTTGTCTGGAATCTTCTAGGATGAAAATTCCAGTGTGAGGGGCCCCAGTGATAACAATGGTGAGCCGACCGCCATATTAACGGTAGAGGTACTTGAAGGCAACTACTATAGGGGGAAAGTTAACTCAAGGAAAGCCTTTTACAACATGAAACAGGTGGAGTGCAAACCTCTCCACTGTGATCTTTGGTAATTTAATGTCATTTTCATTACCCAAGAAGTATAATGATTGGACATTGAAACCTATGGATTTAGGAGTCAGATTCTGGATGGACGTATGGGAGACCTTCGGGAACCGTGAGATCGCTGGCACCATTCGAAGTCACTTAATTTCACCCAGTGAGCAAAAAGCACTGCTGGGGCGCATTACCATTACATGACGAAAAATAATGGAAATTAAATCAATAGAAACATGTTGCAGTAGAAGAGAAAACCTGGTCTAAGAAGGCATGTATTTTAAAAACACGCAACCCTAAACGATTACAAAAGGTGAATGGGAGAAGCCGCGCCCCACTTGACCCTGGACTATGGAAGAATCAACGAAGGTGGTCAACAACTAACCGGCAAAATTAGCTGCCCTAAGAAAATAGGTGAGAAGAGAGTCTAAAGGAACCGACGAAAATGAGTAAAAGGGAGAAGTGTAGAATGAAATACTAAGGCATAGATAGACTTGAAACTACCATTGTCAGTGAGGTCTGGATGCCATGCCACTCCTCCTGCTTTCAGTGGTATTATGAGCTCACCCATATACCATGCACCTCCTAAAGGGTAAACATTTTATTATATAATAATATCCATAAAAATTACCTAATTGGATAAAAGGGTATTCATGTTTCTGATCAAAGGCGCAGATTCCTGACCCTTCGAATCCTGTAGTATTTTGTTGGTCCTGTTAACCTGGGGGGGGGGGGACACTAATCCCAGTAGTTTCTTTTGCGTTCTTAGCTAGAGAATTTCTAGGATCAGTGTTAATTTCTCTAGATAAAGACGTGCACATAGTTCTGGAGGACTAGAGTCTCTCATAGAACATAAATTGTTTATACAGAGATATAAAAGAACACTGCAATGCTAATTTGGGTCTTGTTGCGTTAGATGAAGTGACTGTTATTTATAAGCTCTGAATTTTAAAAGCCTGGATATATGAGTATATTGACACTTTGCATTTCTTGTAATTGACACAAGAAGGAAATTGGAGTGAATGAGGGGAGAAGTAATAATAATTGTCGTAGATTAGCAGATATTATATATATATATATATATATATATATATATATATATATATATATATATATATATTTTATTAATTTTTAATAAATCAACTAAACTTTGACTTGAGGCGTAGGTTCGTGCCTCGGTGATCGCTTGAGGATCGTTCTCTAAGAGTGCTAAACTTTATTGTTATTCTAGTGAATGAATAAAAGGGTTTTTTTCTTGAATTTAACAATTATTGCCACTTTAACTCGTTCGAAGATAATTAAAACAGTGCTTTTACTAAAAAAATAGACTTTAATGAACATAAACCCTCTCACTAAATAACATAAAAAATACAGATCTAATACACTAAAAAAAAGAGAAAATGGGATTGCTGGGCGAACACTCGAAGCTTGATTCGAGATAGAATTTTACGGGGGAGAACAATTTTAAGTTAATATCTTTGTCCTTGGCCAGACAACCAATAAACTAATTTTTATGCACGGGGACATAAACAACAGGATTATTCTTTATTCACATAAGGTAATGGAGATTAAATATCCGAGACGAGTTAGACTATCTTCGGAGATTTTGTTTCGGAGAGGTTTAGCTCGAGTAGTTGATGTTTGCTCAATAGATGGCGTTCGTCGACCTGTCTGTCGATTTGACCGGGGACGTCACGAGGGATCTGATTTGGGTGGATGCTCAAGCGAAAGTTTAAAACTTTTCCTTATAGCCGGTTGGGGTGACCTTGACCTCGTTTTCTTCCGGACGAGAAGAAATCGTTGTCTTCTTTTTTTCTATCTAGTTGGGGTTTTCCCAACTCAGATAGAGTAAGATTTGGAGTCCTCAAACTGGGTAGCTTGATACTCAAAAATCTTGAGGCTCGAACGGTGCCGAGCTTTCTTGGTACAATCTGGTTTTGTACAAGGACTGCAAGTTCCCCTTAACTTGCAGATAACTTTCTACCGGTGATATTTCTGTTTTTTTCTCAAACTCGAAAAATCTCTCAACTGGTAACTTTCTTGTCTCTTCCGTTAGAACGAAAAAAAAGCCTCGTTTCCTCGGGTAAACCTGTTATATACCCAAATTACTCACGCGGGGTAATGGGGAGATGGAGGGGGGAATCGCAAGGTGAGACCTCAGGTTGGTCTCCCGGGCTTGGCGTCTTGTAGCTCTAAGAGCGGGTAATACGAGATCGGCAGTTTGCACTTTTGAATTGATTGTTTATAAGTACACCCTCGAAGGGCCTGCCTTTTGAGCTGAGGTCAGGAATCGGTCTCCTAGAATTTACCATTTTGCCTCTTCTCCTATGTTACCGGAGATCATCGGAGGGGCAAAGCTAAACCCAGATGTCTTTTGTTATTATTTCCTTGGCCTCGATACATATATATATATATATATATATATATATATATATATATATATATATATATATATATATATATATATATATATATATATATATATATATATATATGTATATATATATATATATATATATATATATATATATATATATATATATATATATATATATATATATATATATATACATATATATATATATATATATATATATATATATATATATATATATATATATATGCTAAACTCTTATACCTCTACATTAATTATATTGCTTAAAAATTTCCTGGTGAAAGTTAAATATTTTTTAAGGTATGAAATTTTGAACTTATTTTTATTCATACATTCACCTATTACAAAGTCAGTAGTAATAATAATATTTTCTTGTTAATTTAATCGCCAGATTACGAAATATATATTATAATTTTATTTTAATGCGTTCAAAATTACCCTTGATAGATATAAACAACTGATTTGTGATATACTGTATTTGTTCATATTTATTAAATGTAATAGCGTTTCTTTATTATACAAATAAAATTGTCAAAGAGAAAATAATATTATATCTCCGCGCTATTTATATTGATGAAGCGCTGCAGCACTTTCTTTTTAATATAAATTTTAGAATATTTTTTTTTATTTATATTATGTGTTGGAATATCATTAAAATATTTTTAAGACTTTCGCAATTATCTGATTTGATTTTTTAATTTGGTTATTTATCTTTAATTAGGATTTATTTTGCCAGTTTTAGGTTTTGTTCGAGGTTGGATCTGTAAATAATTTCAAAGAGTTATTTTTTTTTATATTAGTTATTCTTTGCACTGATCTCAAGTGTTTACTAATTTTGCTTTGGGTAAATGGGTGTTCTTGTGCTCTAGTTATTTTTGTTTTATTATTATATCTAATATATGACGACGTACAGTCGTTACGAAGACAGTTGATCTGATATACTCGTACTAGATGAATATGAATTTTAGCGCGCTTTCTTCTTCTAGAAGTGTGATGAAGAGGGTGATATGATTAGGATTATCAAATCTTGTTAGAGTTTCTTTCATTTAGCAAGTGTATAATTTGGGATTAGGGTATTTATTTTATTTCATGATTTTATTTTCGATATCTACCGCGTCGAATTCTGGCACTGGTTGCTGTGTGTAACAAACACGTTTTTTAAAACAAGTTATGTTTATGTCAGATGGAATCCATCGAAACGTAATAAGACCTGTAAGGTTAAACAGGCTTTTAAATTACTCTTTACGCCATTTTGGCAAGAATAGTTTCGGCAAAAATGCTAATGAGACTTTTATTCACACAAATCCAACAAACCAGATAAATGCACCAAAAATAAATTTCATTGCCAGTCACACGAACAGAGTAATTCTTTATTAGAAATAAATTCAATGACATTGCAAGTCTCCTGACCATTAAGAAATTTCTACATTCTTGCAATATATTAGTCTAGGATGAAATTTAATGGAAAGACTTCATTTGCAAATTTAATTCAAATAGATAAACACTTTATAATGATGGACATATAATAAGATGCGGGGAGATGCCCTCTTGTATCTTGGAGACAATTTAAACGCAATAGTTTCTAATACCATTATTATAGTTAATGCTGATATTTTAGTAGTCTCAACAGCTGTTGAAAAAATAATGTTAAATTTGCATTAGTATAAAGTCTCCCCCACCTCACCCCTACGCAAAAAAGAACAAAATGACGAAGAATTACTTGAGTTTCTAGGAAATGTTGCTAAGCATCGATTGACAGTCGTATGGGACGATTTTAACTTTCAAAATGTAAATTTTAATGATAAAAGAACTGATTACAAAGGAAAGTGTTTGCTAAATTTTTAAGCGAAGATGAGATCAACCGAAAGGTCAAAACATTCTTGATTTGATCATAACACATGGATAATGTTTTGTTGAAACTTTCCCTGTTTGATAATATATAAGTAAAAGTGATCACAATGCTATCGATTTAATTTAAAAGCGAGTTTTTAAATAAAACTCTGAATTACTATATGTAATTCTAGAATGGCCAATTTTGATTCCTTAGATGGTAAAAGGAAGCAATTTGATGGGACGAAATTTCTTAATATCATCATTATTCATGCGATAACTAATGCGTTTCAAGGAAGAGAAGCATACCCACTCGAAATAGATTTTCGCCTTTGTTCAATAATACCATAGAGTTATATATAACAGAAAGAAACCGCTAGTATCACTTGCTCAAAGTAAATAAAAACAATGTCAACCGCCAAAATTTCGTTCATTATCGACATTAATTAAAGAGCGAAGTAAAACTAAGCAAAATTAACAATTGATATTTTTAAAACTAGTAAAGAAATTCCCAAACAGTTTTATTCATATGTAACAATAGAAAGCAGATTGGAGATTTTATAGTCCTAATTAAAAATGACTTGGGAAAGCTGGTGAGGCGACACTGGAGGCATTGCATAAATCACAAAAAGGAAATTTCCAGAGGCGTTTGCGCTGGAAGACATACGAGGGGCGGTCAATAAGTTTTGCAATTCGGATATAAGGAAACGAGATATTAGGAAAAGTGTTTTATTATTTTTCAATATAACTACCCTCGACTTCAATGCATTTGCGCCACTAGTCCCTAAGGCTTCGAATTCCCGAAAACCAAAAATCTCCCGACTGCTGTTCAATCCACTCCTGGACGGCGAGCTGGACATCTTCATTGTCCCCAAACCGGCGTCCATGCAGTGCAGCCTTGAGCTGGCGGAATAAAAAGTAGTCGCTATGGGCCAGATCTGGACTGTACTGGGGATGGTTGAGCTCCTCGAATCCGCACTCGCGCAGAGACGTTGGTCATGGCGAATTGTCGTGGATGATGTTGATAACACTTCCATGTGATATTCCAAGTTCTCGCTCGATTTCTTCGACCTTCACCCGTCGATTTTCGAGGATCATCCTCTCTACACGAGCCGAATTGTCCTCGCTGGTCACGTCTGACGAGCGTCCTGAACGGGGTCATCTTCAAGGGACTCACAACCATCGCGGAACTCCCTATTCCAGCGAGCAATGGTTGCATAGGAAGGGGCGGTGTCGATGTACACTGCAACCATGCGCTCATGGATCTCTTTTGTATTCTTGCCTTCCTTGGTCAAAAATTTGATCACTGCGCGGTGCTCAACTTTCTCCATTGTTGAAAAATTTGTGACTTACGATCTGCAATCAGCTACTGCTTCTTAAATAGACGAGGAAGGAGCGTGCGGCTGCAGGTCCTGACTTGTCATAACTTGTCCTAACACTCCCACAAACAACCATCCCCCTTCCTCTGTTTTACCCTAACGATTTGCAAAACCTATTGACCACCTCTCGTGAGTCACATTTCTGTTTCTCTAGATGTAATTGATATTAATGGAGAAAACATACTCAATAATCTTAAGTTTTCACAGATTGAGCTACTAAATTATCCACAAAAAATGAAAAGTACGAAGTCTGGTTCAGCTTAAATTAATCCAAGGCATTATTAAGTCTTAAAAACGATATCATAGCACCCCTCACCAAACTTTTTAATAAATCTTTAAAATACGATATTGTTCCT
This sequence comes from Ceratothoa steindachneri, assembly GCA_963969495.1. Taxonomy (NCBI): domain Eukaryota; kingdom Metazoa; phylum Arthropoda; class Malacostraca; order Isopoda; family Cymothoidae; genus Ceratothoa; species Ceratothoa steindachneri. The sequence goes on along the minus strand of OZ018326.1, from coordinate 186,844,236 downwards.
GAAGACTTTAAGTTAGCAAATGTTGGAAAAAGGGAGGTAGAGTGATGATGTAAATTATAGATTTATTTTCTTAACGTCAATTATGGGTAAACATTGCAGACAATTAAATGTAAGATACCAAGTTGTGACTCACTATGACAAACAATTTATTTAAAGATATCAAACCGGATTTAGATGTTGCTTATTTTTAACGAATTTCCTAGAAACTTTTCACCATATGACGGAAAAATATGATCGTCTTAAAAAGGCATTGGATTCGGTTTCGCATAGAAGAATTTTTGTAAAGTTTGTTCCTTTATTATTTCTTGTCATCTTAATCGACTTGAATTGATAAAAATGAATTTTCAAAATTCTGAAGGGTTGCGATAATATAAACTTTGATTCACTTTTGGAACGCGCTGAAAGCCTCACGTGAACAAATAGAGATAAATTAAAACTAAAGCGTCATCATACGTATATCGTGGGGAACATTTTCACTTATGAAATTCTTTAAACATAAAATTCTATTCCGCGCATTCTAGTTGAGGGTACGGCGATAAATTTATTTTTAGTCGCGTTCGAGTATAGTCGCGGGCGACTCTACATTTCAATATGTCATCGGTCAGTCATTCTCTGTTTTGCTTTTTTTCGTTTTTTTTTGTAATAACATTGTAAGTATTCGGCTGATTCTAACTAAATTTAAAACCTTTATGTTGTTTTACATTCTTTTCTAAATGATATAATTGCCAAAGTCCTGCCAAGTTAGGCTAGGAATTATTTTGTTTTGCCAATAACATCATAACTATTCGGCCGATTCTAACAAAATTTGAAAACCTTATCTTGTTTTATATTCTCTTTCGAGTAATAAAATTTCCAAGGTCCTCCCAAGGTTATTCTGGGAGTTATTGAAAGTTTTGAAGGTCTTAAGGTCATAAAACAGAATATGTGTGAGCACGCGACCTTCTGGTCAGCAGACCTTGTTTACTTTAAAAGTCCTTCAAAAACCTTCTTGCCTTATCTTTTGTTTTGCCAATAACATCATAACTATTCGGCCGATTCTAACAAAATTTGAAAACCTTATCTTGTTTTATATTCTCTTTCGAGTAATAAAATTTCCAAGGTCCTCCCAAAGTTATTCTGGGAGTTATTGAAAGTTTTGAAGGTCTTAAGGTCATAAATCAGAATATGTGTGAGCACGCGACCTTCTGGTCAGCAGACCTTGTTTACTTTAAAAGTCCTTTAAAACCCTTCTTGCCTTATCTTTTAAACTTCTGCTAAGAATAACTATAGAGCAGATCTAAGGGTCTCTGCTAGTTCTAATTCCAAAATTCCTAAGTTTCACCTTTTTCCTTTAACTTTTTCAGTTTCTCTATCTAGTTTTATGATTCTTTCTTCCTCCAGTTTGATTTGCCGTTCCTCGATAAGACGTTTAGCAATTCTCTTTTGCTTTTTCTCAAACTTTGATGTATCTCTCTCCATCTGAAACTCTTTTTTCTGGCATTTTCTAGACCTCTATCAATTCTTTATTTTTCTTTTTTCTCTGTTGCATCATTTTAGAGTGAATTAGTTTTTAGCTCTGAGATCGATGTTTATTTCTTCACTCTCACTAACTATTTCTCAGATTTATTGGGATTCTGTATTAGATTTTAGTACACAAACACCATTATTCTGATATGGTCACTAATTGGAATTGAAGTGGATGCAATATGTATGTTGTCGAGAAAATCGCCTTTGTCGATTTCTGTTCCGGTGGAGAAACCAGGTTTTTCTTTTTCATTTGAGGCATTTCAGAAATGTTGGGGAAATCCACGCATTCTAATGGCCCCACCTATGGGATGAGGGACAAAAAAGGGTTCTGAGAATGATTATCTGTTTAATGAGACCAAACATAAATCCCAAACTTCAAGAGTTTAGCTGTGAAGATTTTTTAAATCCTTTTTTAATTCCAGATTTATTAATTGGATTCTTGTTTGAGTTTAACTGCTATTTGGGTTCTTGGATTCTTGTTTGGACTTTGAGACTACCACCACAACCACCACCATTACTAATACACGACTCCCACCTTCCACCAGCACTACTAACACACTAACTCCACCACGACCACCACCACCAATACTAAAATACCAGCACAACTACTACTATACCACCATTATAACTAGTGGTGGTTATGGTGGTGTTGTAGTATTAATGTTCGTGGTGTTAGAAGCGCTAAATTACCAGTAGTTGTAGTAGTACTAGTGGTGGTGTAGTAGTAGTGTTGGTGTAGTAAAATTGGTGGGGGTGTAGTAGTAGTAATGGTTTGGGGGGCGATGGTGGTGTCGTATTATTTGTGGTAGATGTAGTTGTGTAGTAGTAGAAGTGGTGGTTTAGTAGTTGTGTTATTGTAGCAGTAGTAGTGATGTTGATGCAGTAGTAATGGTTGTGATGGTTGCTGTGTAGTAGTAGTGGTGTTTTTCAAATTTTAGGAGCCCATCTGGCGACTGCCTACTTGGTCATAATTCGCCATACTCACTACAGCCTATGACTCTGGTTTATTAAAATACATATTACAAATAAATAAAAAATAACAAGGATAAAGAGATTATAGGCTAAAGACAAAAACAAAAAAGAAAACAAAGCCAAAAGGTAACAAAAAGGAAGCGCGCTCCAGAGACAGGGACGACCCAGCTCGTCTCGCTACCGGGACAGGTGACATACCTTAAGATTACCCTGACTGGGACATTCAACAAGAATGTGCCGAACACCCTCGCGAAACGAGGGTATAGAGCGATAGAGCGCAGGCAAGCGCTCTATCAAATGGCGGTGCGTTTCGTCAGTGTGTCCAATTCTGAGATGACCGAAAGCAACCTGTAGCCATCGCAGCAATGGGGGTAGGTCCATGGGAACAGTTGCGGCGCAATGGCACGCAACTTTAAGGGAATACGATACCACATTCATTTTTTTCAGCTTTCATATAAGAAATTAAAGTCCATTAAAAGCCATTTTATTCCTGCCAAATTCATAATAACCTACGGCACCGTTTTTGAGATAAAGGGAGTTCTTTCAGACCTCCTACCCTTGACACCTGAAATCATGTAATTGGAGATAGAATTACTAAAAAATAAGTATTCAAACTCACTTCACGAGCAAACGATGCACATATGATTTAGTTATAATTTCAAATCAGTTTTCTTTAGTTCCATGTAAATTTGTGTTAATCGTGGACTTAAACATATATTTTGGGGACAAGGTCAACTATAGATTTTGTTCTCAGTTGGAAAAGTGGGTGTTAGGTGAATAGTGTTGGTGTTCTGAATGCCCTGGAATTTAGTCAAATCCATATTCGAATAATGCTAAAAATATAAGCTAGTTTTCAAGCGCCGTTTTATTTTGCAAATAATTAAAATTGCATGGTATAGTTTTGCGTTTTGTTGCCAAATAAAATTTAAAAATCTACGAAAAATTCCCACGAATGTAAAAAATTCGGCCAGATCATAATGTTCACTATGTTCTAGTCATGTTGCTAAAGCAAAATATATACTATAAAAAGTGCATAAAATTTGCAATATAATGATATCAACATTTACACGAATGTATACAATTTGGCATCACCTTAATTTTCACTATGTTCTATTCATGTTGCTAGAAAAATAATTATACCATACAAATTACATGTATTCGGTGTGAGGAAGAGCTAAACACTGTTCTGGTAGCCCAGTCCTCGAACTCTTAGGCGCCATCATCGGCGTGCTCATTTCCCATAATTCCTACATGTCCAGGAAGCCAGCAGAGGATAATCTAGATATCCGCCCGGTTTTCCAAGACTGTGGCGTCACGGATATCGCGAAACAGGGAATACAGAGATTTCAATGGCTCGAGAGCACTCATGGCGCTTTGTGATTCGCCATAAATCACATTCCGATCGCCGAACCGGGCACGTCGCCTTATATCTCGTACCGAGCGGTGTATTGCAACCAGCTCGGGCGTGAAGCCAAACGCAGCGTCTGGCAGAGCACCGCTGACTTCAAACAGAGGGGATACGGCGTATAAACATACCCCTCTTTGGGCCTTAAGCCATTCGTATACACTGACACGGTGCCAGCGTGAAACGAAGTGTGCTCCAAAAAGGTCGAACGCAATACTTCCGGCGCTGTAGAAGCTTTGGGAGGAGAGGCGTGGTGACAAATAGTTAAAGGTAATGTCCTCCAGGGTAGCGAACTGGAGGCCCGAGAGCTATACCTAGCCCTGGAACTAGTTTCTTAGCCTTATCCCAAAGGGCTTAGGGTATGACTGGCGGCTCTCTGCGGCATAGGTACCCTCGAGTCAAGCTGCGGATGCAGCTGTTCTACACCAGTAGTGCTACACCACTGCTACCACTACTACTACTTCAGCACTTCCAACACCCTCAACACTATTACTAGAAAACCACCATAACCACCACAACCACTATTATTACTACACCACCACCACCACTAAAGCACTCCACATACCACAAGCACTACTACACCACCACAACTACTACCACCACCACCATTACTTTTACAACACCAACACTACTATACCACCACTAACACTACTACCATTACTACTACATCATTACCACCATCATCACTTTTACCACTATCATTACTACACCACCACTACGAATACACCAGCACCATCACCACTACTACTACACTACTATCACCAAAATTACTACCCCACCACCACCACGAGTACTATACCACTACCACCACCACCACCACCACCACGCCTACCACCAGGAACGGCAGCAGCATTCTCTCTCTCTCTCTCTTTCTTTTTTCTCTCCCTCTCTCACTCTCTCTTTCTGTCTGTGTGTGTGTATGTATGTGTTAGAGAGAGAGAGAGAGAGAGAGAAACAGAACAAACAAAAAAGAAGAATATAAGAAACCAAACAGTTTCATTTCTATTCCGATTTTATACACGGTGACAGCTGCACTACTGGTAGAGCATTTTTTTCTCCTCAGGTCCATGTTAGGGTTTGTTGCCAATTATTCGGTCACATATGTCGGAAATTTGTGACTGATTTATTGGCAGATCTCCAGCTGTATATATGTCTCCGATTGCTTACGAAGAGCCGCGGACAGGGGTTGTGCCTCCATCCTCGTTCTACTCGACCTCTCCTCTGCCTTCGATACTATTGACCATACCGTCCTACTTGGTCGTCTCCACTCTTTCCTCTGCATATCAGGCACCGTGCTTGACTGGTTCCGCTCTTACCTCTCGTCTCGTACCCAATCCGTTGTGATTGACGACGTTTCCTCCGACTCTAACCCCATTCACTTTGGTGTGCCACATGGCTCTGCCCTTGGTCCTCTACTATTTTGAATCTACCTTCTCCCTCTTAGTTCCCTTCACCGTAATCTCGGTTTATTCTTCTACCTCTATGCTGATGATACTCAAATTTTCGTTTCCTCATCCCCCATGTCTCTTGCCTACTCTATCACTGACCTCCTGGCTGCCTACTCCTCCATTTCTGACTGGCTCTCTACCAACTTCCTCAGGCTTAATCTCTCCAAAACTGAGGTCCTCCTCGTCGGCACCCCTGCTCTTGTCAAAAGATCTAAATCTCTCTTTCCCTCGCTTACTCTGGGCGGTAATACTATCATTTTCTCTGACACCGTTAGGAATCTAGGTGTTGTTTTTGATGAGCATCTCTCCTTTAAGCCTCATATCCGCAATGTCAGCAAATCCTCCCTGTTTCCTTCGTAACTTCTCTCGCATTCGCTCTCACTTTGATCGTCAAAGACTTGAGACTGTTGTTCATGCCTTCATGACCTCACGCCTTGACTACTGTAACTCTCTGCTTATGAATCTGCCATCCTCCTCTCTCCGCGCCGTTCAACTTGTACAGAACTATGCCGCCCGGCTTCTCCTCCGTCGCCCTCGCTTCTCTCCCTCGAAACCCTTGCTGCATGAACTGCACTGGCTCCTTGTCAGATCCCGTACTCACTTTAAGATACTTCTCTTCACATTTAGGGCCCTAAACAACAAGGCCCCGTCTTACCTCTCTTCTGCCCTCTCGCCACGCCATGTCCCTCTGGCCCTTCGGTCATCACATGCACCTCTTTTGAATATTCCTCGTTCTTCCCTCTGCTCAATGGGGGACTGTTCCTTCTCAATCTGCGCCCCTAAGTTGTGGAATGCTCTTCCTGCTGAAATCAGGTCTTCTCCCTCTCTTACCACATTTAGGCGTCTCCTGAAAATGCATCTTTTCAGTATTGCCTTCTTCCTCCTCTTGAATTTCTATTGAATTTCCATTCTCATCTCAGCACAACGTGCGCTCTGGAAATGCCTCAAGCCTTGAAGAACGCATTACAAAGGACTTATCATTATTATTATTATTAATGTTTTAATCGATCCTGTTCCTACTCATGTACTCGGATACGGGTATCAACATAGTTTAAAGATCTATTTTCAATAGACAGGGTTTTCAGTAATGTAAATTTAAAAAAATATAAAGCGGCATGTAATTCTTACTTGGTGTTTGGTACCCTCCTGGTTTAATCAGCTGAGTCAACATCCTTTCAAGTACGAAGAATATGTAAACTCCATCAAGTTCACCTTTTCTTTATATTTAATTCTTCTTTTCAAATTCGACTGCTCGGTGGTATTTTTGTTTTACTTTGATATGTTTTTTTAGAGTATGAAACTTTCCTGCCATATTTATACCAATGATTTTGGATTATGGCTGGTTTTCAGGAGACCACATTTCCTCCATTTTCTTTTCTCAACAGCAAATTTAAGTTCACTGAAAATATCCTTAGTTATTCTATATTGGTTACATGGTATTATAGGATGCATCTAAGTATTTACAGGCCCGTTTTCTGTAAGATGATACATTTATAGACAACTCCTTGTAGTCTTTGATTGTTTCCTCCTGGATTCCTGCGTCTTTTTTTCTGCAGTTTTTTTCAATTTCATTTTTTTATATTATATTTTTCTTGATAGGGCTTCATAAGACTATTATTCAAAGCAAGTCACCTCATTTAACCGAGTTACACTTTGCCTTTACCCTTTTTAAATGGTCTTATATATTAGATTTTGTTTTTATAATGTACAAAATCGACATATCCATATTTTCTTTTGTACAAATGCTTGTGACTAAATGTTATCTTCATATAATGATTATGTAAGATGGCTAAGAAAGAGGTAATGTGTGACAATGAATCATAATGTCTCACAATTACACTGCGAATTCAATTGCAAATTGACTCACGATCATTGATGGTGACAGCCCCGTTACTGAATTCAGCTGTCTATCTGATAGATACTAAATTATTAAAAAAAATATGAAAAAAAATAGTCAGTAAATCTCATAAAGATTCAACGACTGGGTAAAACAAACTCCAAAGTTTAACGAAGCGAACTGCCGAGGAAAGATGGCCAAGCGAGAGAGGTAGTTTAATTTCATGTGGTGTTGACGAAAGTAGAAGATTTAAGACATGATAACATGTTATGGGTGCAAGTAACGAAATGGCTTAGAAAACACTACCGCATATATTGTTCCATGGCCTGAAAACCTCTGAGGTATTATCCGACCAAGGGATTGTTTGTAATTTGCCTAAATATAGGTCAATGTGCGGAAGCGCACAGATAATTACAGTCATTGATCCTTCTCAAGTCAACAATGGAACGCTATATTTCAAGATTTGCACCGGAATTTGATATCCAGTCAGAGTGCACTGCGTATGTCATTCACTTTTATGCTTTCTTGTAGGGATCATAAAACCTATAAACTTGGTAGATATATCTTTTAGCGAGCTGTAAGATTCTCTATGAATATATGAATGGTGTAGTGAAATAATCTGAAGCAATAAAGCTTGAGAACCAAAAAATCTTCCTCTGCCATAAAGTGAGGCCATTAGTCGAAAGCTGGCAAAGATTAAGCCTAAAATCGGAGAAACAGATTAGATGTGAAAAGGTTAATGCTAGACGGGTCGGTCTCTTAGGTTCCATTAAACAAAAGTATTTTGGACCTTGATGTGAAATTTATTTATTACGTCTGGGTTTCAGATACTGAAGTTAATCAAGGAATGGGCTTGACTGTTGCACTTTTCACATTGCATGTTATTTCTATTTAACAAACTTTTCCTTCATTTCACTATTACTTCCATACTTTTTGTCAAATAAGAGAATTTTACCTACTACGAAAATAAACTAGTTCCAGCACCTATGTCCTTTTATTAAGTGGAAAAAAGAAGTAACAGAAAGAGGGAGAAAGAAAATTTTGAAAAAAATATAAAGAACGGGAAAAATAGAAAAGGTGGGTGATGACCAAGTAACTAATAACGCATTTACTGATTCCTAAAAAGAAGTAAATTCATTCTGTAGAAAAGACTATGACTAATTTGAATTCGTAGTTGTTATTGAGGGAAGCTAAGTAAACGAATGTCGTAAAGAAACTGGTCAATTCATTGTTAGTGTAAGCAAGTATATGTAATTCAGAATCAAATAGGTGCTATAATTGAGTACTTTGGATTAGCTGAGGCGCGCGAGAGTCTCCTGAAATTTCCCACTTTCTGTATAAACTTTTCCCATTTTTTTTGTTCGCTCTAAACTCGATAACGTATGTGGTTCTAGACATCCGCAGCCGATCGTTTTTTGCTAATGGTGGATTCGATCCCCCACAACAGTCTCCGCTTGGCGATTGGTGTCTTCTGCACGTCTCCTGAAGGGAGTCTCTTTGTCAATGCTGTAGAGATACCAATCGCATTACGCCCTGCATAGTACAGTATCTATATCCTTGTACGCACGGGATTAGCATCTCTCCGAGTTACCAACGGCTGATAGTTCTCGACGGTACCTATGTCAACATGAGACGTGAATCTTGCCCTAAGCCTTTGTCGTTGGTTCTTCCCAAGACACCACCATATAGTTTACACCCCTTAAACCTTTTCGCCAAGCCTCTGCTCACAAAGTTTATAAAGCATAGTGAGTGAAATGTTCGTATCTCGTAGAAAAAACCAGCGTCTCATACTGGAACCGCGCCAGTGTGCAGGAAATGCTAAAAATTCGATGGAATTGGTAGTGATTTTAATACTACTTGCACCCTATTTGAAGCCAGCGAGGATCTTCTGGCGGATGGGGGCACTTCATCTATTTTTACGGCAGAGCTGGTGGTAATACACCAATCACTATGAGAGATTGCATGCTGTGATTGGTTTGAAGAACAAATTGTGATTTTAGCAACTCCCATTGCACGCTGAATTCTTTTGGTACATTAGGATCTATGCATCCTCTAGTACACAGTAATGCTGCGAACCAGTAGGATGTCGAAATTTTCTTTTTCTGGCTTACTGGACATGTAGAGTTTGAAGAAAATGAGCTCAGTGACAAGAGTGCCAGACTTTCTGGAAAGACTAAGAGACGAGAACTGAGTTCAGCTCTTTTCAGTTACATGGTTGAAATCGAGACAGCCCTTTAGTATTAATTATTAGAAGTATGGCGCATTAAAAAGGAGAAATAAAAATACTTAATAAATTGGACTAAAATACTAAACACTAAGGAAATCTACTTCTCCGTTACATCTTTCAACAGTTAAAATAATCCTGAAGTTTTCATTCTTGTGCACCCAGAGTACTGAATACAGTCATTACCAAAGGTTTTTAGACTATTGAATATGTTTATCGTTTTCATTCCTTTTTAAAATTTACGTGATACGAATAATTATTCTAGTATTTAAATTATTTTAGGCTCATTAAAAATTCAACATTTCAAAAATAACAAGAAAAGAACTGCATTCCTTCACTGATCTAAAATCGTGCTCTGTTCCTTTTCCTGTAGCAGATGAGATTCAGTCCATGGAGATTTGTCATTCGATCAAAATAGTAAATTGATGAAGTATATGGGCTCAATGAATGATATTGCGTAATTATAATCTATTTAGTAATATTTATTTTGTAAAAACACATGTTTTAATCCTTTTCAATTCCAGAAATGAGTCTTTCCAAAGATAGGCGTGCAAGCAATGTTACTCTGCACCAAAGTGGCCTTAAAAGAAAGGTGATAGTTGTTAATAGTTTTATCATGAAGTACCATCTTTATGATCATAACCGAAACTAAAAGACTGATTACAGTCCTATGAATAAGTCTTCTGGGCGCTCAAGAGCTTCAAATGAAAGCCATTTTCTCCTCCTGGTAAGGTCTCAGCTTAAGGGTCGGTTGCCTCGAGTGCCAAGCTTGCTTACGATTAGAAAGGTCTTAAGTCGAGAAGGGGTGGGATTAAGCTTCATCTCACTAAGAAGAGCCTTAAGACTAGGGTCCACTTTTGTTCGAATTATAAAAGTTTGTTGAGGACTGGAGCAAATATATTTTCTGCAATGAAGCTACTTTTCTCTTGTTTGTAGCTTTTGAAAGATCCCTCTTTATGAAGACAAAAGTGAATCACTTACACGAGTCCTGTGTCTTGTCTACGGTGAAGCATTTGGATACTCCATGACTGTGAATGCTTCTCATCTAAGGGACTGCATCCCTAACAAATCTGCGCAAGAACAGTGCTATAAACTCAAAATGGTACCAAAACTTTCTTCCTCAGCACCTTTGTCTAATAGCTCAGTACCAAGTAACGGATGATAACAGTATTTTTCAGCATGATAGCGCACCTTGTGACAAAATAAAAGCAATAATAATTTTCTTGGCTTAAATTAACATCGAACTTTTGGGACGTTGACCCGGAAATTTGAGAATTTGTGGGTGATAAGCAAATTGAGGGTTGACCAACAGACGCCATCCGATTGTAAGCAGTTCCGCTGCTTGTTGAAAGAAAATGGATAAATATCAGTCAACATATCCTCACAAATCTGTTCTCCAGCATACAATAACGAATTGAACCAGTCATGATAGAACAAAAGACATCATTGCCAATATTGACTGCATTCCTTAATTTATTGTATTTATTAATAGAAAAGGTTTGGGCTCTAAAGTTTTGTATATTTTACTTTCAAATTGTAATACAAACACTAAATTCTCTTAAATAATAATATAGTTGTCTTATAACATTTGTCAATGACTGTATGTAGATGAATGTTGTATGCATGTGCAGGTACATTAAATATTCATACTGGCACAGTGCCGTATCTTGAAAACTAGAACAAATAAAGATTTTTAAACATGATTTATTTTCAATAGCCCAGATTAAACCAAGATTGAGTGAATTTTCAGAAGCATTTTGGATTTATGTATATCAGGGTGGCACTGTAGGGGTGCGAAGATGTATAAGAGTAAGCTTCCTTCCAATCGATAATATAAATAGCCCATTAAATTACCAACTCAGAACGGACTCGCCGTAACGTGACGGTAGAGTGCTGGCATTTGGATTCAAAGTACCCACGATCGAAACTCCCAAAGTCCACAATTTTTACGAAGCAAATAAACGAAGAAAACGGAAATCAAGGAAAACGCTTTAAGGACCACTCAAGTAGACTCAAGATAAAATGGATCGCCTCAAGAAAGAAAAACGGAAGAAAACGACCTCAAGGGCTAACTCATCAAATCAAAAAGAAATCATCACGTCATCAAGAATCAAGGAGAAATCATCACGTCATAAAGAATTAAGAAGAAATCATCACGTCATCAAAAATTAAAGAGGAATCATCACATCAAGATAAATGCAAGTTAATATGAAGATACATCAAGAAAAAGAAAACGAAGATCAAGAATTAACCCAGGCAAATTAAAGAAGAAGGAATCTCGGCCAACAAGAATACCAAGAGACAGATAAATGGAAAACAATGTTTAAAGGGGGCAACTTAACCCAAGAAGAAATAAATAGATTCGAATATAGTAATCTCAAGATGAGGAATGATAGGGATAAATAAGAAAAATTATAATAATTGCCCCCCCCCCTCCGACTGAACTCGCACGGCTTCAACCTAAGGCTCGCCAACTTGTCTGGAATGATGCTTCTCGAAAAGCATTTGAAGCTACTAAGAAGGCCCTGGCTAACTCTGTTAAGTTACCCCACCCATTATCCAATGACTCTCCGTACCAATTGGTCACGGACAGCTCTTAATTCGCAGTTGGTGACGCACTCCATCAGATGGTGGATGGGTCTCCCTAGCCAGTGGTATTCTTCTCCGGGAAGTTGAGTAAGACGCATCAAGCGTACTCCACTAATGACAGAGAACTCCTGGCTGCATGTCTTACTGTGCTTCAATTCAGGCATATGATCGAAGGTCGCCAAGTGGCTTTATGCACGGACCATAAGCCACTAGTCTCTGCCTTCTCCTCGCCACAACGTGCAAAAACGGATAGGCAACAACGGAACTGGCCCGCAATCTTGGAATATGTCAATGACATAGCTTATTTACGTGGTGAGGACAATGTGGTTGCTGACTGCCTATCTCGGAATATCAATTCGGTCCAAGTGGACTCATTTGATCTCCATTCTTTGGCAGCAGCACAAGAGCAAGACGAAGAAATGAAGTCATCTCGATCTGGACTGAAGTCATTTCCTTTTCCCGGTGATTCCCAACTCTAGTGTGAGGTAACATCTAAATACCCACGACCATTTGTTCCTTCCCCCTGCAGATCAGTTATTTTCAAACAACTGCATAACATTTCACATCCAGGAATCAAAGCATCGCTTCGGTTGGTAAAAGCGAGATATTTCTGGCTCAAAATGGACAGAGATATACGTTCCTGGACTCGTGAATGCCTTTCCTGCCAATCTGCTAAAGTGAATCGCCACACTAAGTCCCCAGTCCTGCGTATTAGTATACCCACTTCGAGATTTGAGATGGTTCACATAGATATAGTTGGTCCACTCCCGCCGTGTACCCTGCCTGGGCAAACGTACCCATCTTATAACCGGTACCTTCTTTCATGTATAGACAAAGCCACCAGGTGGATTGAAGGAATCCTGATTCGAGGCATCAGTGCTACAACGGCTGCTTTAGCCTTCTTGGGCAGCTGGATATCCAAGTTTAGCGTTCCCTTATACGTCATCACCGACAGAGGAGCGCAATTTAAGTCTGAACTCTCCAAAGAATTGTCGTCCCTCGTTGGCTTTCATCGTTTGCGAACCACGGGGTACAGACCTACCACTAAAGGGATCGTGGAAAGGTCGCATCGGAACTTTGAAGAGCTCTATAATGGCTCGCTGACAAGGTTGGTTGATGGCCCTACCTATCGTTCTTCTGGGCATCCGGTCCTTGCCTAATGATTCGGGTTTTTCACTCTTTACAGCAGTCACGGGGACGACCCTTCTCTGCCTAAAGCGGATTTGTTATTCATCTCTGAACTGGCGAAGACTATATCGCAGATAGATTTCGCACAGACCTCTGAAGGCCACCTGCACTCGGAACTAAAAACGTTTGTACCCAAGGAATTAAGGGACGCAACGCATGTGTGGGTCCGTGTTGATCGCGTTCGGAAGCCATTAGAAGCGCCTTATGCAGGCCCATTCCGTGTCGTCGAACGCGACGACAAAGTTTTGATATTAGAATTCCCGGATGGCCATCAGAACACGGTGTCTATAGATAGAGTGAAACTAGTTGTATTGCCTAAGGTACATAATGAGAGGAATATAAACTGTTCGCGAACCATCAAATAATCAACCCGTTGTGAATAATCCTTTAGAATTAGATACCCCGCAAGAAAATGAGGAAGTATCATCGGGGGGGTAGTGACAGAAATTACAGTTATGTGGAATCTGTTCCAAATACCCAGGATAATGGTAGTGAATCGAGCGTTTATACTCGTTCCGGTAGACGCGTCAAATTTGCGAGAAATCCTTCATACCATTATTTTTAAGTATGTCATAGGATATTAAAATATGTTTATATATGTATGTTTATAATTGTGAGGCCTAGATATTATTTAGGTATTAAACCTACTCCACGGTTTTGCAATCTATTCCTGTAGTGCTGGAACTATAGTATGGAATCGAATATGACTCAAAAATATCTCAAAGATGAGCATTTTGAAATCTTAGGAAATTCTACACTTGGTTCACATTAAACCAAACCATATATTAAAAAAAAAATATATATATATATATATATATATATATATATATATATATATATATATATATATATATATATATATATTTATATTTATATATATATGTATATATGTATATATATATATATATATATATATATATATATATATATATATATATATATATATATATATATATTTGTTTATAATTGTAAGACGTAGATTCTATTTATGTATTAAACACTCCGTTTTCTCGGGCCATAGTACTGTTGGGGTCGAAGATCGAACCTAGTAAACATTTGATTGAAAAATTTAAACGGTTAGCACATTAAACCTTATAAATAAGAAGATAAACTTTCCGCTGTTAATAGCTCTCTTTTGTAAATAGGAACATAAACTTTCCGCTGTTAATAACGTTTTTATGTAAATAGGAAGATAAACTTCCCCCTTTGCAGTATTTCTCCTTCATAAACAGGAAGTTTTCCTCCCCACTACGCAGTACGATATCTTGTGTCGGCCATACGTAGCTCCTTACAAAAATAGATCTTGTTCATGAAGTCCCGTGGAGAAAAGGTAAAAATCAATGGCGTTCTTGATGTTTCCTCATCAACCTTTCCTCCTTTGCCGGCTGTGAACTTTTCTGTGAGCTCAATTTCTAAAAATTTAGAAATTTGACTTCAGCCATGTTTATGTGTAAAATGTTGGAGCGTTAGCAACTCTTTAAATCTATCCTAGGGCCTGATTGGCTGAAATGTTATAGAGTTATGTTTAGATGAAATTACTAATGCCAATCTCAGCAGGGAGCAGGTGGAAAAAGGAGAGTCCAGTCCAGTTCTGCTTTAACTGCTATAAGATGGAGTCTCACGCTACCAAGGACTGCAAGGAGCCGCAAGAAACGTGTTCTAAATGCAGCCAGAAGGGCCACAATTGGCGCAATTGCGACAGGAATACGGTGAAGTGCGTAAGCTGTGGGCAGAGTCATAGGGCGATGGCCATGTCATGCCCCGCCAAAAAGAAATCATGAGGAAAAAACAGGAAGCCAAGAGGAACGAGGAGACGCGTAGAGCGAACACGTCCTACGCCCAGGCAGCTAAGGCGGCCATCTCTGAGGTGGACGCCAAGAAGACTTACCTCAAAATTGAGAACGAGAGCTCCACCAAAATAATGACGCGCATCGTTCATGCGCACGTCATGAACCTGGCTCGCCCGGGCACATTTGCAACAGTTCTAAACCAAATGTTGGCGAAGAACGGGATGGAGCAAATGTGGTTCCCGGACAACCTCCCTTCTGGGGATGTGCTGCATCTACAGAGGACCCCGAAGGAACAAAAGTCAGCAGCTACAGCACAAACAGAAACCATCAGGAAGACAAACAAGAAAGTGCGAAAGGTAGCAGTCGAGGCGACAACTCCTGCTCCCACCCACAGCAAAACAGACTCGGCGGTAAACAATAACTCTGACACTAGCAGTTCTTCGGAATAATCAGATTCCTCAGACGCTGAAACATCAAAACCCCAGGAAAAGAAGGAACAGAAGAAGTGAGTGAAGAGATTGCGGGCGAATTATATTAACCTTAGAATATACGCCTGCGAACAATTCCCCTTCCCGGAGGAGATGGAAACCAGGAGTATATTCCAGGATATTAAGTCCAAGATCTACAAATGGGAATACGACTCCGAGGTGGATCCAGGAACAGTGGAAGAGGCCCTGTTCGCACAGAATGTGATTCTACATCACAGTACATGCGAGCAAATCTCAAACGCTGAGTTCAGGAGGAAGAAGAATGGGAGGAAAAAGAACGTCACCCAGAAACACTAAGTGACAGAAGATGGAGAGAGTAAGCAACAGAATAAGGATTCTGCCCCTCAACGTAAATGGATCGGAGGAGAAGGCCACGGCATATGGTAACATATTCCAAGTGCTTGACCCCGACATCATTTTCATTACAGAGCACGGTATCGACACTACAGCTGGTCGTATTAAAATACCGGGCTACAGAGTAGTCATGAAGAACGATTCCCAGGAAAGGTTCGATGGTGCTGCAACGAGCATATCTCCCGTTATGCAACTTCTACACACAGTTCAGGCACCGCAGAATGGCACTTTTAGGGGGAGAACTCAATGCCAGATGCCGTGCGGCGGGCTATGGTAGCACCAACGATAGAGGCCGAAACTTGGAACTGATTATGGTAAGAAAAAAAATTCAAAGGATAGGGCCGGATTTTCCGACCTATACCACTTCCAGATCAGCAACCAAGCCTGACATAATCTTAACAAGTGAAGGCTTCCCTTTCAACTACTATAGTGAGCCAGGCTCAACAGTCCCTAGTGATCACATAGCGATTCACACAACAGTATCTCTTGCACCAATCCAGCTCCCAGCCCCTATCCGCCCTGGCCAACTGGGATCGTTACAAGCAACGACTCAGTGACTATGCTCCAGCTGTGTTCAGCACGGCGTCGTTAGAGGAGATTGACAGGGAGTTGGAAAGGATTACAACGTCCATACTAAATGCGGACCGCGAGAACATACCCGTAACAGGGTAGAAAACACTTCCTTAGCCCAGATGGACAGAGGAGATGAGTGATATCGCTGGCGTTCACGAAGAAGAACGACGGGAGGGTCCCAACCGGGAAAGGAGCTTGCTGCTTCGACGTATAAGCTCAGAGCTTAGAGAGGCCATCAACCTCCAACAGGAGGAAATTTGGAACAATCTGTTCACCAAAGTCGACAGCTAACTTAGCCTAGCTAAGTTCTGGCGCCAAGTCAAGAACTTCAAGGGACTTACACCAAGACCTAAGGCTCGGATAAAGGAGAATGGAAACTACATAGAGAACCCGGTGGTTCTCGAGGACATGTTCAGGAACTTCTGGAAAAACGTTTTCAGGATTACCCCTGAGGAAAACGATGAGTTCGACCAGGAATTCGAAGGCCAACTGATTGAAGAACTAAATCAGGAAATGCATCGCACGCACTCACTACATCAAGTCAACGAAGGCAGGGAGATGGAGGGCCATGGACGTCCCATAACATCAGAGGACGTCATGGCCACTGTAAAAGCCTTTCGACAAAAGGCAACAGGCTGGACGGGTATCACCAGAAATAACTTGGTTAACGCCCCAGAGCAGATCATTCAGGGAATCTTCAACATCTACAACGCTTCCCTGAACACGGGCTACTTCCCGGAAGGTTTCAAGATTGCAAAGGTGATCTTTATACCCAACGGAGGTAAACTCCCTGATCAAATGGTAAATTACAGGCCAATCGCGTTGCTGGAGTTCGTTGCAAAAGTCTACGAGAGACTCCTAGCTGACAGGCTTCAAGAACAACTAGCCGAGCTGGGAGCCCACAACCCTTAGCAGCACGGGTTCCGCAAGGGACGAGGAACGGAAACTGCCCTCGCCCTCCTTGCGGAGAAACTCGCTTGCAGCAAAGCTAAGAGGAGGTATGTAGACGTGGTGCTGCGTGATGTAAAGAAGGCCTTCGATAAGGTTTGGCTGAGAGGATTGCAGTACAAGATCCTCAACCTCCAGCTTAACTTACTCCTGGAAAGGATCCTTTGCACCTATGTCTCCGATAGGAGACTCCGAATTGCAATCGAGGGCTGCAAAAAGACCCGAATTAGAACTCGAGGCGGGAGTTCCACAAGGAAGCTATCTCAGCCCTCTGCTGTATCTCGTGTACACGATCGACCTGCCTGCTCCAGTGAGGTACGATTCGATTTATCTGCATTACGCAGACGACATCACCCAAATCGTCCTGAGTCCATTCAAGAACTCTGGAAGTCAGGCGAGGGCGACAGTTGTCGAAATTGAAAATATCAATAGATATGAGAAGAAGTGGAAAATTAAGACCAACCGCCAGAAGTTCACTATAATTCCAATGAACCGCCGGAAAGTAGACGACGTCGTCGTCAATAACGAGATCTATCCGTACCCCAACGAGGGTAAAGTCCTGGGCTTACAACTCTTCAAAACGGGATACAAGACGCACATAAATACCAGAGTCTCCCTAGCCAAAAGAGAACTGAGGAAACTTTACCGTTTCCAAGGCCTCAGCGTGCCTAACATAAAAAAGCTGTACATGGCTTTGGTACGCTCAGTCCTGGTGTACCCGGCCGTGTTCACGCAGATGGCAAGCTGTACCTCTCTCAGAATGATGCAGAGAGTACAGAATAAAGCCACGCTGCTGATTACTGGCACGCGAAGGATCGACCGTACTCGGCAATCGAATCTTCACCAAAGAATCGGTCTAAAGCCGATCAATACGGAGATCCAAAGGCTAGGGAGAAAGACTCGGGACAAGATAGACCAAGATATACTCCCGAACATGAACCTAAACATAAATATACGTGCAAACCGTAGACGCGTTATAGGTAGAACTGATCTGTTCCCTAGTAGTAGAACCTGCGCGAGAGAAGTGGTGCTACCTATGTTTACTTAGTAATAGTCCACTACTCTAAAGCACTTTGATTTTTAAACTCAAAAGTTTGACAATTATTTCAACCAATTCAACAATTGTAAATAACAATTGAAAAAAAAGGCGAAGTGCCCACATTAAAGTTCCCTCCCCCTCCCCCCCCCCAATATAAACATAGTAGAAACTAAAAAATTAAAACTAAATTCAAATATGAAAAGGTGAATTGCCCATTCCAAATAATCAAAATTACTGAATAAAAAGAGTCGAAGTGCCCAATCCAAATAATCAAAATTTCTGAATAAAAAGAGGCGAAGTGCCCAATTCCCAATACCCATTAGATAATAAAAAAATGTCAACCAAAATTAAACGATGAAAAGAGGCGAATTGCCCAAATTAAATAGATTACCCAAAACTCAAAACTTAAGATTCATGCAGCATGAAAGCAACCTTGAAAGCCTTGAATGCTTCGAAGGAGGAACAACAATAACCTAATACATAAATAAATATATATATTATAACGGAGGAAACTGACTGTCAAAGACAGTCAACTACTTTTTGACGGTGGAATTTTTATTTTTAAAACACAAATAAGAAGAATGCTAGTGATGCCCTAACACCAGGGCAAACTAGGAAACATATTCACACCTTTATATACCTACCACACAATTTCACCACTTAAACCTAAATTGTAAATTGTATAAATCAGTCAGAATTAGAAAATTATTGTTGTTTTAATAAGAAAAATTATATTCCTTGTTCACTATTTTAAAAGCATATTCCGTCTATAATATACAGGAATAAAGAATACAGATATAAATATATATTTTTCCTTCATCTCGTAAGAAAGCTGATGTTCACCTAAACCCAGCCTGCAAAACTAAAGAAAGAGAATACCATAACTGACTTAAACTCATAACTGGTGACCCTCAAAAGGCCGAACAATCTTCTGATCTTCGTTACAACTGCACCTGCTCTCCTACTAGAGATTAAGAAAAGGTGCTGCTGGGAACTTCAGGAGTTCTGGGAAGTAGATGCTATTATTACTCATTGATTAATAGACAAGGCTTCGTTCGTTCTCCTCAATCCCACTGAATTAACTTCCCTCATCCCGCAGACTCAGACGCTGGGGAGGGAAAGCTACTACTCTCCTCGATTAAGAAATTCATGACTAGTCTCTCCCTAATCCTCAAATTCCCTCCGCGTTCTAGAAATGGACCTGTGTAGGGCTGCGCAGATGTATAAGAGAAAACTTCCTTCCAATCGATAATATAAATAGTTCATTAAATTACCAACTTAGAACGGACTCGCCGTAGCGTGACGGTAGAATGCTGGCATTTGTATCCAAAGTACCCGCGATCGAAACTCCCAAAGTCCACAATTTTTACGAAGAAAATTCACGAAGAAAACGGAAATCAAAGAAAACGATTTCAAAGTCTAACTCATCAAAAATTATGAATAAATCATCACGTCATCAAAAATTAAGAAGAAATCATCACGTAACCAAGAATTTGGAAGGAATCATCACATCGAGATAAATGCAATTTAATATGAAGATACATCAAGAAAAAGAAAATCGAAGATCAAGAACTAACCCAGCCAACTTAAAAGATGAAGTAATCTCAGCCAACAAGAATAATGGAGTCAAGATAAAGGGAAGACAAATGTTCGAAGAGGCAACTTCAGTCATGAAGAAATAAATGGGCGAATATAGAAATCTCAAGATGAATGATATTGATAAATAAATATAAATATGGCTCCCCTACATAGCACCATCAATTAGTCCCTGGTTAATTTGTCACTAATACTTTCTTTTCGAGTCAATTTGTCGCGGGAAAGTCAATATACTTTTTGAAATTTACAATTTATTACAAATGAAAGTAAAATTATATTAAATAAAAAAATATTTAGATCTAAGGAGATTTGAGCAGGATCATATTATTGTATAACATTGTACATATATGTAGATTCGGGTTGGTATTTTTTCTTCTAATTGATCTCTTCTAATTGAATAAATTTTAGCAATTTTGCGTCCGATAAACATTCTTCTTTTGTCCAGATATCGAAATGCTCTTACACATTTTAAGATTAACCTAACCTAACGTGGAGACGAATTGCCCCACCACCATCAGGACGATTTCAGTTAAATTTCAATTAAATATTTTAGCTCTATTCTTTCAATACTTATTTATGGGTTAATAGAGGGGATATTTTTATATAAAAATAGATGATCTAAAATTAAAGTGGAATAATCTTACCATAGTTCTTATTATTTTTCTCTTTATTATTGTAAAAATATACTACGAAAAAGAGAAGGAAACGAACTTGGTTTCTGTCGGTCAGATCGGAGTGAGAGATGGACCTTTGCACTCTCCTAGCGATATATTTTAAGCGAGATGAAGAAACTTTCCCCCTTTATGTGTAACATGAAACCCCGCAAGGAGATCGAAAATCGGTACTTTCTGCCCTTGCTATTTTCCGGTTTCACTCCTTGATGACCAGATTTGCTATTGCACTCTTTGTCATCATTTGCATTTTAACTACTACCTCTAATCATAATAAAGGTTTTATATGGTGCCCTTCAAGACCTTGAAGCCTGGCAAAGGCGCCCGTCCTTCCGCTAAAAATAGGCCTGTGAGAAGAGGTGGATTTTCAGAGCGCACATAAAAGCGCCAGGCAAGGAGGAGAGGCGTATAACAGAAGGCATCCCATTTCTCAGCTTAGGGTCAATTAGGTAAGAAGTCATGATCACCCATGCAAGAAAGATGATTGCGAGGAACCCAAAGCAGGAGGCCATTTACCAAGTTCCTTATCCATTTTCTCTATCTACCTTTTCCCCGCATATCCCTAATTTTTCCTACTTTATCCTATCCTGTGTAAGAAGAATTCACTGTTTGCTTCAGTTTCTTCTCATTTTCCAATAAAATAACTGGATAAAGAAATGGCTGACAGCAGATTCCCTTAAAAGCCTTAGGAACGGTTCACGAAGAAAATGAATTCACTTGGATTTTCTTTTCTAAATGATTCCCGGGAACAAATTCATCTCTCAAAGCAATTTTACAATGTCATTTAAGTTGAAAAGTCCTAAAATATTTGCTTTGAACAGCGAGCGATTTCTTCAATACTTACAAATTAGCAGTTTTAAGTGTGGGAACGTTTCAACGTCCAGATTTTTCTATTGAATCAATTAAGAAATATAAAGGAAATGTTTTTTCTTAAGTAAACTCCTCAATCTTCAAAGGTAACTACATACTCTTTGCATACATTTGTTATTTAAAAATATTTGGTATAGAATTAAATAAAAATAGCAAAAGTATAAATAAAATGCTAAGTATATGGCAAAAAATAACTATTAAATGCAATGCACTGCTCTAAATGGAGTTTTGATGAAGTATTAGCAGTACAATCACTTACATGGTTGTAATGACGTGATCTATTATTGCGGTTTACTATAGTTTTGTTGTCGATACTTCAATAATAGGTGACCTCTTAAGGTCCTGTAGAAATAACAATCAGTCCACGCCCGTTACCTACACTATCAAGAAAATCATCTACTTAAGAAAAAGCTCTAGCCACAAAACTCTAGCCTACTGTTTCCTATCATAGCCTAAATTGCATATTACATTATTATATTTACTAACCGCTACTAATGACTTATTGTGTTAATTACTACCACATCTGATGCGCCGCCTCATCCTCGTTGAGTGTTCTAAATAATAGTTGTTATAACTTAACTGATAATAGATATACCACATTGGTGACGAGGATTGAGGATTTGTTTTTTGCCTATTATCATTGGGTTAAATGGTCCCCTATTCCAATTTTCTGAGTGTAGAATTCTATTTTTTGTAGGTTATTTTTTGCAATACGATGTCTCTTATAGGTTCTATTTATAGTTTTGATGTTGGAGTCAAAGATTTTGAGACCTATATTAGTAGAATCGAACTCTATTTTGTAGCTAACTCTATCCCAGAGGAGAAGAAGGTACCAGCCTTTCTTACATTGGCTGGACCTAAGGTTTTTGCCTAGCTAAGGGTCTGTTATCACCAAAGGAGCCAGGCACTTGTAAAAATCCTGATATTATTAAAGTTCTGAAGAAACATTACAAACCCAAGGTAATTCTAATATATGAAATATTTAAGTTCTATTCTAGGAATCAGAAATCTGGTGAAACTATTGCTAATTTTGTTTCTGGAATTAAAGCATTTGCTCCCACATGTGAGTTTGTTGACCATCTAACGGATATGTCAAGAGGCAGATTTGTGATGGGCCTATCTAATGAGTCTACACAGCACATTTTGCTGGCAGAATCCGACTTAACCTTTAGTAGAGCTGTAGAAATAGCTTGTGCTAGCGAAGCAGCTTTCAGAAATGCACAAGCTATAGGACACTCTGCTATAAACAAACTGCATAAACAGAGCCCTACCTTCAAGCATAAGCCTACTCAGCCTTAAGCTGGGGTGGCAGATGCTACCTTAAAACCTAAGGGACCTTGTTCTGGTTGTGGTAAATTACACTGGAAACGAGAGTGCCCATTCAAGGATGCTACTTGCTTTGCTTGTAATCAAAAAGGGCATATTAAATCTATGTGCAAAAATGTGCAAAGCGTAAATTTTGGTAGTACCAGACCACAATTTAAAGGAAATGATCGTGTTCATAAACTGGACAAGGCTAAAGAAACTGAGGTAGATTCTAGCTATGATTATGTCTTTAATGATACCCTTACTAAAGGTAATCCTCTTAATGTCACATTATTTCTGAATAATCTCTGTGTAACTATGGAATTAGATACAGATGCTGCATGTTCCCTTATTTCTAAGGACACTTTCTCTAATCTATGGCCTATCGAAAGTGACAGACCTGTTCTTCATCCTTCTTCTATAAACCTTAAGACTTATGTTGGTTTCCCCTCAAACTAGCAGGTGAAATTTCTCTCTGTGCTAGACTTTATTCTACTAATTCTTGTCAAGCATCTATTGTTGTTGTTGAAGGATCAGGCCCATGTCTTTTATGAAGAGATTTAATTAATTCCCTTCATCTAAATCAATGGTTCCCAAACTTTTGCAGGCTGGCGCCCCCTTGGCTCTCCAGTGAATTCCTAGTGCCCCCCACAGACACATATGGAAACAAACACCTCTTTCTTGATATTTGGTATGCTGCAATTTGAAAAGAGAAAGATTAAACACAAATGTGTATTTCACAAATAAAACCCAATTTAGTAGACCAATTTATTTTTTAGCAGTTTTAACTGTTTCAGCAACATAGAATGGTAAATAAACATTCCACCAGTAACCTTCATTGTCTCACACTTAATATTAATGGGATGGATGTGCTTGGTGCAGGGACATAAGCTTCTCAACATCAGGCTGGAACTCAATAAGAAGAAGTCGTAGATCCCCGCGGTCAGTAATTTTCAGTCGGTTTCTTTGCTTGGAAAGAAGCAAGGCGACTGCACTGAAGCCCCGTTCTACTAAATATGATGTTGCAAGGCAATAAAGTACATCTTGACCTTGTTCAACAGCACTTGATAGCAGTCAGAGATTTTTTTTGTAACCAAAAATCTTGATATGACTTTTTGAACATTGGCCTTAGCTCAATGTCATTTTGAATGGAAATCAGTTCTTCCTCTGCCACTCCAGTTTCTTCACCGTCGACATTTAGGAATGGATTGATCACCCAGTCTGGTATTTCAAGCAATAAAATGTCCTCAAATCTCTCAGACATGTCTCTGTGCAGTTCATCCAGGTGTGTACAATACACTTGAAGGTCATCGAATGGTATGCCTTTTTCCTTATCCAATTCAGAGAGGCTTGGGAACTGGTAGAGTGCATGGCGAGCTATGTTTCGTTTGAATAACTGTAACTTGGCAAGGAAGGTGGAGATAGCTGATTTGACTGTAATTAGATTAGCCTCATTTCCTTGCATCTGCAAATTAACTTCATTGAACTTTGTGAATATATCTGCCAAATAAGCAATGTCATGGTTCATGTTTCTTAGTTCATCACACAGAACAGAATTGGAGTCTTGGAAGAATTCAACAACTGTATCAAACAGTGAATAGAAACGTCTCAGGCAGTTCCCCTTTGACAGCCATCTAACTTCTGTGTGCAACACTAAACGTTCAAACTCTTCATCATTATCAGTGCACAGCTGTCGAAACAGTCGGGAATTGAGGGCATGTGCCTTGATTTTATTTATTGCTGTGATAACAGTACTCATTGATTTGTGTAGTCAACCACTCAGCTTTGTTGCGACCAGATGCTGCCTGTGGATTACACAGTGCACTGTAAGTACTCCAGGTACAGCTTTTTTCAAGAAACTAATGAAGCCACGATGACGACCTACCATTGATGGTGCCCCATCTGTTGCACAAGCAAGAATGTTAGAAAGTGGGATGTCCTTCTCTTTGAAAAAAAACATCAACGACACGAAATACTGACTCCCCTTTTGTGTCTGTTTCAAGCTGTCTCGCAAATAACAGCTCTTGAACCAAGCTTTCATCTTCGACGAAACGAACATAAGCAAGAAGCAAAGATTCATTGCCTGGCAGAGTGGACTCATCTAACTGTAAACTAAATTCTGTTGTCCTAAGCATGTTACACAATGTTTCTTCAATATTTTCAGCCATTTCATCTATTCTTCTCTGAACAGAGTTATCACTGAGAGGAATAGCTTTTATAATTTGGTCAGGTGACTTGTGTAGAACTGTGTGTAGAACCTCTCTTACTGCTGGTAGAATAAGCTCTTTTCCAATTGTATGAGGCTTACCAGATCTAGCAATCATCAAAGAGATGTTGTATGATGCTCGCAAACCGTCAGTAGATTGTTGTAAACTGCTGGCAAATATATTTCCGATGGTTTTCCGTTTCCGAACGTTGTCTCGGAGTGACTGAAAATATGCCAAGTTTTTGTCTGCTTTATCAGAGTGCATTTTTTTCAAATGTTCCAAAAGCCTAGAAGGTTTCATAGCTTCATTTGAAAACACTCTATCACACAGTAGACACATTGGTTGCTGTTGGTTGTGTGGTGCTGCGACAAATCCATATTTCAGATATTCCACACTATATTGCCGACACTTCTTTTTTGTTTGCTGTACCAAGGCCATACTTTATTCTGGAACAAAAAAATAAAACCATATAAAATACAGCATTTTATCGTATTTCATAAATAGGCCTACTTAAAGACAAAAATGACAACATTGAAGGTATAAAAAGCAAGTTTACCCTCTCACGTATTCATTTTCTACCATTTACTCACAGAAAATGGTGGCGGACGTGATCACCCACACAATGACACACGCGCGAACACGCATATATGCACACACACACACAAACACATGCACACACAGGTACAAAGTCATATACATTCGTAACAATATATATCAGTGAATGCACCACCCTAACCAGCTCAACACAACACAACACGGCGCGTTCTGGCGAGTCCCCAATTTCATGTTGACTTGAACTCAAGATGATGTTGACCGCCAGGATGCGGTTTTTATTATAAGATAAAATTCTGAACATTACAAGCTTGAAATTACAAACCTGAGCTTTTGCTTTTGTAGTCTATGCTGTCGGATATGACTGGGCCAGAGCGGAGTGCGGTAACCGGACCCTGATGCGTCGTCCACTGACTCGTCCTGCTGCACGTGTTGTGTACAAATCGTCAAACAAACGTTCGAACTTCTGACTTCGACTTCGGACTGCCGCCCCCCTACCGCCCCCTTCTTCCTCACCGCCCCCCTAGATCTTTCCACCGCCCCCAGGGAGGCGGTACCGCCCACTTTGGGAACCACTGATCTAAATAATCGGAAGCTCTCAAATATAAATAGTGTATCATATACTGAAGCTGATCAAGTAAAAGAATTCCCAGATTTATTTTCTCCTTGTCTGGGTTGCTTTAAAGGTGAAACGTTCCCTATTGAGGTAGATACAAATATCCCTCCTATATTATGTAAAGCCTGGACAGTTCCCTATACACTAAGAGCTAAAGTAGAAAGAGAATTGGATAGATTGGTGGAATAAGGTATAATTTCCCCTATACCGCATTCTGCCTGGGCTGCTCCATTGGTACCCGTATTAAAGGCAAATGGATTAGTCAGGATTTGTGGAGATTATCGGCGTACAGTAAATAGAGCCGATGGCTAGATACCTACCCCATTCCTAAGATCGCGGATCTGTTCAGTAGTCTCTCAGTTGGTAAGCTATTTACTAAATTAGATATGTCGCAAGCATATGCCCAATTATGCCTTGATGATGCATCGCAACAGTATACAGGGATTAACACACATCGTTGGTTATTTAAATATCATAGGTTGTCTTTTGGAGTTTCCCCCGCATCTGGTATTTTTTAACGAGCAATAGAAGATTTATTAAGGGATCTTACAGTTGTTGTTTGCTACTTGGATGATGTGCTCACATGTGGTTCATTTAAACATGAGCATGATCAGAGACTTAGATGTGTACTAAAGATACTAGAAACTGCTGGATTAAAGCTTTGTTTGAAGAGATGTGCTATTGGTGTTCCTACTGTGTCTTATTTAGGTTATCGTATTGATGGTCAGGGTATTCACCCCACATTTGACAAAGTTTAAGCTATTGCAGATGCCTCTATATCTACTAATGTGACTCAGCTAAAGTCATACTTAGGTTTGCTTAACTTTTATAGGAGGTTCATTCCTAAGGCAGCTTCTTTCTTTGAGCCTCTTAACAGCTTATTAAGAGCTGGTGTACCTTGGTCTTGGGGAAAATCACAAACAACTGCTCTTGTTACCTCAAAGCAGCTTCTACTATCTTCTGAAGTGCTAGCACATTTTGACACACAGAAACTTATTTTAGTGGTTGCAAACACATGGCTTATGGAATTGAATCTGTTCTATGTTATCTGATAGATGGTATAGAGCGGCCTGTTCACTTTGGTCTCCTACTCTATCAGCTACAGAAGGTAATTATTCTCAGTTGGAAAAGGAAGCTTTGTCAATTTTTTTTGCTCTAACGTAATTCTATTTCTATTTGTGGGGTCAGCACAATTTTACATCGGTGACAGATCATAAACCTATTTTTGATTTATTTTCTTCTTCTAAATGTATCCCTTTTATGGCTTCTGGTAAAATACAACGTTGGGCTCTTCTTTTAAAGGCTTATAATTTCACTCTTGTTCATCGTTCTGAAACCTTATTAGGTACGGCAGATGCTCTAAGCCGTCTACCTCTTCCTAGTATTAACATAACTGACAATACTCCAAATTCCAGATGACTGGAATATGCTGGTGAATTTTCTAGACTTTTTACCAGTTACTAGTGTCGCTGTCAGGGATTGCACACGTGCAGATCCTGTTATTTCTAAAGTACACAAGTTCTGTGAGATTGGTTGGGTGGCCAGCCTCAACTATGGGGAATCCTGGCCTTGCTCCTTATGTTCGGAGGAGGGGTGAGTTATCCATTCAGTCAGGTACAGTTTTGTGGGGAAGTAGAGTAGTTATTCCTCCTAAATTAAGGAATGCTCTATTGCATGAACTACATGCTAATCATATGGGTGCTTCTCGCATGAAAGAATTAGCTAGAGGTTACTTTTGGAGGCCTAATTTGGACAAGGACCGCGAAGAGCTATGTAGGTCGTGTTCCCAGTACTTATCTCTACACACTACACCTCCTAAGGCGGAATTACATCCTTGGGAGGGGCCACAGTCGCTATGGCACAGGTTGCATATCGATTATGCTGGGCCAGTAAATGGGAAGCATTTTCTTATCATAGTGGATGCTCTTATCTAAGTGGGTTGATGTTTACCCTACATCAGGTCCAACTGCTAGAGAAACTATTAAGTTTCTTTGACATTCTTTTGCTCAGTTTGGTTTGCTAGTTTCACTTGTTTCTAGCAATGGACCTTGTTTTACTTCTTCTGAGTTTAAAGAATTTGTCACAAGTTGTGGTATTCATCGCATTACTACAGCAGTATATAAACCTTCTACTAAAGGTTTAGCTGACAAGATGGTTCAGACCTTCAATAAGCTCTCCGTACATCTTCTGAGCCTCTTAGGACAACTATAGATAGGTTCCTATTTAATTATCGACTAACACCACACTTTACTACTGGAGTTTCCCCAGTTTAGTTGATGTTTTGTCGACGCTTGTGGTCTAGATCAAATTTGTTGTGGCCTACAGAACCACTATTTGCTAGAGTGGCCCATAGGTAGGAATGTCAGAATGCTAACCACTCTAAGTCTAGTAGAAACTTATCCCTGCCACTATCATCTTCAATGATGATCAGGAATTATACTCCTGGTGGTCCTAAGTGGATACCTGCTGAGGTACAGGAGCAGACTGGTCTTTTATCTTATAGGTGTACTGTACCCACAGGAGATATTGTAAAAAGGCACCAAGATCAGGTCATTCTTAGAACCACAGTGGCTCCTGATATAGAAACTCCTGTGTTACAACCTGTTTTTCCTACTTCTCCAGTTAGTCCTCTTTTGCCTCCTACTCCTGTCTCTCCTGTGCTAGACTCTTTATTGCAGGTTATTGGTTCTCCTTCCGCTAATGTGTGCAGGTCGTCTTGAGTGAAGAAACCCGTAGATAGGCTAAATCTATAAGTTTTTTCTATGTTCAAACTAAGGGTAGAGGGATGTAATGACGTTTTCTATTATTGTGGTATACTATAGTCTTGTTGTCGATACTTCAATACTAGATGACCTCTTAAGTTCCTATAGAAATTACCAATCAGTCCACGCCCGTCACCCACTCTATCAAGATAACGACCTACTTAAGGAAAAGCTATAGACACAACAACTCTAGCCTACTATTTCCTATCATAGGCTAAATTAAATATTACATTATTCTATTTACTAATCCCTACTAATAACTTATTGTGCCAATTTCTACATCTGATGCGCCACGTCATCCTCGGTGAGTGTTCCAAGTAATAGTTGTTATAACCTAACTGATAATAGATATACTACAATGGCTTTATATAGTTCATGGCATCTAAGTCCTTGTGAGATTGTTTTATAATTGAAATAAATTTTTTTTAAATCAATTCAAGGTGGCAAATAACAAAAGCATTGCAACCGAAAAATGCGATAGGTAAAATGCGTTGCAATTTATAAATATTCTCTTGGTTAATATTCATTTGTTACCAAATAAACTATCCTATTTTTACAACTTTCTCATTCATCTTTCATGGCTTTCTGCTTTATATGTAAATGTGTCTCTCCCGCACACAAACACAGGCCTAAAAACTTTTGTGCATTTTACTCATACTTTTGCAGTGATTTATGTCGCGAAAGCAAAAATCATCAGGCCACACTAGGTTGATACAAAGCAAAAATATAAGAACGCAAACAGAGGCTGTCTGACATGGACATACTCGCTTACATTCCTCTGCGAAGTAAAGACGCTCATTAAATAAGCTCTTTGTTAAACAACTTGCTTCGACTTAAATAAACATATGTTTTGCAGCCCCATTCACAAACTGAGGCTGCAGAAGGCGAGGAACCACCATCTCCTCCAAGTTAGACTCCTTGAAGTCAACAAGCAAAAGAACCTGAGTTAACGCTAGCAGATAACAAGTAACCCAGGACAGCAAGACCCCTCATCCCTCTCGACGTGGGTGAGGGGGACAATCACAGAAAGCACTTTATCTATTTATGTTTTACAAGATTCCTTTAAATGCAGTCTCCATCAGTCAATTTGCTTCTCCGCCACCATCTAGGCAGAAGGAGTAACTACTTTCCTTGCTCGTGACTGCATCCCTTCACACATCACCCAGGTGTTACGGTATTTAGGAACCAAAATCATTTTCTCGCCTGACGACGTAATTTCTCGTTCAATATGACGACCTTCTTTTAACGCCATGCTATATATTGCTTTAAACATTGCAAATTTGAAGTTACAAATTATGTATCTGTTTCTCTCTGACTTCAATATGAAGCCACCGATTCTCCCGACGATCTTTCCATGAAAGATTCTCGCTCGCTAATATTCTACCATTTGACGTCCACTCTCATTAGTTTACTTATTTTTTTCTTTCTTATTTTAGTCTTACTTGTAATACGGTCCAAGAAGTAGCATTGATTACATCAGGACCTGAGATACATACGTGTTTCTTAGTCATGAATCATCAGACTTGGTGGTTTTAGCAGTAGTCTTTTAAGAGTTAGTGAAGCTTGCTACTACATAAATCATCCTCAAATACCCCTTTGAACTTCAAGTACTTCAAAATTGCATGAGTACTAAATCGGCTGTAAAGAATTAATAAATTGGAAACATAGTTTTCACACAATTTCTATCGATAATGATTTTCCAAGAAACAATGAAGCAAAGGAAAGATTAATGAACAATGTATTAACAGTTATTTTCAAGCACTTTCTTCCAACGACAGGATATATTATAGGGTCTCGTGTAAGGTATGATATTCTCTCTTTTGTAGTTTTGCAGGCTGGGTTAAGTGATCGACCGCTTCCTTATGGGATGAAAGAAAAATATATATATAGTTATATATGGATTCTTTATTCCTGGTTATATGGCTGGAATAAGCTTCGAATATGGCGGACAGGGAATATAACTTTTTCTTCTCAAACAATAATAATTTTCTGACTCCTCTGACTAACTTTTACACGATCAACGATCAACGATGAAAAAGGTAGAAAATGTGTAAGAGTAGAGAAGATAGGTGGAAGAGGTGTATAATAGAGAGAGAGAGTAGTTGTGCCAGGTTGTCTGGCTACCATAGTCGTTTTTATCTTTATTAGCTGTAGTTATTATAACTGGTTCCTTGTTGCAGCATTCAAGCCTTTGAATTCTTGTAGGCCTCTTGATGGTTGGTTGACTCTACATTTACTAATGTGTCCGATTCGGATCTTTTGTTATATTTATTCATTTATTGTTAATTTGTTATATTTACCTATGTGTTGTCCACTTCGGATCTTTTATTTTATTTTATTTTATTTTTATTTTTATTTTATTTATTTATTTTCTTTTTTTATGATGTTGTCCACTTCGGATCTTTTAGTTGATATTATACTTATGTCTATTTTATTTATTCCACTTAGGATCATTTATGATCAATTTGTTATCATCATTTGCGTGAAATAAATCAGTTTGGTTTTCTTTATCCATCGTTTAATATCGAATTGTAAATGTGAGTTGAAATAGGATTAATCTTCTGGTAGTTTCTCAATAAATCGGTTGGATTACTTGTCGAGCTATTATTTGGCTGCTTTTAAAGGCTTGCCTGAACCTTAGGTTCTGTATGTCTAAATCAGGTAGTCTAATCGGGTTCAGCACCTCTTCTGGCATATTATCATAGACTTTCTGCCAAATGTTTTGTGCTCGTCTATTTAGGGTAACGTTTATTGGCTCGATGTCCGTCGCTTTTAAAGGCTTGACTGAACCTTAGGTTCGGAATGTCTAAATCAGATAGTTTAATCAGGTTCAGCACCTCTTCTGGCATATTATTATAGACTTTCTGCCAAATGTTTTGTGCTCGTATATTTAGGGTAACGTTTATTGGCTCGATGTCCGTTGCTTCATGCAGTAATCTAGTAGGAATGTAGTTAAGCAGTGACACGCTGGTAATAAATCTTATTGCCTTATTTTGGATGTTTTGAGCTTGCTTAATAACCGTTTTGCTCAGGGTATTAAGGGGTATAGCCGGGTACAAGAGAAGGGGTCTCACCAGCAACAGATAGAGTTTACTTTTGTTGCTCACCGAGAGATGTCTAAAGCGATGGAGAGACTGTAGCGTTTTCTCTTCAACAGCGATCTTTTGAAGGTAATGGGTTCTGTACCCATTCGATGTTAATTCCAAGCCTAGAACTCGGCCTTTTCTTGATTACTCATAGAGCTCATCCTGCATTAGCACATCCGATGTTTTTCGACGACCAACTGGTATCACTCTGAACATTTGGACATTTGTTTGATCTTATTTCTTCTTTCATAGTTATTAACATTAACAATTTCCCACCCTGTCCTGTTAGCGATATCATTAGGATTTTTGTAAACAATGGTAACGATTTGAGTGATATCATCTGCTGGTTGTACTTACTAGGTAAGGCCTTAAACAGGATGTGGTAAATCCTTAGTATACACTGAATACAGGGTGGGACTAAGGCAACCCCCTTGAGGTACCCCAGCCTCGAGACTAAAGGGCATCCCTTCTGTACCATTTATCTTCATCACTGCTTCTCTTTTCTCCAGATAGTCGCATAAAATCCTGGTTAAGTTTCCATCCATGGCTAGTTCACTAAGTTTGCTTTTAAGACCCGGTAGCCATACCTTGTCGAATGCCGAGGCCAGGTCGCGAAGTACGACATCGACATTACCATTTGTCGCTTTTCCAATTGCTATTCTCTCTGTAATTAATGCCAGAGCCGTTTCAGTACCTAATTTCCTCCTGAATCCATGCTGTTGAGAGTTGTATAAGTTATGGGTTTCCAAGAAGGTCCTTAGTCTAGTGTTGAGAAGTTTTTCGAGTAATTTGACCATAAACTCCAACAAGGAGATGGGCCTATAGCTGCCGATTTCCTTTTTCGGTTTGCCAGGTTTCAAAATAAAGATCATACGGGCTTTTTTGAATTGGTCCGGGAAGTATCCAACATTGAGGCAGTCATTAAATATCTCCAGTAGACCTTCGTTGATGTTATTGGGGGCATACAGCATGTGCATTTTAGTGATGCCTGTTATGCCTGGCGCTTTTTGTTTAAAGCTTTTGAGGGCCCACTCGTATTCTTTATGCGTGAACGGTCTACCTTCATCTTGTGCAACGCGGGATCTGTCCACGAAGTGATGTAAAGTGAGGTTGGCACCCAGGTCCTGCAATCTAAGTAGAACATCTTCTTCATACCTCTCATCAAATAACTCATTGTCCTCATCGCTAATGCGAAAGCAGTTTTGCCAATATCGTCTAAATTCTCTCTCAATATCACGGTATTTAGTATATTCTACGCCGTTGACTCTAATGCTGATGTTGTTTCTAGGAGGAGTGCCTCTCAGTTTCTTTATTTGACACCAAAACTTTTTGAGATCTCCTTCTGCGTCGATTTTAGCAATGAATTTATCCCACTGGCCTCTCGTCTTCTCTAGTATGAGTTGCCTGATCTCCTTTCTCAACTCACGCAGCTCTTGGTACCGTTGTGCCGTGTTACCATGCATATCTATGAAGAAGACGATCGCCCCTAGCTGATCCATTTTCTGCTGTATATTTTCGTCCCATCTTGGAAAACGGAGAATTTTATGCTCCGTCCAGGGGATAGCCAGGCGGTCAGCTTCCAAGATTTTCGAGGTGAGAAAATCGAGTTTCTCGTCGATCTCTTCTAAGGTTGCCCCCTCGAGATGCTCGATGTGCACTTGGCGCAAGTGTTCACGGTATAATTCCCAGTTAGCTCTTGCTAGGCATCTTCGTTTGGCAATCTGCACTTGTATTCGAGAAGTGGAGACGTGGATAATCATACTTATATGATCTGATGGTATGAAAGGGCCCGGGAGAGTAACATGATTAAGAGAAAAGTTACAATTTGTTAGCACAATGTCCGGTGTGGTCGACGATCTTGCTGTATGGAATGTGGAGAAGTTTGACCCTTCTCTTTGCACAACTCCTCTGTCTATTAGGAGGCTCAGTGAGTTACCAGCTGCATTAAAGGACCTCGTACAGCCGGCCTTCCTGCACCGGGCATTCAGATCTCCGAAAAGTATCGTTGAGGCCTCTCTCCTAAACAGCCGCATAAAGTTGGGGATCGGTAAATACGGGCGCCTGGGTGGTTGATACCCGACTGCAACCACCAGGTCATCATATGTCATAGGGATCTTTACCGCCAAATATGATTCCTCTAGGTCCTGTATTTCTGTAAATCTGATGCCTTTTCTGATTGCAATTGCAGCCCTGTCGTACTTTCCCTTTGAGTGGCTAGCGATTAGAACTTCATAGTTATAAATCTTTATACGTTCTATTCTATCATCTAATCCATACTCAGAAATCAGCACGATATCGGGATCAGCGTTTCTGATGATTTCATTGTATTCACGGCTTTTGTTCTTCCATCCGTTAACGTTCAGCGAGAAGATCTTAAGATTCCTGGTGAGTTTGGTAGAGATAGCCATGGTTAATTGATATTAGGATGCTTAACTTTAGTCCCTTTTTCTCTGGCTGGTGACCTTTCCCTACCAGATCTTTTCTTCCTGTATTGTTCCTGGTTAAGGTTGACGCAGGACTCGTGGCATATTTCTACCCTTTCCTTTCTGAAGGCGTCCAGGAGCAATTCTTAGGTAACGTCAGCATCATAGTCCCATTTGTATTTGCCTTTAGTGACTCCTTCTATGAGTTCATTGACATTAGCATTCTTTGGAATTGGAGCAGATGAGAAGCCATAGATTTTCATGCACACATCTTGGGTCGTCCAATAAATTGGTGCACCGGAGGCAGATGTCGAAGTCACTGGTACAACCTCCTCGTTTTCTGGCAGAATCTCCTTCAGTTGGTCACTGATTTCCATCTGGGAGTCCTCTTTCACGGCACGTTCTTTCTTGCGCAAACGCGGATCGCGAGAAGCAGAGCGGGGTCTTGTCTTCAGTTGCTTTAGATTCGATAATTTGGATTGAAATAGTTCTCCTGACGGTGGATTATCCAGGAAGCACATTAGCTTTAGTCCATTCTGCACCAGCATCTTATTTAATTCAGTTGCGTAACTGCCAGGTTTCGTTATGTTCACGAAATGCGCGTGTAATATGCACATTATAAGGTCTGGTCTCATGTTCTGGTCTATTTGAATCGTGGTTTTCTGCTCGAAAACTTTCGTTGCCTGTGCATATGAAGTAGTCCTTCTCTGGTTCCTCTCCTCGATCATGGTTTTCTTCTTGTCCGATATCAAGGCCTTCTTTATTGGGCAAGCCATTGATAATGTGCGATGTGAATTTCCACAGTTGATACATTTCTTATTGGAGCTAGTACACTCTCTCCACGTGTGGCCAGATTCTGAGCCCTCAGAACAGATCCTGATTGTAGCCTGACAGTCCCTAGTGGTATGCTTTTCGAGGGCATAGCAGTAGAAACATATCTGAACCGGCACGAAAACCTCTCGCTCAATGCAGCCGGCGGAGATTTTTGTATTAAAAAGGACCAGTCCATTTTCGGCCGCCTTTGTTGCCATCTCAGTGGTTTGAAAAACTAATTTTAATACATGGGAGTGCTCTTCTCCTTCGCGGTTCTTGAATTTTATAGCGTCGTTGATCTTTGCCCAATTTTGTTTTACCTCGACTTCTTGTTTTATTTCTTCAGCCGAGTGAGTACCAACGTAAGGGTCGATACGTCTGCAAACGATCGATCTCTTGGCTGATACATGTGGGGGAACTCGTGGTGTGAGGCCGATTTCTTCTAGTTTCTCCCTTGAATTTGCACTCAAGCGATGAGAAGACGGTTTCAAAGACAGTCTCGCGCGAAGGCTTCTGGCAGCGCTCTTTGACATGGAGCGGGACCATCTTCTGGCTGTTAGGGTCGTCCATGACGGCCCCAACAGCAGGAGTTGCTTTAACCTACCAGGCCCTTATCGCGGGGGCGAGTACCTAAATAGACTTTGGTTCACCCTTTCTGCCCTACCTAACTAATATGTCTATCAGGGTCCTCCTATCTGTCCTAACCACTCGGCCCCAGAATGGGGCCCCCTTCTTTGCGCCCCCTGCAGGGCTTCCTTCCGGGGTTCGGACACGTCAGAGGCAGACGGCTTCTACAGACCTTAGCGGCAGAAAAGTTATCAGAACCAAAGTTGTGCTGGTGTTAAGGGAACAGTCAAGATGCAGGCGAGAAGCTCCAGTTCGTCCAAAATCCCTCGTCGGCCGGGTTTACACCCTCGCGGGAGTGCACGAGCGCGCGCGCGTGCGCGTATGTCCTTCGTAAAACCAGACAATTCCGTTGAACCGAAGCGGGCGTACTTCAACAAGCCGTCGAAATTTTTCACCTACTGGAGCAGCTGAGAATTCCGAGAATTGTAGAAGTAGGACTTTGCTTGTAAGAGGTAAAGTCTTCTTGGAGCGCAGTTAACTTTTACACAAAAATACACATATATAAATAGTTATTTCATCTAAACTTAGGACTATAACAATTCAACCAATCAGGCGCCATGATAGATTTAAAATGTTACTAACGTTCCAACCGTTTACACATAAACACGGCCGAAATCAGTTTTTCCGAATTGCTGGGCGAATATTCGACTGCGTAGCATTGCCTTACTACCTACTGAAGAGCCATTTGTTTACGCGTGCTGAAACACGGACTTTTGACCCTCGCCACCTAAGAACGCGACTGTCTTGGAAGTCATTAGGATCTCAATTGATTCTGCAAAGATTTAATATATCTTTTCGCTGCGAGTGAAGGAATAAAATGAGGGCTTAAGCACCTCATTGCTCCCGTCCACCGCCCTGCGTGGGAACCTGCTCGAATGACTGCCCTTCATTAATTCCGTCTTAACTATGTCGGCCACTTGGACTGGCATAATTAAGGGCTTGCGTGGAAACTGGTTTGAGGACTAGCCCATAGCAGAAGCACAAGTAAGAAATTTTCTCGAATCTGGAACAAAAATGCGAGTCCTGGGCGGAGGAGAAATCCTCATCGCCCGGGGAACCCAGCCAGAATCATAGAGGGAATACTCTCGTCTCTATGTAGTTGGCAAAAACTTAGCGGTCGTTGATTCGGCCGCTATGCATCAAGTCCACCAATCTCATCCCTCTGAGTTCCCCACTCGAGAATCATCCCCAATCCATCATCACCCATTATTCCTGCACCATCCAAGCGCGGGAACAACAGGAAATTCGATTGGAGCGTTTTTCTCACATCGACGTTCAAAAAAACACCTTGATTCTACCTCCTTTACCACTTATGACATCACTTTTTCTCACCCATAAAATAATAATTACACATTTCTTATAGAGAGGAAGAAAATATACAAGAAAGAAGAAAGAATCTGCCTACGTCGATGGAGGCCCTGCCTAAGAGGGTCCACCTACAGACCATACCAGGAAAGAAGACACCGGAAAAAAATGACCTAAGGATAACACTGATCAAACTAATTGATATCCCAAACGGATTCATCGCGATGTGCGGTGAAAAGAAAGATGTGGACCGGCTCCTATCCGAAGAAGCGACCCAAGTACTAAAGACTGGACATGAAAACAAAGACCCCACCAGCAATCTCTGCCAACCGGTGTCATCTGACAAAAGGTAGAGAGCTGGGTGGGGGAGAACTCCCCCGCTAACCTAAAAAGCAAGGTCGAAAAGAACCACACATGGGCAAAGATCAGGGAAGTGATCAAATTCCGTGACCACACTTATGTCTTTAAGGTGACTTTTCAGAACACCAAAATGACCCACAAGGTGGCAAAGGAGGGACTTTTCGTTTTTAACATGAGGATCCAAAGCTGTAACATAGAACACGAACAGTACCACAGCATCCAGATGTGCTTCGTCTGCTATGCGCTCGAAGCACATACCACCGCCAATTGCCCCCCAAAAGCAACGACATGGTGCAGCAAATGCGCCACAGATGGTCACAGATACGAGTCTTACAAAAGCACAGAAAGAAAGTGAATAAACTGTAAGGGACCCCGTCAAACAATGGCCCTTAACTGCCCCAAAAGAAAGGATATAATCAAGAAAATGGAGCAACAAGAAAAGAAGAAAAAATCGACCACCTACGCGAGCACTGTGAAGAAAAGTGAAGGGATGGCCTCATCAATGGCAACCCCCTCACCGATGGTCTTCATAAATGAACTAAGGGCAAAAATATTAATTTGCATTACGCATTCAAACGTGGCAAATGCGGTAAAAACTGAAGGCTACAACCAGGTTCTAAAAGCCCTACTTAAAGCAAATAACTTGCCATTCATCATCGTACCCACTGACCCCGAATGCTCCAAGGCATTCAAGGATAGCGTGATCAGGAATAACCAAGAAAAAAAGCCACCAGACTGAAAGAGGTAATCAAATCTCCCTCATCGGAGAAATCGGAAGAGGAAGACGATTATGGAAACGAAGACAAAGAAGAAGAAACCACATCTTCGGATAGTGACGAGGGCCCATGCACTCACACTAGAGCGACCGAAGAGTCCAATCATAAACTCCTAGTTCTCTCGAAGAGCGAAAAGCCTGGGCACGCCAAACCCGCTCCACAGGCCAAAAAAAACAAAAAAGATAAGAAGAAACACGGATAAATACATCTCACAATGGAACGGAACGCACTAAGAATTCTGGAAATCAACACCAACCCCTGGGCAGCGAAAATATCTCTCTACGGAAATTTGTTCAGGGAGATTGATGCAGATGTCATCTTGATTTCTGAACATGGGATTGACACTCGTAGCTTCGAAATGAAGATCTGGAACTACGACGTTTTAATCACAAATTACTCTCAAGAGCGGTACGACGGTCCGCCATCCCTATCAAAAGAGGGATCAAATACAAGTCAATAAGAAACCTAGAAGAATCCTATCTTGCAATATAGGTGGAATTTGATATAGGTGAGCTGGTCATAGCCACCGGTTACCAGCCGCAGAGACGAGGATATTTGCCTATTCAGTCTCTCTCTGGCTTATTTGGCAGAAGAGCCCCCACCATATTAATGGGGGATCTTAATGCCAGATGTCGGAAATCCGGGTACTGGTCCTTCAACGGAACTGGAAGGTGCCTGGAAACTATGATGGGCGGAAATATGGTCCAGAGAATAGACCCGAACTTCCCAACCTATATTCGGGCAAGAAGTGCCACAAAACCCAGCATTTGTCTGGCTAATCGTCAGCTGCCGTTCAATTTCTACATGGAACCAGTGCAGGTACCATGTAGTGTTCATATAGGGATCCTACTTACCATCAACAGGAACCCTATACAAGTTCCAGCTTCAGTCAGAAAAGAATACAGGAGGACAGACTGGGCACGGTACGCGGGTCTTCTCGAGGCCAACCGTCCACCAAATCTTGGCCAGGCAATTCTCGAGGAGATAGACGAGGCACTCGACGACCTCAACGAACAACTTATAAATGTACGAAATAAATATCAGAAACGCATCAGTTGACTCGCTACAACGAAGTAGAGAGGTCAAGTAAGAGATCAACCAGTTGATCCTAGAACTACAACAGAGAGAATGAGACGATGTGATCGAGAGCCTCGATCGAGATACATCCCTCAAAGACTTTTGGAAGAAAGTCAGAAGCCTCAGAGGATCATCTGGACAAAAGAAGAAAATGGAAATCCAAAAAGAAGATGTATCCATTGAAATATATGAAAGAAACATCGAGATAATATTCCGGCGTTATTGGGACAGAATCTTCAGTATACCCGAAGAAGAAAACGAAGATTTTGACTTAGAGTTTAAAAATCAAATCGTAGACGAGCTTAACATGGAAATACATAGAACGCATCCTCATCACCAGGTGGACAGACTGCGTGACGGAGACGCCGAGATCACCGAAGAAGAGATCATTCACGCACTCCGCTCATTTCGCCAAAAAGCCCTAGACCAATCGGGGCTTACGAAGCTAAACATCGAAAAGGCACCAGCCAACATCATAGAAGGAATGAAACGTATATTCAACGCATGTCTGAATACGGCGTACTTTCTAGATGCTTACACGACGGCAAAGATGATCTTCTTGCCCAAACATGGAAATGAGCCAACGTTGAGAGAGAGCTATCGCTCAATTTCACTTCTGGAATTTGGCGAGAAACTCTTTGAGAAGATCCTCAATGGGAAACTGGTGTCGAACCTGGAACAGAACTCCCTCTAAAATCCTTGCCAATACGGGTTTAGAGAAAAGCGAAGTACGGAAATGGCAATCAATGTCATTACGGAAAAGCTTTCCCAAGCCAAACGGGACAGGAGTTACGTGGATATTGTTTGTCGGGATGTATCAAAGGCTTTTGATAAGGTGTGGCAGCGGGGCATGCAGTATAAGATCTTACGACTGGGCCTAAGTGAAAACTTATAAAGAACTCTAGGTGACTACGTCATGGAGAGAGCGGCGTATGTCAGTCTAGGGTGCACGGATGGACCAAAGATTCCGCTCACTGCGGGCCTTCCGCAGGGGGGGGTGTCTGTTGCCCACTCTTTAATCGATATACACTGTGGATGTCCCAGCCCCTGTGTAGCCCTGTTCCCTCAATATTCAATACGCCGATGATTTCAGCCGGATAATCATATCTCCATGGAGAAATGCACCGTGGCAAGCTCGCATGACAGCAATAGAAATCGCAAACTTTAACAACTATGAGGCTCAATGGAAAATTAGAACAAACCAAGAGAAGTTCAAGGTGGTCTCCATTGGATGCACTCTAAGAGCAGACGTGCGAGTGGGGAATAATCGATATCCCTATACCAACGAATGCAATGTACTCGGTATGAAAATCACCTCTACCGGGTACGCAAAGCACGTCGAAGAAAGAATTTCTCGAGCCTCGGCCTCTGTCAGAACTCTATATACTTTTAGAAATCTACGTGAAAGCAATAAGAAGAAGATCTACAATGCTTTTGTAAGATCTACGTTGCTTTACCCCACCTCCACCTTCTCTTGTGTCTTGAAAACACAAAAGAGGCGACTTCAAGTAGTGAAAAATAAATGCATGTACCTAATCACGGGTACACGCAAGCAAGAAAGAAGACGGCAAGAAGACCTGCACAGAGAAGCGGGGATAATTCCCATTAACAAAGTCATCGAAGAACGGACCCGGAAAATGCAGGATCTGGTTAATCGAGAACTGAGTGAAGAAATTACTTAGATGATTAACCAGAAAAGAAGAGCAGAATGTCGCGCCAGATTTCCGAGCTCCGCCAACCGAGTGGCTGGCGGGGACGAAGTGCCGTTCTACGCATGAAGAGATGTAGTATCTAACCTAGCCAAAGAAACCAACCGAATCAAGACAAAAATTCACAATTATGGCAAATAATCACCGATGAAGACAGCAATAAGCCAAGAAAGAAGAAAACCCCGAATACGACGAGAACTCTACCGACTAAGAAAAAAAAAATAAAACACACACGCATACAAAGAATACCAAAACATTAAGCACGCACTTAAAATTATGAAAAAACATAAATAAATAAGCAATGCATATCACACACAAAGCTAAACTAAAGTTATCAAGACAAATGGCTTGAGCACCATAAATAATAAAAATATCAACAGAAACAACACAGAATACACGCTATAAAAAAAATAATGAAAGAGATAGGCTTGATCACCAGGCACTAGCATCCCTTTGCATCCTACCACACTCCTTTCTCTTTTCACCGCTTGTCTATTTTCTCTATCTATCCACACACCCTATCGTCCTTCACTACACGCATCCACACTTCAACGTAATCGTAATCGTAATCGTTTTCCCAATTTTTAGACTTGGAAGAAAGCTACAAGAAAATTGAGCTCACCGAAAAGTTCTCAGCCGGCAAAGAAGGAAAAAAATCGAGGGCAAGTCACCTCAAGAAAACGCAATCGATTTTGACCTCTTCTCCACAGGGACTTCAAGAACAAGATTGATTTTGTACGGGGCCACGTATAACTGACCCATGATATCGTACTGCATACTGGGGAGTTTAGTTTCCTGTTTACGAAGGAGAAATACTCCAAAGCGGGAAGTTTATCTTTCTATTCACAAAAGAGAGATACCAAAAGCGGGAAGTTATCTTCCTATTTACAAAAAAGAGATAATAAAAGCGGGAAGTTTATCTTTCTATTTACAAAAGAGAGATACTAAAAGCGGGAAGTTTGTCTTTCTATTTATAAGATTCAATGTGTGAACCGTTTAAACTTTTCAAACAAATATTTACTAGGTTAGACCCCCACAGTACTATGGCCCGAGAAAACAAAGTGTTTAATGAATCATTAGCATCTACGTCTTACAATTATAAACAAATATATAAACAAATAAATTTTGATATGCTCTAGTTTACTGTGAACCAAGTGTAGAAATTCCTAGGACTTCAAAATGCTCATCTTTGAGGTATTTTTGAGTCATATTCAATTCTATAATATAGTTCAGCACTACAGGAATTC
Source organism: Ceratothoa steindachneri (assembly GCA_963969495.1). NCBI lineage: Eukaryota > Metazoa > Arthropoda > Malacostraca > Isopoda > Cymothoidae > Ceratothoa > Ceratothoa steindachneri. The sequence goes on along the minus strand of OZ018326.1, from coordinate 186,801,873 downwards.
ATTACGAGAACGTGAAGTAGGTTTAATACCTAAATAATATCTAGGCCTCACAATTATAAACATATACATATATAAACATATTTTAATATGCTATGACGTACTCAAAAATAATGGTATGAGGGATTTCTCGCAAATTTTATGCGTCTACCGGAAAGAGTATAAACGCTCGATTCACTACCATTATCCTGCGTACTTGGAACAGATTCCACGTAACCGTAAATTTCTGCCACTACCTTCCTATGATACTTCCTCATTTTCTGCGGGGTATCTAATTCTAAAGGATTATTTAGAACGGGTTAATTGTTTGATGGTAGCGAACAGTTTATATTTCTCTCATTATCTAAATTAGGCAATACAGCTGGTTTCAACCTATCTATAGACACCGTGCTCTGATGGCCATCCGGGAATTCTAACCTAAAATCCTTGTCGGCACGTTCGACAACACGGAACGGGCCTGCATAAGGCGGTTCTAGTGGATTCCAAACGCAATCAACACTGACCCACACATGCGTGGCGTCACTTAATTCCTCGGGTACAAAAGTTTTTGGTACCGAGTGCAGGTGGCCTTCAGAGGTTTGTGTGAAATCTATCTGTGACATAGTCTTCGCTAGCTTAGAGATGAATTTCGAATCGGCTTTGGATGAAGAAGAGGTGACCAAGGGATTTAGGCAAAAAAAAGGCCGTCCCGGGGACCGCTGTAAAGAGTGAAAAACACGAATAATTAGGCAAGGACCGGATGCCTAGAGGAACGATTGGTAGGGCCATTAACGAACCTTGTCGGCAAGCCATTATAGAGCTCTTCAAACTCCGATGCGACCTATCCACGATCCCGTTAGTGGTAGGTCTGTACGCCGTGGTTCGCAAGCAATGGAAACCAACGAGGGCCGATAATTCTTTGAAGAGTTCGAACTCAAATTACACTCCTCTGTCGGTGATGACGTATAAGGGAACGCTAAACCTGCATATCCAGCCGCCCAAGAAGGCTAAAGCAACCGTTGCAGCACTTATGTCTCGAATCGGTATTGCTTCAATCCACCTGGTGACTCTGTCTATACATGACAGCAGCTACTGGTTATGAGAGGGGTGTGTCTGCCCAGGCAGGGTACACGGCGGGAGTGGACCAATTACATCGATGTGAACCGTCTCAAATCTCGAAGTGGGAATACTAATAGGTAGGACTGGGGACTTAGTGTGGCGTTTTTTCATTATCAGGTTGGCAGGAGAGGCATTCACGTGTCCACGAAGGTATATCTCTGTCCGTATTGGGCCAGAAATACCTCGCTCTTACCAACCACCGAAGCGATGCCTTAATCCCTGGATGTGGAATATTATGAAGTTGCTTGGAAATAGCTGATATGCAGGGTGAAGGAACAAACGGTCGTGGGTATTTAGATGTTACCTCACACCAGAGTTGGGAATCACCGGGAAAAGGAAATGCTTTCAGTCCAGATCGAGACGACTTTATTTCTTCGTCTTGCTCTTGTGCTGCTGCCAATGAACAGAGATCAAATGAGTCCACTTGGACCGAATTGAGATTCCGAGATAGGCAGTCAGCAACCACATTGTCCTCGCCACGTACATAAGCTATGTCATTGACATACTCCAAGATTGCGGTCCAGTTCCGTTGTTGCCTGTCTGTTTTTTGCACATAGTAGCGAGGAGAAAGCAGAGACTAGTGGCTTGTCATCCGTGCATAAAGTTACTTGGTGACCTTCAAAGGTCGCCAAACACAGCAAGATATGCAGCCAGGAGTTCCTTGTCATAATTAGAGTACGCTCGCTCTCTTTTACTCAACTTTCCTGAGAAGAATGCCACTGGCTGGAGAGGCCCATCCGCAATCTGATGGAGCGCAGCACCAACTGCTAATTGGGAGCTGTCCGTCACCAATTGGTACGGAGAGTCATTGAGTAATGGGTAGCGTAACTTAACAGAGTTAGCCAGGGCCTCCTTAGTATTTTCAAATGCTTTCCGTGCAGCATCATTCCAAACAAGTTGCCGAGCATTAGGTTGAAGCTGTGCGAGTTTAGTCAGAGGGGTAGCAATCGCTGCAAAGTTAGGTATCATGCGTCTGTAAAAACCTAACATGCACAAATATCGACGAAGTTCTTTGAAATCAGTTGGTAAGGGCATTTCGGTGATCTCAGAGACCTTCTTAGCTGGAGGGCTTAGTCCTGCACCTGACACATGGTAGCCCATGTAATCGATTTCTTCCTTCATGAACTCGCACTTTTCCATAGAAATTCGAAGGTTCTTTTCTGCCAATATTTTGAAAACTTGATCTAAATGCTCCACATGCTCGTCTAAATTTTCCGAAAATATTCAAATATCGTCGACATACACAAAAACGAACACTAAGCCGCGAAATAAATTGTCCATGTGGCGTTGGAAGTGCAACTAGCATTCTTTAGACCAAACGTTAGCTTTGAAAATTCCCTCAGCCTAAAGGGAGTTTAGACAGCAGTCTTCTTAATGTCGGCTGGATTCATGGAATCTGGTGGTAGGCTCGTACTAAACCCAGGGGAGAGAAAACTTTCTTGCCATGAAGATGGTCTACCATGCTCTGAATCCTTGGCAGGGGATATCTGTCCGCTTTGGTTATCGCATTGAGGGATCGAAAGTCACCCACAACTCTCTACTCACTTGAAGGCTTCTTCTGCACCATGTGAATGGGTGAAAACCATGAAGACTTCGACTGCCGCACCACACCTTCTTTCAACAGAGTCTCGAAAGTTGCTTTTGGAATTTGTAGTTTCTCCATTGGAAGTGGCCTTGGGTGAGCGAAAGCTGGCGGGCGCTACCCGTCTCAATTGTGTGAACAACAGAATTAGCCGGTGGTGAACAAATGTCAACACACTTCAGGTTATATATACTCCCATATTTTACGGAGAACTGCCCTGCAATTAGGTGGGATATGCGAGAGGTCATTAATGATTTACAAGATCACTGGTTCCCTTGACTGATTCACTTGAGAAACTAGGCTAGTGTGGTTACCAATTAGGACACCACGAGTACAGTGTACTAAGAAGTTAAAATGAGCAAGAAAATCGGCTCCTAATAATGGCGAAGTAATTTCTGCTACTACGAACGTCCATCTAAACGAACGTCGCAGGGTAGGGATGCCTATTTCCAGTTGTACTTGCCCATGCACTCTTATCTTCCCTACATTAGCCGTCGTGATGTTAACACACGATTTACGCATCTTACATAATTGCACTAAATTATATGGAATTAAGGACACGCACATCCTCTCATTAATACGTGCAGCGAGAGTGAGAAGAGTCGGCACGATGGTCGTCGCATTTACAGCGACCTGCGGATTTCGTTTTCCGAGTGGGTTGGGGAAGACGGTCTAGACGATGGCTGCATTTGAAGATCCTCACCTCGCTTTGGCCAACTGCACCACGGTTTACAGTACCTCGCACTTGAACCGAAGTATAAGTGTGTACGGCATACCCCTGGCTTTTGATTCCGAATGAAAGGGCGTACCTTAAACGGTACCCCTTTGGAATAATTTTTATCACTATTATACTTATTATGCACAAACCTAGCGTGATATACGCCGATGGGCACGGAACGCAAATTTTTAAATTGGAAATTATTTTTCCGGCGGGTTGACATTAAGAGCACCTGTATCGGGGAACGCACAATTATCACTAGTTTGACTTATTTATATTATAGCACTGTGCCTTGTAAAACGCCATGAGTTCATCAGCGAGTTTTCCCAATTGGGCAAGAGTTGAGTCCTTTTGCGTGGCGATGATGGGGGCGATGTTTGGAGGTAAAGATTGGATGAACTTGTGTCTTACCAAGTCCTCCCCCACTCCAACATGCAGAGCTGTCTTCTGTAGCTCTTCAAGATTCACTGAAGGTCGCCCGGTCTGCGGAGAAGACGCGATTAACTTCTCGAAGAGCTCAGGTTTCGTCCTCTCAAAAAGTCCTACGATTGCTGTTCGTAGGAGCGAGTAATTCTGCGACGATAGTACTGCAGCTAGGAGACGATCGACCGTCTCAGCAAGTAACGCAGCCAGGATATGGTAAAATTTCGTTTCTTCTCGTTGTATTCTCGAGATGTGAAATTGCACCTCCACAATTTTGAACCATCCTGCGACTGTTATTTCATTAAAAACAGGAGGTCTGATTGAGATCGCGTTCAAGAGTTCCACTTCTTGGTGTGGAAAAAATGAGCAGCTTGTTAATGTTTTGATGCGTCGCCTAGCGATTCCATTTTGTTGAATGATCACATATTTCGTTCAACGAAGAGGAGTCACCAGTTATAGAGTCTCGTATAAGGTATGGTATTCTCTCTCTTGTAGTTTTGCAGGCTGGGTTAAGTGATCGACCGCTTCGAATATGGCGAACAGGGAATATATCATTTTCTTCTTAAACAATACTAATTTTCTGACTCTTCTGACTAACTTTTACACTTGGACTTGGGCTTGGACATAAAAAGTGGAGAAATAAGATTGATAGAGAGAAGAGAAATATAGAAATAGTTAGTTAGTGAAGAGTTTTAGTGGTGAAAATTGGAATTAAGAAATAGTTGAAAAAGGTCCCTATGGAAAGGGTATCTCTATGTTACTTGTTTATTTACATTGTATTTCTTCTTTTAACCATCTTTATTATTATTTAGCTTCAAAGCTTTTTAAGTTTTCTAACATTTGCGTTAGTCTGATAAACATATATATATATATATATATATATATATATATATATATATATATATATATATTTAATTTTTATTTGAATATTTTTTTTTCTCTTTTATTTTATTTTATTTTTTATAATTTAAAATCTATGATTATTTGTTTGTACAAAACCTTTGTACATATATACATAGTAGCTTTCAAGCCTTTTGGGGTGTTATTTAGTTACTTTGTTTATTGTATTGTTTCTAAGATATGTTATATACTGTATTTATGCTTATATTAGTTCATAGTTGTTCTGTGCAGCTCTTCTGCTGCTTGGAAATCTTTTCCGTGCTTAGTTCAGTAATGGCTCGGGAATTCCGAAGTGATTCATGATAAAATCTGGGTCGGCGTTCCCTTCCACCTTTTGCCAAATTTTAAGGGCTCTGGTACCTAAATCATTATTTAGTGCCTTGATATTCACTTCCTCATGTAGTGTTTTTTGTCGTTTTCCTTCTCGTCTCCTAGTGTTGCATATTATTAAGAGTGCTTTATTTTGCACTTTTTGCAGTTCCATCATCCAAGTTTTTGGAATGGCCGCTAGTGGCATTGGGGGATACAATACTTTAGGTCTGATATAGGCAGAGTAGATTTTCTTTTTGTTGTTCCTCCTTAGCTCTTTGAATCGATATAGCTCTCCTATATCTTTCCTCGTACCTGCAATTATGCCGTTAATTTGGTCTCTGTATCTCCTGGCATTAATTTTTCACCCTAGTACTCTGCCTGTTCTTTTGTATGGGTATCTTTCATCCCCTACATATATTGCTGCCGTTTTGCTTCTCTTGATCGGTATGATAGTAAATTTGTTCCGATTAGTCGCAATTTTCCACCGCCGTTCGTAGATGTTTACGTTCTCAATCTCGTATGACGTCATTCTTGCCATGGTTCTTTCGTTTTTGTATAGGGATACCACTATCTGTGTCACACCGTCGGCGAGCTTGATATACAGAGATTCCTCTAGCCTAGGACTAGGGAGGTCTCTAGTGTATATTGAGTACAGCAGTAGACTAATGCACCCACCTTGGGGGACACCCGCTTCTAGTTGAAATTCTGGTCCTTGTTATTCATCCATCTCGATGAATGCTCTTCTGTCCATGACGTAATCACATATTATCTTCTCCAATCTGGGATTAAGTCCCAGTTGGAGTATCTTAAATTGTAGTCCCCTGCGCCATACTTTGTCAAACGCTTTTTTGACATCTCTCAATATTAAATTAGCATGCTTTTTCTCTATCTCGATTTGTTCTAGTTTCTATGTTATCATCGCCAGTGCTGTGTCCGTACCTCTCTGCTTTCTAAGTCCGTGTTGTTGGTAATTATACAGGTAAGTTATTTTCTTCCAGGTAGGATTGCACTCTTTTGGCGATGATTTTTCGAAGATTTTTCCTCCGAATTCGAGTAGATAGATCAGGCGATAGTGTGCTTGGGAGAATGGAGACTTCCCCGATTTTGGAATGAATATCATTTTTGATATTTTTCAGGCATCGGGAAAGTACCCCGGATTGAGAGCAGCGTTCATTATATTAACTATTCCCTGTTTTATATTCTGTGGAGCGTTGATAAAATTGGCCCTAGTTAGGCCTGAGTGACCTGGGAAACGCTGTTTGAACGTTTTCAGAGTTTTGTTTAATTCCTGTAGGGAGATCTTTTTCCCCAGTCCTGCCATGGGTCTTTCCGCTGAGGCGTTATTGAACGAGTATGTTCGTTTTATTTCTTCGTTTAACTGGTCTATTATCTCGTTTCCAAAATCTGTATCAAAATTTTCTCCTTCTTCACGGGAAACTTTAAATACATTAGACCAGTAATCTCTGAAAATTTCCTCTAACTCCTCAGGTTCAGTGACCACTTCACCTTTCCAATTTTTGATATTAGCCGTTTTGGTAACTAGCTTCCCTCTCAACCTCTTAACTGTTTGCCAGAATATTCTGGGGTCCATTTTCTCATTTAGGTCTTCGATGAGTCGGTCCCAGATATCCGACTGTTGCTAAATGATCAGCTGGTGCAGGTGTTCTGTTTTTCCGCCTCATTTGGTGCAGGTCCCTGTTTGGTCCCCATCTGTTGATTGTGACCACTAACCCTCTAAATTCAACTTGAAGGGCAATAATTTGGGTGTCCATCTTGGAGCTGGAAGGGTTTTATATTTTAACTTTGGGATGGTATTTCTATCTGCTTCTGATAATTTTGTTGTAAGGAGGTTTAATTCTTCGTCTATCTCTTCTGGGGTAGCTCTTTCTAGGTTCTTCGGGACGTAATTCTGTCAATGGGCCTGGTAGGCCTCCTAGTCTGCACGTTCATATGATTTCCTTTCCTTTATAGGTACTTGGATTGGGCTTGTTGAAATTGTGATGTTTAAGTCTTCGTGATCGCTGGGTATCACGGGTTTAGTTGCAATATGATAATTAAAGGGAAACTTTGGGCTCGTTAGAACTTTGTCGGGCTTAGTTGCACCTCTCGGTGAGTAATAGGTCGGGAACTCTGGTCCAATGCGCACAGCTATGTTACGTTCTAAAAGAAGTTCTAGATTTCATCCCGCTGCGTTGGTGCTGGGGGTACTCAGCGGCCCTGCACCTAGCGTTAAGGTCGCCTGCGAACAACACCGTTTAAAGATGGGCAAACAGTTGTAGGAAGTTATAAATGGGAATGTACCCTCTTCTTGGGGGTTGGTACCCAGTAGCAATAGTTAAGGGCCCTATGTTAGTTCGGAACTCTATTGCTACGTATGACTCGTCTAATTGTAGAAGAACTTTGTGCATGAGTCCTTTACGGATTGCAATCGCCACCCCTTCGAAGGCCTCATCTGTGTGGCTTGTTGAGTAAGCTTTGTATCTGAATATTTTAATTTCTTTGTGTTTAGTATAAACTGAGTGTTCGGAAATTAAAATGATGTCTGGATCAAGGTTCTGAATTATTTTTCCATATTCGGAACTTTTCCTTGTCCAGCCATTGACGTTCATATACATTAATTTTAGTGTTTTATTATAAGTGTCTATTATGTAGAAAGTTTCTTCTGTAGAAGTTGTTACTTTGTTTTACTTTGGTTGTACCTTTTTCTTAATCTTCTCTTCTGTCTTGCTTTGATCCTGAGGCCTGGTGAGGTGGGTTCTGCATTTTCCGTTACGTTTCTTGTTAAATTCACTCTGAGAGATATTGTTAAATATTTCTCGAGTGTATTTTATTTTTCCTTGAAATAGGGCCTCTTCGACCTGGTTCTCTGGCCTTTAGTGCTCGTATTGCCATTTGATTCTATCGTTTATAATTCCCTCGGTGATGGACTCGACGTGGTGTTCCTTGGGGTATTAAGTGTTCCCTGTAGCCAAGAGTCTGAGATTGATCCTTTTAGCGCTAATCTGGTGCTTTTAACTCGGGGTAGAAGTTGGGGATCTTTTCCTCTGTTGGCTGTTTGACCTCTTTTGCTCTAAGGTTATGCGTTCTGAGATTTTTTCTTTAATTTGTTTCTGTTCAGTTTCAGTTACCATGTCCTCTGCAGTATGATCTTGTTTACCTTGGCTCTTGTCTGATACCGCTTTATTTCTAGCTTCCTGTGCAGCAATTCTTGGATCTCTGCAGTTGGAGGCGTTTTTTTCTGTTGGAGTATGTAGTTGACCTTGTGTAGGTTTTACGAGCTTCATTTTTAAAACTTCTTTTAATGGAGGGTTGTCGGGGAACCACATTTGTGGCATTCCGTTATTCTCAAGCCTCATGTTTAATTCTTTCTTGAAACTCCCGGGACTAGAAAGGTTCGCAATATGGGTGTAATAAATACATGCCATTATTTGCGTCGAATTCTCATTTTCTACGTGTAGAACAGTATTTTCCTTTGTTGGTTCAACTCTGGATGTTTCTGCTACCTGGGCGTAGGTATTATTCATCTTTTGTTCTTCTTCCTGTCTTTTTACCTCTTTCTTCTTTTTTATTAAATTTATCTTAAATAGGCATATCATTGCGAGGGTGCGATGGTCACCACCGCAATTCAGGCACCTTTTTCGCTCGCTATTGCAGCTCCTCCAATTGTGGTTATCTGCACTGCATTCAGAACATTTCTCTATTTCTTGTGTGCAGGCTCTTGTCGGGGCGGTCGTCCATACGGTAGCATTTGAAAATATTTGAATTTCTGTGAATTCCTCCCTCTCAATTTGTTCGGGAGCGATCCTCACGTTGAAAGTCAACAGTCCTGTTTCAGTTGCTTTTTGGGCCATACCTGGATCATTAAAAACTATTTTAAATAAATGTGTATATTAGCTAAATTTAATATCTTCAATGACTGCCACCCAGTTTTGGTTTGTTTCAATTTCCATTTTAAGCTCTTCATTGTTGTGCGACCCGACCCATGGATCTAGACGCCTACATATTACGCTTCTATGGGTTTGTATTGGGGCAGGGGGATTCTAGGAGCTAGTCCGATGCCTTTTAGCACGTCTACTGACTTTTGTGCCGTCAAAGTTTTGACATCCTTCTCATTTTGACAGATTGCTGTGTAGCTTTGGGGATTCTCGATAAGTCTGACCAAAGCAATATTGATTTTAGAGTATATTGCTTTAAAAACTGTTCCTCGGTCGGGCTTATCCCTGGTTAGGGCTTTGAGCGGGGTCCTTGTTGTTTCTCAAATGCTTGTAGTGGGTTTAGTGTACCATGAGACCCGTACTATTGTATTAATAGAGGAAACTTGGAGGGGAGGAGGACATTATGTCTTACCTAACTGTATGTAAATGGATTTGTTTGTAATTTTAGTTAAGGCCTAATTGGATAGAGTGGGAGTAGGAAAAGATATAGGATAAAGAGAATTTTATATGTCCTTGTCCACGTACCTTTCTTCTGAATTTTCTTCTTTGTTAAGTAAAGATCACTTTTGATACTCTTTCTGATTGTTCACTTGCATTTAAGTCTCCGGTGGAAAAATTCATCCACAAAACTAAAATCACTTGTTTCTTCACTTTGTTTGTTGGAGCACTGTTTCAAGGTTAAATGAGATTTTTTCTTGAGGCGAATAAACGTGGGGTTCACTAAGTTGATCACTATGTTTGGGACAATCGGTCCCACTTTTAGATTAACTACACCAGACGAACAATGTTTGTTAAAATTTATTCAACGTGTTCAGTGATTATAGTACTTCCGTAGTTTGGGGAGTAAATGGGCACTTGACTAATATTAATTTACTTTTGCATTTTTAAGTTAAATTACCGTATTAGGCAATGCCACATTAATTTGCTTTTACACTTTTTTGTCACTTCGGGTTATTCACTCCGAGTTCTCGTTGAAGTCAATAAAAGTTTAAAGAACAATTAACACTTCTATGTGTTAGAAGGCAAAGCATTGTATGTATCCGTTTGAAATCCTCCTTTATCGATTCTTCGAGATCCGCGAGAGTAGAATTCTACAGGCGTATAAGGCAGTCAACTTTTACACAAAAATACACCTTTATAAATAGTTATTTCATCTACACTTAACACTATAACAATTCAACCAATTGCAGGGCGAATATTTGACTTCGTAGCATTGCCTTATTACCTTCTGAAGAGCGTTGTAATCTCACGCGTGCTTAATAACTACAGACTTTTGAGTCTCGCCATCTAAGAGCGCGACTGTCCTGGAAGTAATTAGGATCCCAGTTGATCTGCAAAGATTTTCATATAATCTTTTCGCTGCAAGTGATGAAGTAAAATGATGGCCTAAACACCTCATTGCTCCCGTCCACCTTGGATGACTGCCCTTCATTAATTTCGTCTTAACTATGTCGGCCGCTTGGACTGACATAACTAAGGGCTTGCGTGAAAACTGGTTTGAGGCCTATCCCACAGCAGAAGCACAAGTCAGAAATTTTCTCGAATCTGGGGCAAAACTGCGAGTCCCGGACGGAGGAGAAATCCCCATCGCCAGGCGAACCCGGCCAGAATCATAGAGGGAGATACTCCTGTCTTTATGTAGTTGGATGCAGTTTTGGCGTACGTACCCGTGAGGGGGTGGCAAAAAATAAGCGGTAGTTGATTCGGCCGCTATGCATTAAGTCCACCAAGCTCAACCCTCTGAGGTCCCCACTCGAGAACCATCCCCCATCCATCATCCCCCATCATCCGGGCACCAGCCGAGCGGGGAAACAACAGGAAACTGGACGGGAGCGTTCTTCTCATATCGAAGTCAAATCCAACCCTTGACTTTACCTCCTTTACCACTTCTGACATCACTTTTTTCACCCATAACATATTAACTACACATTTTTTACAGAGGAAGAAAAGAACAGCAAGAAAGAAGATAGAAGACGCCCACGACGATGGAGGCCCTTCCTAATAGGGTCCCCCTACGGACCATAGCTTAAAAAAAGACCCCCGAGAAGGAAACCGTGTGCCAATCCTTATTTTCAAATTTAAGGATTGCACTAATCAAGCTCATTGACATCCCAAATGGTTTCATCGCTATATGCGGTGAGACCAAGGACATAGACCGGCTCGTATCTGATGAAGGGGCCGAAGTGCTAAGGGAGATGAACTAGCAAGCCAAAACCCCACCAGCGATCTCTGCAAACAGGAGTGTTATCTGCCGAAAGGTGGAGAGCTGGGTGGGAGTGAACTCTTCCGCGGACATAAAAAGCGAGGTGGAAAAGAACCACACATGGGCTAAGGTCAGGGAAATCATCAAATTTCGTGACCATACCCATGTCTTTAAGGTGACCATTCAAACTACCGAAAGGCTCACAAGGCGTCAACGGAAGGACTCCTCATTTTTAATATGAGGATCTCAGGCTGCAATATAGAACACGAGAGATACCACAGCGTCCAGATGTGCTTCGTCTGTTAGGCTTTAGAGAAACATACAACCGTCAATTGCCCCACAAAAGGAAAAATTTGGTTCTGCGAATGCGGCAAACAGGGTCATAGATATGACTCCTGCAAAAGCACTGACAAAAAGTGTATGAACTTTAAGGGACCCCATTGAACGATGGCCCTTAACTGCACAAAGAGAAAGGAAGTAATCAAAAAAATCGAAGATGAAGAAAAGAAGAAGAAAACTACAACCTATGCAAGCACTCTAAAGAGAAGTGAAGAGATGGCCTCAGCAATGGCAACTCCCTCACTGATGATCTTCACAAACGATCTAAGTGCAAAATTACTCATCTGCATTACACATGCAAACGTGGCAAATACGGTAAAACCTGGATGCTACCACCAGATTTAAACGCGCTATTAAAGGCTAATAACCTGCCATCCATCATCGTGCCTGATGACCCAGAATGCTCCAAGGCATTCAAGGATAGCGTTATTAGAAATAGTAACAATCACGAAATATGGTCCATAGAATAGGCCCGGACTTCCCAACCTATACTCAAGGAAAAAGTGCCACAAAACCAGACATTTGTCTGGCTAATCGTCAGCTGCCGTTCAATTACTACTTGGAACCAGTCCAGGTACCATGTAGTGATCATATAGGGATCCTACTTACCATCAACAGGAGCCCTATACAAGTCCCAGCGTTAGTCAGAAAAGACTACAGGAGAGCATACTGTCCACGGTACGTGGGCCTCCTCGAGGCCTATCGCCCACCAAATCTGGACGAGGCAATTCTCGAGGGGATAGACGAGGCACTCGACGACCTCAACGAACAATATATGAATGCAGATAGGGCTTGTATCCCCAAAACTCAGATAAAACCATCTCCTTATACAAATGAACTGGGTACATGAAAGAACTCTACAGAGAATTAAGAGTCATGTACGAGTTAAATATCAGAAATGAATCAGTTGACTCGCTACAACGAAGTAGAGATGTCAAGGAAGAGATCAACCAGTTGATCCTAGAACAACAACAGAGACAATGGGACGATGCGATCGAGAGCCTCGATCAAGATACATCTCCCAAAAACTTTTGGAAGAAAGTCAAAAGTCTCAGAGGATCATCTGGGAAAAAGAAGAAAATGAAAATCCAAAAAGAAGATGGATCCATTGAAACGGAAGAAAGGAACATCGAAGTAATACTCCGGCGTTATTGGGAAAAATCTTCAGCATATCAGAAGAAGAAAACGAAGATTTTGATATAAAGTTCGAAAACAATATCGTAGACGAGCTTAACACGGAAATAAACCGAACGCATCCTTATCACCAGGTGGATAGACTGCGTGAAGGAGAGGCCGAGATCACCGAAGAAGAGAACCTTGGCGCACTCCGTTTATTGCGACCTAAAGCCCCAGGCCAATCGGGGATTACCAAGGTAAACTTCGAAAAGGCACCAGCTAACATCATCGAAGAAATGAGACGTATTTTTAACGCATGTCTGAATACAGTGTACTTTCCAGATGCTTATAAGACGGCAAAGATGATCTTCTTGCCCAAGCATGGAAAGGACCCAACGTTGAGAGAGAGCTACCACCTAATTTCACTCCTGGAATTTGGCGGGAAGCTCTTTGAGAATATCCTCAACGGGAGACTGGTGTCTCACCTGGAAGAAAACTCCCTCTAAAACCCTTGCCAATACGGGTTTAGAAAGAAGCGAAGTACGGAAATGGCAATCAATGTCATAACGGAAAAGCTTTCCCAAGCCAAACGGGACAGGAGTTATGTGGATATCGTTTGTCGGGATGTATCAAATGCGTTTGATAAGGTTTGGCAGCGGGGCATGGAGTATAAGATCTTACGGCTGGGTCTTAGTGAAAACTTAGAAAGAACTCTCTGTGACTATGTCATGGAGAGAGCGGCGTATGTCAGTCTAGGGTGACGGACAGACCAAAGTTTCCGCTCACTGCGGGCCTCCCGCAGGGGGGTGTCTGTCCTTCACCCTTTACTACGGGTACACGGAGGCAAGAAAAAAGGCGGCAAGAAGATCTGCACAGAGAGGCGGGGATAATTCCCATTAACAAAGTAATAGAAGAACGGACCTGGAAAATGCAGGATCTGGTTAATCGGGAACTGAGTGATGAAATCACCCAGATGATTAACCAGAACAGAAGAGCTGACTGTCGCGCCAGATTTTTCAGCTCCGCCAAGCGAGTGGCTGGCGGGGACAAAGTGCCGTTCTACACATAATGAGATGTATTACCTAAAAACATCAAAAAAGAAGAAAACCGAACTTGACAAATGAACTCAAAACTACGAAAGATCACCGATGAAGACAACCGCAAATCAAGATTATGAAAAACCCCCGATTACGACGATAATCACCAACTTAAAGAAACAAGAAAACTAAAAAACACACGCACACAAAAATACCAAAACATTAAGTACGCTTTTAAATGCATTCAAAAACACATACAAATAAGAAATGCATAACATGCACCAAATAAACTAAAAATTATTAAGACAAATGGCTTGAACGCCATAAATAACTATTTATAATTATTACAAATCTCCAGTAACAACAAAGAATACACGCTACCTCAAAAAATAATAAAAGTGATAGGTCTGATCACCAGACTCTAGGCATCTCTTTGCACCCTACCACACTTCTTTCTCTTTTCTCCGCTTGTCTATTTTCTCTATCTACCCACACACCCTATCGTCCTCCCTTACATGCACCCTCTTTAGCTTAATCTTAATCATAATCATTTTACGAATTTTTAGACTTGGAAGAAATCTACAAGAAAATTGAGCTCACCGAAAAGTTCACAGCCGGCAAAGGAGGAAAATAATCGAGGGCAAGTCACCTCAAGAAAACGCAATTGATTTTTACCTTTTCTCTACGGGGACTTCAAGACTAAGATTTATTTTGTACTGAGCCAAGTATGGCTGACCCATGATATCGTACTGCATACTGGGGAGTTTAGTTTCCCGTTTACGAAGGAAAAATACTACAATGCGGTAAGTTTATCTTCCTATTTACAAAAGAGAGATACTAAAAGCGGGAAGTTTATCTTCCTATTTACAAAAGAGATACTAAAAGCAGAAAGTTTATCTTTCTAATTATAAGGTTCAATGTGTGAACCATTTAAAATTTTCAAACAAATATCGGATTATAATAAAAAAAAGTATTTTGATGCTCTTTGGACAGAGCAGAGAATAAAAGATAACGACTTTCCCAAAAGACCAGACCCCTTCCTAAAAAAAGCGACAGGGAACCTCCTAAAATGAAAAGCTACCAGGATAATCGAAAAGGTTGAGTCTGTTTGTTTCCAAAGCAGACGTAAATTGGATTATAATTCTTAACGGTCATTTTACAGTTAGTGTGTTGGAATGAAAAAGTTCTAAAAGACTTCATAACCCGGCTAATAAAAGCGATATGTTACACTTCAGGGGAAAGACTTATACATATGATCATATGTAGAGGCATGAAAGTTTTAATAGAAGCTGAAAAAGGTAAGGGTTAAAAAAAAATAATATAGGATTTGAAATAGTCTACAGTAGACTAGAATTCGTACTATTAGCTCATAAAGAACATAATCGTACCTCAATTTTTTGTTCAAAAAGCTATAAAATTTGAAAAGGTCTGCAAAGTCGTTATATTTTCTCTTCTCATTTCTGCTCATAATTCTTTGATATTTCAATTTGTCGGATAATTGAGATATGCAGAGAAAGTAAAAGATAATGAAGAAAAGACAAATGGTAATTAAGCTCATCTCCAATTTGGAATACAGAAGTCAAATGAAGACTTACCTTCCAGCAACACACGTCCAGACAATTTCTCTTGTTATAATTGCAAGTGAATATTTTTTATGTCAAAAGAAATAAAAATTAATTGGCAAATGAACCAAAGTTTTCTTAGGTGTACCTCGAACACTCACTTAGATTTCCTTATTAATTATTAATATTTTTACAGTCGCTGGTAGTTGCTCATGGACGACCTATTTTATGCACCCGAATTCGTCCATTCTTTTGACCAATGAGTAAGGTGTGGATGTACGCGGCCAAGTAATGTTGATCTTTTTTTTTATCAATTAATGAAATAAAACTTATGTTAAAATTCCTTTCCTGATTAGTAAATGCTTAGAAAATGTTAGAATATGTGTTTCGAATATTTGGAGGCGGTTTGGTGGCAATCTATCCATGAAATCACACAAAAAAGGTTGCATAAAATTGAAGTGTAGCAAATATTGCATGGAAACACAAATACAGTACTCTTGTTTTGTTATTTACTGACAGAAATACACATGTGTAAATTGCTTGCATACGATAAGTTCTTAGGTTGGATTGACAAACTTCTACCCTTTTTCATTTTTTATTAGACCCCAGTAATAGAGCGTGTGAGCCAGTTGACATAACCAAGTTAGGATCTGATTCTCAAAATTTGTATAGAAAATTTGTATAGAAATTATTGGTGTATATATATTTTTCCTTTGTAAAGAAAAATAGGGAATTGTTTCGGAGAAAATGAAAATATATAGAAGACAGCAAAACTGAGGTGATGCTCTGTGAAAAAATACTTGTTGATATTCATTCCAAACTAAAAAATACTTGTGAGGAAAGTGCAAAAAACATTATAAATGGAAGAATTCGATAAGAAATAAAATCCAAGTAATATCAATCTAGTCTGAGACTAGCAGCAGCAGTGGGGCTTCGAGGTTCTACTACACCTAGTGGTACCAAGTGTAATAGTCTACATTGGGACTCTCCTTGCAGGTAGTTGGCTGAAAAAGTGTGGGGCTCTCAGTGATTTGATGCCGATAATCTAATTGTGAATTCTGGAATCAAATGTTTATCACACAAAATATTAATCATTGCTTAGTTAAATTATGTTCAGACCTTGATTCTAATGGACAAACTCAAATACTGCAGTATTCCATGTTTGAAGTGAAACGTATTGTGGTCTAACACATGGAATTTCTCAAAAGAAACGTAAACTAAGTATAAATTAGATTTAGGAAATTAATTTTATCAAAATATGGTCCGTCATTTAAAATTGTCTAGTCTTTTCCCCATAATTGGCGCATTGCTCACGGAGAGATACTTCAGTCGTCCGCTCTCAGCTACATAAGATACTGAGTATTGGACGCGTGGAAGATCAATACTACAGTTGCAATTAGTTATTTTACTAAATATTTCCAGAAGAGATTTGCCTAATAAGCGATCATGTAGAAATGAGCAAGAAATAAAATTGCCATTATCCTCTCCAAGTGTTTATTTGCGTTGTAATTAACAATAACGAACTTGACCTAACCTATCCCCTAAATTAGATCAGGTCGGGTTAGGTTAAGTTAGATTTCGTCAAATCTATCCAAATTCAGTGGGAATTGAATGTGCAAAGAATTAACCTTACTGGAGTAAAACTCTAATATGTGTGCAATGGCGTGTATGAGCTGGCTCAACCCCGGGAAGGCTCAGTTAAGACAAAAGATATGAAGGCCTTTCGTCTAGTTTAGGACGTCATCACCGTTGGTTATTTCTTCAGAATCGCAGCAAAGCGACTTGGGATGTTTCTTTTAGCAAGGAGAGAATTTAATTAATTATTTTTTCTACAAACCCAGAAATTGGGATACTTTCCCCCACGAAATGGCGAAATCTTTAATGTTTATTAGATTTAAACAAACGAGTATAAACTGTAGGTAGCTTTATTTTAGTACTTTCATAGTGTCATTGATATTTATTTTCTCCAAACCCTGGAGGTACTTTAGTAACTAACACACCGGGGGTAGCTAAATAACGATTTTTTATTGTTAGGAAATATTACAAACACAAATCAATGCATTTAATGTATATACATTAAGAAAAATAATGGACCTTAGCTATATGTGCATATAGAAAAACCAAAGATAGTGAAAAATAAATAACCATACGACAAAAAATAAAGATTATAATTTGATCTAATAATAAAGTCCAAATAGTAAAGTAGCAAATAATGAGGCAAATGACTATATAGGTCGAGATATTATATAGAGTATGAGAAAATGAGGCGTGGTCCTCTTTATTTATGTATGTCGGAAATAGAGGTTAATTCCACCATGTGACCGAGAAGCCACGAAGCAGGGCACAAGCTCGGGCGACGAGGAGAAAAGTCGTGGAAACCGTGAGAGACTCGAGCCACTTCCGCTGATATGGCAGAGGCAAGAATTCCAAGTGCGCGGGAACAAGAAGACGCTGCCCACCTCTTCGGGCGTTATCAAGTAACCCCGCTGAACTTCATCTCTATCCTCCAGTGAAGTATTTGGTTAATAAGATCTCCTTCCCTTGCCTGAGTCATTTTCGCTTCTGGTCGGCACATATATAATGCTCAGCTCAGCCGGGCAAAAGCAGTATAGGCCTGCCTTTCTGCACGAGACACGTCGTTTTCTCAATTCAGTTCCGTTTTCCATCTCGAGCTCGAAAGAAAGAATTCTCAACCAAGGAATTAAACCACAGTCAATTGACTATCCTTAGATTCTGTTTTAGCCTCATCTGGAGCAAGAACTCCCTCGAATTCACTCCTCGAGGTTAAACTCCATCGGTTACGATTTAATCGTTCGATCACCAAACACCTGTATCGTCTCATAAAGCCTCCAACTCCAAGCTAGGTTCTAGCAACAAAATTGGCGTTTCTTGACTATTCGACCCGTAAAATGTATGTTCATATATTGCCTTAACAGCAGCCGCTTGTAAGCTCACGTTTGAGTTTATTTAATGACTCCTGGTAACTCATTAATCTGATCCCTGTAAACACTAATTATTAGTTTGCAACTTTTTCCATTTGTTTATATGTCTTATATCTCATATAATGATTAGATATTATTTTGGTACTGTTCGTTTCATAGCCTCAGAGTCCGCAGCTTTATTACACTAACGGCCAATTGCACTCGATTCTGCAGATTATTCCTTCCTCCGCGCAACATTTGGGAAACTCCATTCACCTATAGTCCTCCTCGTTTGTTGCTGCTGGGAGACGAGAGAAGGTCACTCAATTGACCTTGACCGCCCACTCCGTCTGAATATAATAAATATATATATATATATATATATATATATATATATATATATATATATATATATATATATATATATATATATATATTATAAAATCTGGCGTCAAATTTATAAGGGTCTTTAAAGGGTATTTTAAAAGGTCTTTTAAAGGTTTTACTTTCCTTCTTTTAAAGTTGTTATAAGGTTGAAGTCTTTGGGCATTAAGAAAGTACGGCGAAATAATCTTTTAAATTTTAATCTCCCATTTACCATCCGCCACCCACTTCCTTTGTGTACCCATTTCTTATTTGCCGTGTATGGTTACTGTGTTTATTTTTTCGAGACTGTGTATCTCCCAGTTTAAGAGGAAAGTGAAGATTTTGGCTCTTACTTAGCGCATTTCGAGAAAATAATCGAGGTAAACAACCGGGATATCGAAGCAGACGGCGTCGCCAAACTTGTTCCGTTGCTAAGTTCCCAGCTCCGAGATATTTTAATATCCTTCACGTCGGAGGCGAAAATCGATTATTCGACGTTGAAAGCGTAACTGCTGACTGCCTATAATATGATGCCGGATCTTTACCGCGCAGAACTTCGCTACGCTCTTATTCAACCCAATCAAACTTTTCGTCAGTTTGGGTATACGCTTCCGAGGCACTTCCATTTCTGGTTCAAAGGAAGAAAGACTGAATCGTCTTTCCCCTCAGGCAAAAAGTGGCAAACCAAAATTTCCTTTCCATAACTCAAGTAAGTTTGTGAAAGTAACTGGCGCCTAGAAGCCCAGAAACTTCTTTTCTTCTGGACCTCGGGACATCAAACCTTTCTCATCAAATACCCTACGTCATCCTTCTCCAGGAGGCCGATGTTGCGCATCTCGTGCGGTATTGAAGGTCATGTGAGCACCAACTGCCCTCAGAACTCTCAATTTCGCAGTAGTTCTTGCAATCAAGTGTACCAAATTAGTGCTACCCCACGCCACTACCATCACAAACTGAACCGTCTTTCTCCCCACCTGCCTCTACTGCAGCTGGCCATCATGTTAATTTCTTCTTTGTAAAAAGCTCTCCTGGAGGCTTAAAGTTTGAGACCGGAGCAGTAAACGGCTGCCGAGTCTCTACCCTTGTCCGAGATACAGGGTTTACTTGTATAGTAGTGACGGACAAGCTACTTGCCCCGGTAGCTCCGAACTATGTCAAAGTTGCGGTAGTACATGAGTATTAGAGCTGTGCAAACCGGTTCTCCTTCGTGAATTTTTCATTGAGTGTGCATACTTTACCGGCTGGGCTGACGTAATAGCAGCCCCAATAAAATTTTCGCTGTTCTGATTGAGCAGTGCACTCAGGTTTCGTTCACCTCTGTAGCTCAATCCGTCCTCACGCGATCTCAGAAGAAAAAGGAAATAGAGAGGCTCGTCCCCCTTGAAGCCCCCCTTGAAGCCCCCCATGACTCCAAGTTTAACAGCGGTAAGAATGGCGAATTCGCGAAGAATCAAAAAGATTGTTATTCACTCAGTCCCCTCTGGACCAAAGCCAGGAATAAAGTACAAAAATTCGCCCGTGGAAACAAAGTCATCTCATATATCGTGTAGGACGACCTTTTGTACCGGGCTTGCTCAGAAACTAATAGTTCCGAGGCCCATGCAGTATGCATTCTCCGATCCGATGTTCCACTCATCTTAAGGACTGCTCATGACAGTTTATTCTCTGGACACTTCAGCCACACTAAGATGGCTCAGATAATTTATTAATATTTTTATTGGCCTGGTGCTGCAGATGACATTCCGAGTTATTGCCGATCATGCGATATATGTATGTAGAAGACAGCAACAAAAGGACGTGTCAAACTCGCTTCGCTGCAGGAGGGACCCATCATTTCGGAACCCTTCGCCTGTGTGGCAATTGATCTGATTGGCCCAATCTCCCCACCGTCCATTGAAGGGAACCGCTTCGTGCGTACCATTGTTGATTTTGTAACCCGTTTTCCCAAGGAGGTACTCCAGAATACATAGACAGCATCACCTGTGCTGAGGCGCTCATCTCTATTTTTTCCAGAGTCGCACTCCCTAAGGAGCTATTATTCGATCGGGGCCTCGAGTTCACCTCCTAACTAAAGGGTTACGTTGGTGTGGGGGAATACCACGTGGAATTTCTTGTCCAGCACGGAACTTCCTTCCGCTGTAGAAGGTTCTGTTAGGCTTAAATTGGTAAGCCTAACCCCCCCTTCCTTCCACAAGCGGTAGCCTCGAACCGCGTCTGCCATGATACACCTTTACACGGGTTAGAATAGCGTTGGAAAGAAGATTCGAGGCCATTCGAGAGTAGAGCTGTTTCCCACTAACTTCCCCCCCGCAAGGAGAAAGGCAGACATATATAGTGCTCGTTTCCGATGAGACAAACATAGCGTTGAGAAGTCTCTCCCGAACCCAGGAAAATTCCCCTAGTTCCAAGTCAGATGCTAACAACAAGGCAAAGTGACGGCTGAACTATTTATGTATTGGAATTAGCCCCAGCCAGTGAGGTAATTCCATTTAACAATCGCTACCGAGTGATTTTTCCGACTTCTCTCATCAACTCCTGTCGAAGCCCTCCTCGTTCGCCCCTCTTTTTCGGGTGGCCGAAATACTCTCCTTGGACCGGAGGTTACCGCCCCCCCCTTTTTCTGGGGAACCGTCATCACTTTAAGTTCCCGCTCAGAAGTTTTGAGCGCCCTCGCCTCACGTGCAGAAGATAGCCGTGAAGCCTTACCCCGACGTTTCACCCGGAATCTCCCCTTGTTTTCCGATGTAATTTTGCCCATTAATTCTCTGATGTAATTTTGCCCATAAATTCTCTCATTTTCATGTGAATAAAATTATATGTATTTTTGTACATGCCTCTTTAAATAACCTTGAGCTTTGCCATTGCTCATAATTTACCTGACCTCGTTGCACTCTTTTCTCGCTATTCAGCTCATCTAAACTCGTGGTGTTCCGTCCCTTTGTCGGTTCGCCTTTAAGTCATTGGTCCCTCCCCCATAGATATAATATGGTATTGATGTAATATAACGTCATACCACGACATATACAAGGTGTCCCAGAAAAAAGTTAACCGTACTTTGAATTTGTATAACTCAAAACCTATTTGAGATTTTTGAGTCCTGCAAAAAAGAAAAAACAAATTTACCAACTATTTATCTGTCGATTTTGGTAAGTTCCTTAAATTCCCTTTTACGATATTGATACACTAATGGGTTTAGTGGAGGCGATCAAAATTGTGTTTGCGCAAAGAAATAAAATAAGGAAACTTCAAAGTTTAAAATCAACAAATATATTTACTTCCATTTTTAACAAAAAAACTTCTTCATATGAGTAATACAAATTCATTTTTTAATTTTCTAAGCACTGTCTCCTTCCACATGTCCACCATTTCTGTACGAACACAGTTGCGCCTTTGATAGCATTGATTGAACAACTTTTAGGAGTCGACCATGTAAGCGAGCTACCCCTTGGATCCTTTAAATGTGGTGCAAGTTAATTCTGTGGAACAAAAAAGGAAGTATCACTTGCCCACCTTGCCCAACGCCACCGATTCCCATTCAACCGACTTGGATATTAACGATCAGCTGCATTTCAACCTAAAGAGTCAGCTACAGCAGCTACTGAGTCGCTTCGGAGACGCGATCTCACAGATTCCTGGCTGTGCCGTGCAGATAGAACATAACATTGCCTCACTACCGTGGAGCTCATACGTTCCAAGCCGTACTCACTCCCCATCCATTTAAGAGAGGCTTTCAACTCCGAGGTCGATAGTTTGTTAAAATTAAACATAATGGAACCCTCAGAGTCCGGTTACTATTACCACGTTGTAATGGTCAAGAAGTCAGGCGGGTCATACCACCTCTGCGTCAATTTCAGAAAGCTAAATTATGTTACAGTTTTCGACGCCGTACGTATTCCACTTATTGACCAAAACCTCCATCTCTTTGAAGAGGCCAAGTTCATCACTGAATTAGACCCATCTAAGGCCTACTATCAGGTTCCACTTAAAGAAGGAGCAAAGAGATATACGACTTTGCCCACGGACAAGATGAAATGCAATTCCGCCGGTTCCTCTTTGGCCTAGTGACAGCTTGTAGTGTCTACAACCATATGATGCGGATAATATTAGATGGATTGGGACAACACTTGGTCGCCTTCCAAGCCCGGCTGCATCGACTGCGTGAGCACGGCCTAACGATCGCCCTCAGCAAGTGCTATTTTCCCTTTGACACTATCATCTATCTCTGGTTTCTCATCGGGAACAACCATTTGGCAAACAGGAGGACAAAATCCGCGCCATCGTGGATATGCTACTTCCAACCAATAAGAAGTAGTTGAGATCGTTCATGGGATCTGCTTCATTCTACCGTCGCTTTGTTCACAATTTTGCCTCTCTATCCGCCCCTCTGTGAGATTTGCTAAAGAAAAAGTCCTCTGAACACCTTGTCTGGAGCTCGTTAACTGTCGCTAATTTCAACCAGCTTAAGGGAAAATTAGCGTTCGCTCCGATTCTCCGGCTCCACAGCCCTAACAAGCCTTTTGGTATTAGGACCGACGCGAGTAAAGAAAAGATAGGCTGCATCCTACACAAATATGGTGATAATAGTGAAAGCTTCCCCGATTCGTACGCGAGCCGTAATCTACTTCCTCGGGAAATAAATTATTTTGTCATCGAGGGAGAGGCCCTTCCCATCATATGGGCCGAGCCAAAATATAGGATGTACCTCCTAGGTAAAGAATTTCTTGTTGATACCGATCGCAAGCCCCTCTCATATTTACAAGATTTTTACCATTAAATAGAAGCGCAACTTTGAGACTTCTACCTGATGAGTGTATAAATAGTCTCTACTTAGATGATTGATACACAACTCCTAAAGCTTCTATCAAACCGTAAACAATGAACAGTACACCAAAGATTAATTCACCTTAAGAGAAAGGAACTTATTGAATTATTCATCCTTACATTTGGATATAGGGTGCAAATAATTTAGCGAAAATAATAGCTGCTCTTTGAGTAACAACTATTAAAGTCTCATATATTCCATTTGGTAACCAAGTGACGACCAGAATTTTCACTATTTTTACAACAGTCCTTCATTACGCCATTATAATCATTAGCTTGGAATTGACTTTTGCTTATACACACAAAGTTACTTTGAAATTTGGAGAAACTTCGAATGCTCACAAAGTGTGCATCTCTGTTTTGGAAAATTATCCAAAGTCTGCAAGAAAAATTATTTACCATATATGTTCGCATTGCAGAAATAGCAATCCGTCACATGCTCTATTCCTTCCCTCTACAAATTAGGTACAGCAGTAGGAAATAATTCTTTCAGACATCCTTTTCCCCATCGTCTGAAGTATTCTATTCATGTTCGGCGGCATACGATGAGCAAAATCCTCATCTTGATCTCCTACCATTATACCAAATTATGCATGATAGCAAGTCCTTACAAATGCTTGATGTTCAAAGGTTTCAAAGGCAACGCAACTTTGCCACATAGGTAGTAAAAGCAAAGTTCTCTTCTAATTTTTCAATAAAAAATCTAAAGTTATGAAAGAAAGTTTTCTAAAAAAACAAGTGTAAATACAGCATTTATATAAAAACCTACATTAATAGGTTAAAAATACATAGAAATAAAAAGGTGTTGGAGGTAAAAAATAGAGCAGATTTGCAAAAAAACAAATTCCACATATGAATTTAGTGCAAAATTAAATATAGAATGATTTAAAACATCTCAGACAACAAAAATCACGCAGACTAGTATTATTTTTTTAAGTAGGCGGAGAATGGCTCGAAGGCCCCCCTCCCTTCTGTCCTCCAGCCATGATCTGTGGGGGAGAGAAAAGGAGAAGGCCTACGGCCGACTTACTCTTGGAACAAATTCCATACTTCTCAACTTGAGCTTAAGTGAGCCGATTGTTAACTGGCGTTCAAACCGTTATAATTTTTGTGTTTTTTTTAGCCGGAAATATGGGAGGTGGGGGGAGGTACGTGATAGTATTATACTCACGATAAGGTGTTCACCGCTCCGCCTCTCCTGTTCGTACAATTGTTAGTTATTGTCTCCCGTTTTGGTTTTGTAGTCGTGTTCGGGTGGAAGACAACATCTCCTCGTAGGTTCAGTTTGGTTGTCATTTTCTGTTAGGCGTGAGAGATAGCATCTTGTAACGTCAGTTTTCTTTTATATATGTATTTACATAACTTTTTTATAGTTACTTTTAATTTCCATCTATATTATAACATTTGAGTCAGCGTTTTTTTAATGTCTAAATTTCCCCTTGATTTCCTTGTTCATGAAATGAATAATTCATAAAGTAGCGCGTAAGGTTCTCAATGAATGCAATGTCACGCAGGAAAAATGAAAAGTTCATGTAAAGTTTGAGTATCTTGGGCTCAGTTTCCTTCTTTTGTTATATTTAAGTATATCAAATATTTTCGCCTATTTTATTTAATATTTTCTCTTTCTTCTTGCGTGTCCTGTTTTCTAGTATTTTATTTATTCCTTTCAAGTTGATACTTCTATGTAGGTCTTTCTCTTTTGTTCTTTCGGTCATTTTGTGTTTGTACTAAAGTATACTGCTTTGTTTTATACCTTCTGTTGCATTATTTTTGTAATTTTGTATGCAGTGCAATTTTACAGCTGGATATAGCAGTACTGTTTGCTTATTTCATTGTATAGCTTCATTTTGTTTTTATTACTTAGTTCTTTGAATCTATACATCAACGTTAGAACTGGCACTGTTTTTTGTTTCCTTTCCTTGATGTGTTTCTTTTATCCGTTGTTGGTTAGTTTTATTCCTAAGCCTGAATATTCGGTTGAGTAAGGGTATCTGGTTCGTTCGACTACCACATCTACTAGTAAGCCTCTTCCAATAGGTACTATCTAAAAATTGTTTATCTTTGCTTCTATCTTCCATTTTCTTTCGTCTTAATTTATTATTCCTAATTTTTCCGCTGTCATTCTAGCTTACATTGGGGCATTACGGTATGGAATTTCCACGAGATGAGTCAAGTCATCCGCATACTGTATGTTTTTATTGAATGGGTTGTTCAGTGGCGGGATATCCGCTGTAAAAATTGAGTATAGAGTGCTAATCAGACATCTGCCTTGATGCAATCGTGCTCTTAGTTCAAATGCTGGTCTTGTTGTCTTTCGTATGCTAAAATATACTGATCTTCCTGTCATATAGTCGCATAGGATTCTCTCCAAGTTTTTGCTCAAACCCAGTTGCAAGATCTTGACTAGATCCCTTTTTGCCATACTTTATCAAAAGCCTTAGAGACATCTCTGCACACTATATCTATGTATATGTTCCTATTCCTTTTTGAATGCGATATCTTTTCTGTGATAACGCTTAATGACATTTCCTTACAGCAAGTTTTTCGAAAGCCGTACTGCTGACCGGTTAGGAAGATTATTTTCTTCTGGGTGTTCTCTAATTTTTTATGTAATATTTTTTTCCAGTAATTTCCCAATCAATTCCAAAAGTAAAATCGGTCTAAAATTTGGAGGTTTTCCTGTTTTCAGGATTAAGATAATTTTTGCTACCTTAAATTGGTT
Source organism: Ceratothoa steindachneri (assembly GCA_963969495.1). Classification (NCBI taxonomy): domain Eukaryota; kingdom Metazoa; phylum Arthropoda; class Malacostraca; order Isopoda; family Cymothoidae; genus Ceratothoa; species Ceratothoa steindachneri. The sequence continues at coordinate 186,775,821 of OZ018326.1, read as the reverse complement.
AAGATAGTTTAAAAGTTCTTGCTTACACGCTATTATGCTGGTCATAGTTTTTCTAGATGGCCCAAGGGTTATAGCGCTTTGTTGTTCTAATTTCAGTTCTCGGTTTACTATTTTCATTTCTTATGTCCATATGTATTATGAAATCGTTTTGTATTGGGTTCTCGGAATAACTTGCTCATCTGCATTTCGGAGAGGATTGGATAATCGATCGAGTTTTCGTCAATTTCCTTTAGGTTTGCATCCCTTATGTCTTTTGAACTATATTGTTCCAGACTCTTTTTGTATTTTCGCCAATCTGCCTTTCTATATGGTATTTTTATCTCAATTGAGTTTTGGATCTGATTCAAATTGATGGTAAATAGAATCCCTGTGTGGTCACTACATATGGGATCATAATAGGTTCCATGTAGTAAATAAATGGATTGTCTTTCTCAGATAGGCAAATGACTACTTTCGTGGCCGCTCTTCCTCTTATAAACGTACGAAACTCGAGGCCGTGTCATTGGATGATGTGTCTGTCCAATAGCAACTCTAGGCATTGCATAGCTCCTTTGGTTGATCTATAATCTGGTTCCCTACACCGACCGTTGATAACCCAGAGAAAGATAGTGGGACTTCTTGGGCTAACAACTTGGTGAAGTTGGGGATGGGAAGAAATTTCGTTTTGGCGGTTGTGTTTCTCAATTCCTCAAATTCTATGGCCATTTTCATTGCCAGATATGATTCCTCTAATCCGTGTATTTATTTGTATTTCATATTTCTTCTGATGGCTATTGCAACTCCATTCCATCTTTCTTGGGTATAATTGGTTATTAAAGTTTGGTAATTACAGATTTTGATATTCTAATTTTCTTTCTTGATGCCATGTCCCGATATTAGGATTATATCCAGAGCGATGTCTCTGAATATATTTCTATATTCTATCCGTTTTTCGGGCCATACGTTCGTGTGGATTTGTAGGATTCTAAGTTCCCCGTCACACATATTGCTGCTTGTAGGCTACCTTTTTTCTTTCTTACCTTTTCTTTTCTCTGTCTGGCACTTCTTTTGTTAATCTGAGCTTGGTTTCGGCCGTTCTTAGCGTGTCTGTTTTATGTACTATTTGCTTGTCTCTGTAGGATTTCTTCTGTTTCTGTGTTTGATACATCTTCTCTGTTTGATTATTTCTCTGACTCGGAAAGATGGTTGAATAAAGCTCTGTCGTAAATTGACGCAGAGTTCGGGTTGTTAGGAAATTTCATAGTATGTAGTCCGTTATTTTTCCACAATTGGTTAAATTCCAAAGCATAGCTAGGAGGTTGTGCGATATTTATAATGTGTGCCTGCATGCTCCTGGTCATGCAGCAGAGAAGAAATGCATTGGTAACTGCTTTGTTGGCCATGTACGTTGTCTCGAATTCGATTTTAAAACATGTGTATTTTGGTTAAACTTTATATCCTCCTTTATTTTTCCCCAAGTTTTCTTACTTTTAATTTCTATTCAATTCCTCGCTGGTATTTGCACCAATCCAAGCTTTCACTTTCCTGCAGATGACACTGCGGTTAGCAGAGATTTGGGGAGGTGTTTTGGCTTTTAGTCCAATTTCCTTTCGTACTTTTGCTTATTTTGTCTAGCGGATTTTGACAATATCCTGTAGCTCGGCGCATAAGGCGATGCATAATTTCGTAGTAAAGATTATTTGAATAGGTACAAAAGTCGTTTTTGAATACAGGAACTCGCAAAGTTTCAACCAGACCTGTCTGGCATATTACTTCAGAAATATTTGTACAGTGATTCACAGATCTGCTACCATTTATGCTCTAGTTGTCATAATAAACACATCAGAAGAAAAATGGCATCAAGAGGCTGCAACAAGAGCAAAAGTGTACGGTGTGAGAGTATCTATGAGAATGCGTGAAGCTTACAAAGCATATTTTGGCATGCCAATTGGGAATAAAGACAAACTCTGGACTCCTCATTTTGCTTGTAAACACTGCAAGAAAACATTGGAGAGTAAGAAAATTTGGGTTCAAAGAGTAAAATATTAAATGTCACAAGTATTTAAGATATAATGTTGTTTGTAAACAAAAAGTAATAAAGTATATATATATATATATATAAATATATATATATATATATATATATATATATATATATATATATATATATATATATATATATATATATATATATATATATATATATATATATATGCATATATAAATATATATATATTTATATATATATATATATATATATATATATATATATATATATATATATATATATATATATATATATATATATATATATATATATATATATATATATATATATATATATATATATATATATATATATATATATATATATATTTATTTTCCCTAGATGGTAAAGAAAGGGAATGAAGCGCCATGAATGTTGCCATTCCCAAGATGTGGCATGAACCCAAAGACCACTCAAGCAAATGATACTTGTGTATGGTAGACCTTTTCGAAAGTCTAAGTGGCAGATATGTCCCTGGTATTTCCTATCCCTAGCTTTCATTCCCTATTGACCAGTACCACATAGTGCTGATCTTCATGTACCTACACTTATCTCAAGGAGGACTACAACAGTGTCACGCTCTTGCTACAACGATTGAGCTTTTAAAAAAGAGTCCGCAGCTTTTAAGTACCTTCAAAATATATTTCTCACACTCTCTGATGTAAATCATAGTGTTCGGAATTCCCTGAAAAGCTTACTAAAAAGAAAATGGAAGAAGGCTGCAGGAGTTTTGCTTCTGTTTGTCATGGCTTTTCAGGAAACCTCAAGACTGACTATTATCTCGAACTATAGGCGAACATCCTTGATTCCCATCTTGACAAGTTCAAGGAGAATGTGGGACCATACTCAAAGGAACGAGGGGAGAGTCTTCATTAAGTATACTTCAATTTAAACATAGTATAGACTGAAACATGACGGGATATTAGATTTCGGGACTTGTACGGGAAAGCAAGATTGAGAAGGTAGGATTTCTAGTATAGAAAGTTCAAGTTATCCAAAATCTTAAGTTCTTTTTAAAGTTAGTTATATGTAAATTAAAAGTCATTAAATTTCTTTAGCCTTGGCCAAAATATGTTAATTTATAGAATATAATCGAGGATATTTTTTTCTATTACTCTCCTTGGGTCAATTTAAATTATTGCTTTCCCCATACAACAATTTAACATATTGATTCCGAATAGAAGAATATGCATATTGCTTTTTATTTTAAATTTACAATGTAACATATAATTTTTTCAATGCAACAACATAATCTAGCTTAGGTTAGGTTAGTTTACTTTGAGATTTCTAACAATATCTGTACTTAATATATATATATACTTTTCTCCCAAGATTAGCATATTGCTTCCCACTAGACCTCATGGAAGAGGCAAAGCATATGAGATGAGATGAATATTTGCCTCGACACCGTTGACCAAACTCTGCGAGAGTGGCTATAAATTAACAATCCATCTCAACATTATGACAACGCATGCAAAACCTTGGCTCTCAATAATAATAATAGGTCTTTTGTAATGCGCTCTTCAAGGCCTGAGGCATTCCCAGAGCGCACGTTGTGCTAAGATGAGAATGGAAATTCAATAGAAATTCAAGAGGAGGGAGAAGGCAATACTGAAAAGGTGCGTTTTCAGAAGACGCTTAAATGTGGTAAGAGAGGGAGAAGACCTGATAGCAGCAGGAAGAGCATTCCATAACTTAGGGGCGCAGATTGAGAAGGAGCAGTCCCCCATTGAGCAGAGGGAAGAACGAGGAATATTCAAAAGAGGTGCATGTGATGACCGAAGAGCCCGAGGGACATGGCGTGGCGAGAGGGCAGAAGAGAGGTAAGACGGGGCCTTAAATGCGAAGAGAAGTATCTTGAAGTGAGTACGGGATCTGACAGGGAGCCAGTGCAGTTCATGCAGCAAAAGTTTCGAGGGAGAGAAGCGAGGGTGACGGAGGAGAAGCCGGGCGGCATAATTCTGTAAAAGTTGAAGGGGGTGGAGAGAGGAGGATGGCAGATTCAAAAGCAGTGAGTTACAGTAGTCAAGGCGTGAGGGGATGAAGGCAGGAACAGCAGTCTCAAGACTTTGGTGATCAAAGTGAGAGCGAATGCGAGAGAGGTTACGAAGGAAACATAAAGAGGATTTGCTGACATTGAGGATATAAGGCTTAAAGGAGAGATGCTCATCAAATGCCACACCCAGATTCCTAACGCAGTCAGAGAAAATGATAGTATTACCGCCCAGAGTAAGCGAGGGAAAGAGAGATTTAGATTTTTTGACAAGAGCAGGGGTGCCGACGAAGAGGACCTCAGTTTTGGAGTGATTAAGCCTAAGGATCTTGGTAGAGAGCCAGTCAGAAATGGAGGAGTAGGCTGCCATTAGGTCAGTGATAGAGTAGGCAAAATACGTGGGGGAAGAGGAAACGAAAATTTGAGTGTCATCAGCATATAGGTGGAAGGATAGACCGAGATTACGGAGAAGGGAACTAAGAGGGAGAAGGTAAATACGAAATAGTAGAGGACCAAGGACAGAGCCTTGTGGCACTTCAAAGCGAATGGAGGTAGAGTGGGAGGAAACGTCGTCAATCACAACGGATTGGGTACGAGACGAGAGGTAAGAGCGGCACCAGTCAAGCACGGTGCTTGTTATGCCAAGGAAAGAGTGGACACGATCAAGTAGGACGGTATGGGTAATAGTATCGAAGGCAGAGGAGAGGTCGAGTAGAACGAGGATGGAGACACAACCTCTGTCTGCGGCTCTTCGTAAGCAATCTGAGTGGAGTGACCTGACTTGAAACCAGATTGATAGGTTTTATCAATGTTACAGGCCACCATGTTACTGTTGATACGTGAAGCAACCACTCTCTCCAGAACCTTAGAGAGGAAAGGTAGTTGCAAAATCGGGCGATATTTGGAAGGGTCAGTGGGGTTCAGTTAAGGCTTTTTAAGAATCGGACGGATGTATGCACGTTTGAAGGAAGAGGGAACAAGACCAGTTGCAAGTGAAGTGTTGAACAGGTCACAGCAGGAAAACGATAAGCAGCTGAGGCGGGGAGTCAGGGAGAATGGCAGGAGCCGGGACAGAAGGCTGAGGGAGGGAGGCACGGAGGTTAGTGACCTTATCTGCGAAGAAATTCGAGAGAGTAGCAGGGCTAATGGGTGGGGAGACCTGGGCTGAGGAAGTAAGACGGGAGAGCAGAAGCAAGACGGTACGGTGATCATTCCTATTATCAGTAAGCAGATTAGGTGAGTAGGCTTCACGAGCAGATTTTAATTTTGCCATGTAGGGAGCTGTCGCAAGTCTGAACGCCAGCGAGAGAGGGGTCGTGTCTTGCAAGGCTGCAGCCCACGCCGTTTATCACACCCCAGCTGCATTTGCTAGGTGACAGATTTCATCGTCTCCCACGGCTGCCTTTCAGCCAGTATTCCTGCATTCCGCCAGAGATCGAAGTTCGTCGAACATAATACGCCAAAGTTATCTCAATTCCCCCCTGCATGAGGTACCGACTTTTCCCCCAAAAGTGAACGTGTGTGTGGAGGGACAACCAAGCCATATAAAACAACCTCGCCGAGCATTTATATAATCCTTCCACTCAGTTTAGTAAGCAGCACTTTTAGGCTCCCCCCCTACTATCGCAAACGAGCTGAAGGACCTACTCCCGGTAGCGACTGGAGACAACGGCGATTTCGATTCGGGACGAAGGCTAAATCGGCATCCGTGAACTCTGCCATAGTCAATCGGCAAGTATCTATCGAGGATTCGCATCTACGAAGGCCATCTACTTGTGCTCCCTCATCTTAGGGTAAAGGTAACCCGACTTTTCCAATCACAGTCATCGTATCCCGACTGGCCCTTTTCTTGAAACGAACACGTAAGCAATTGTAACCGTTGCCGGCTGCAGATTATTCTACAGTCTGGCTTACCCAATAGATCCATTTTTTGTCGGCGCACCCGGTTTAAAATCCCCATTTTAATCACCGACCTGAACTCGACAACTTTAATCCCCTCATTAACTCCGTATGTGCGACCATTCCCTTTAATCCAATATCTGTGCATATTTAAATATTATTTTGTTGATTCTAAAGATATTTTTTGTCATTTTCTTTCTTTTGCAACCCTAACGTGTACCATCTACTTGTTAATCATTTGCCAACTTGCACTCTGAAATATTTGTTTTAAAGTAACCCGCAAACTTGAAAATAAACCATCCCCCTGAAGTCATAACAATTTCCCCATTCACTAACGGCCTTTAACCAACTTCGGACCAAAGCCCGATATATATATATATATATATATATATATATATATATATATATATATATATATATATATATAAACCGTGAGTCTGTCCATTCCACGACATATACACATATATACATTTCTCTACTATAATATCTGGTGATCAGGTGTGTCAAAGTCTTTAAAAGGTCTTTGGAGAGATTTTTTAAAGGCATCCTTTTAACTTTATTGTAATTTTCAAAGCTGAGAACCATTTGAGTTGCAAAGACAAAACAAAACAGGAAACAACCACACCCTATTTATTTAACGCTTAGTGATTGTATGTGTGTTTGCACCGAGAACATTTACTAGTAAAATTTTGTTAGGAGACAGAGCTTATCTCACGGTCAATTTAATCCCCGATGGATTAGTAGAGTCTGAGGCATTCTCATTCACGAAGACTCCATTTTTTTTGTTTAATCGTGTATTATATTAGTGTGATTATTTGGATAGCAAAGCTTCCGCGTTTAATCATGCATATTCCTCCGTGTGCGACATAATTTGTGACCCAAACCTTCTCCGTCCGGTGCCGACTGTCCATTAAACCGTTTCTTTCAGACAACATACCTCTCGTATTACGAACAATATATCGACATTCGAGAAATTTAAACTTCAAGTAGAATCCCTCGGTTTAAGTGGCAAAGACCTTGTAACTTATTTACAGGAAGAAGATATGAATGAGAGAGCTTATAAAGAGAACAAGAAGAACGAGGGAGAGCTAAACAAAAAGAAATTAGAAATGAACAAAAGGAAATTAGAGAGCGCGAAGAGCGCGAGAGAATTCTTCAACATGAGTTAGAGTTAAATCGCGATCGGCTCGAAGCCCTTTCAGTAATTTCCCTTCAATTCGCCTCCATTAAACTTCCCACGTTCGAAAAAGAAGAGGACTTCGGTGTCGCTAAGCTTCTTCCCATCCTTAGTTCCCAGCTCCGAGACCTTTGCGTATCCCTTCCCTACGGTGGATTACTCCACCTTCAAATCTAAACTTCTCGCAGCCTATAATATGACGCCTGAATTCTGCCAGGGAAATTTTGCTCCGCCTGCATCCAACCAAATATGACCTTCCGTCCTTTTGGATATACTCTTTCCCGTAATTTATATTTTGGGTTAGAGGCATCGAATGTCCCCCACGATTATGAGTCCCTCGTAGATTTTGTTCTAAGGGATCAGTTGCTGGCATCGCTACCACAGAAATCCGCTGCTTTGTGAAGGATCGTCGGTGCAACTCCTTCAAAGAGTTCATAGAAGAAGCAGATATCTATGCGGCGAGTCACAACTTATACCCGAAGGAAAATACCCCTCCCCCCTTTATCGCCCAAGAATAAATTGAATAACTCGTGGTTCTCTCCTAATAGCTCCCCAAAATTCGCCAAGGTTACGGGCCCCTTTAAGCTAAGAAGTTTCCCTACATTGGAACCCCGTGATGGCAAGCCACTCATATCTAATCCCCTGGCGTCAACTCTTCCCCTTCGGCCAATCATATGTTTTGTGTGCGGTGTGGAAGGCGACACGCGCCCAAATTGTTGCCCAAATTCCCAACTCCGTGATAAATTTATTCACCAAGTCCATCAGGTGAATGCTGCTCCCGCTCCCATTTCATAGGGACCAGAAACCCTAGCTCCAATCTCTTGTCCCAGTGCCCCAGGGCACCACGCTAATTTCCTCTTCAACAAGAGTTTTCCAGCAAATTTTAAATTTGAAAATGGAAGCATTTATGGGTGCCGAGTCTCCACCTTCGTCCGCGATACCGGGTGTACCTGTATCGTGGTAACAAAGGAACTTCTTTCCCCGGTGGCCCTTGACCCCATAAGGTTTGCGGTAGTCCATGACTACCTGGGACACGTAAAATTCTTCCCCATTGTAAACTGTTACCTGGAGTGTCAGTACTTTTCCAGATGGGCTAAATTCGTGTCACACCCTATCAAATTCTTTTCCGCTTTGGTAGCACAGTGCCCCCAATTCTCATCTAACCGTGTGGCTCAGCCAGTTATCACGAGAGCTCAGGTAAAGAAGGAATCTCAGACGCCCGTTGCGATTGAAACTCCCTTAGATTCAGATTTCAGCGGCGTTATGAGATAAGAATTCGCTCAAAGACAGAAGGAGTGACCAAATCTCCTTCCCTTTTCTCTTATATCGTGAAAGAAGGCTTGCTATATCGCTCTAGCTCAAATGGCGTTAAAAGCGAGAATCACGCCCTCTGTCTTCCCCGTTCGCATGTCTCGCTGGTCTTAAAAATTGCCCACGATCGTGTGTTTTCTGTCTATTTCAGCCAAAATAAGACTGCTCAGAGAATTTTCTGGTATCTCTACTGGCCTGGTGCTGCAGTTGACATTTCTGAATAATGCAAATCCTTTGACATCTGCCAGAAAACCGAGGTTAAAGGGCGTGTTAAACCGTTCCCCCTTCAAAAGGGACCAATCATATTAGAACCCTTTTCCTGAGTGGCCATAGACCTTGTCGGCCCCTTTCGTCCCCATTTCCACGAAGAACATAGTTATGTCCTTACTCTTGTGGACTGTGCTACGCGTTTCACCAAAGCCGTACCTTTAATGAGAATCGACAGTGTTACTTGTGCCGAAGCATTAATTTCCATCTTCTCTAGGGTAGACATACTGAAGAAAGTATTGTCCGACCGATGTAGGCAGTTTACTTATGAATTAATGGAATATATCGGGAAACTGTTGATGGTAAAACCATTCTTTACCACACCCTTTCACCCATGCGCAAATGTAACTCATACAGAAGAAACAAGACGAAAAAAAGACTACGTGAATATAGAAACTATTGTAAACAGGGTGGTAAAGCTGTTTTTACTGCCCGCAGTAATTATGAGAAAAAAAAATTCGTTGATCGCTAAGCAAAGCTACGAGAATTTTAGAAATTTGTAGAAAATGACACGAAGCATAAAAATGGTGTTCAAAATCTTGTTGTAAATGAAGAGCTTATTACAAACGATTTAGGAAAGGCCGAGGCCCTCTCTCAACAATATAGTTCTGTCTTCAGTAAGATAACAACACCATACCAGAGCTGCTTGACCTAAATCTTCATTCTACGATGGATACTTTCACTATAATGGAAAACGATGTGGTGGTGGCGATAAGGTTAATGAACTTGAATAGCTCACCCGGTTCCTGATATGATTCACCCAAGAGACATCAAAGAACTGTCTCGTTGCCTGATTTTTCCCCTAACCATCCTGTTTCAGGCCTGTGTGATTAATGCAACCATTCCAGATGAATGGAAAGCTAGTGGAATTATCCCTATATACAAGCCTAAAAGTGATACCGGCATGCCAAACTCGTACAGACCCATATGTTTAACAAGCGTAATGAGCAAATTGTTTGAAGGATTAATACACGGTCAACTTCTATCCCATATTTTTGCGAACAATGTCATGTCTGAAAAACAACACGGATTTTTAAAAGACGCTCAAAAACAACTAACTTGATGCAGTGTTGGGATAATTGGACTAAAATGAGGGATAATAAGGAACAAGTTGAAGTCATGTACGTAGACATGGAAAAAGAATTTGTTACCGTGGTATATTCAAAACTATTGGCAAAACTAAATCATATAGGAGTCGTAGGGCAAGCTTTTAATCTACTGAAGAACTATCTATCGAATCGAACCTAGACTGTGAAAGTAAATAATGGAGGATAGCAACTATCGCATGTGTTAAGCGGAATACTACAAGGAATGATATTAAGTCCAGTAATGTTTATCATCTATATAAACGACCTAACTGACGTTGTCAGCGAGCAGACCCGAATCACATTCTATGGAGACGCTTCAAAACTATACACAAAATGTTTAAGTATACAGGACTGCCTTAAACTCTATGACGACATGATCAATATGTGCGAGTGGTTTGAAACATGGCAGCTATGGATTAACTTGAGAAAAACGGAAGTCCTCCACATATGCCCTGGAAAAAGGAACTTAAACTATTTCATCCAACACACTCACATCGGCAACGTGTAGTTTTGTCGAGATCTGTGAGTCTTCATAACGAATGATGTTTCAGTCAGCCGCCACTGCTCAAACGTAGCGAGAAATGCCGACTTTCGGTTATATCAGTTCAAAAGAGCTTTCGTAACTTTGGATGTGCGGTTCCAACTTTTTATTTTCAAAACCTACATAAGGCCATTATTGGAAAGCAACACCGAAATATGGAGCCCCTCAAGGATCCAGGATATTGAATGTATTGAGAGAATACAGCCAAAATTTACAAAAAACCTATCAAATATGAGAGATACGCAGTATCTCCGGTGCCTTGATTTGCTCCAGATTGAATCACTTGAAATAGAAGAATAAAATTCGATTTAGTTTATTTCTATAATATCATTCATAGACTGGTCGAAATAGCCTTCGACTCCATGTTTAGTTTCAACCATAGACCAACAAGAGGACACTCCTTTAAACTAAATGTTGAATTTTCTAGAAATTTTTTTAGAAAATATTCCTTCTCATGTAGAGTTGTGCCGATTTGGACTCAACTACCAGAATCTGTAAAACTGAAGGAGAAGAAGTTTAAGCCCAGTGATGAGGTTCTATTGCTACTTCCTATGGAGAGCAACAAATTCTAAGCCAGTTGAAAGGCCCATTCACAATTCTCGAAGCATGTGGACCTGTGGATTATTAAATTCAGACCTCCAAAGGAGGGAAGCTGTTCCACGTTGACATGTTAAAAAAATATCACCGCCGCGCATGTGTCAACAACATTGTTACCACCTACGAAGTGATAGCTTTGGAGGCCGACTACACGACGGATGCCCTGAACCTTGTACAGGCCGTGTGCGTCAAACAAGATAAAGATTACTTCTCACTACCCACCTTGCCCCGCTCCATCCATTCACCATTCCCGCAAGCTTGGATATTATTAAGCGGCTAACTCCCCACCAAATTAGCCACTTGCAGCTTATTTTAAGCAAGTTTGAGGACGTCATTTCTGAGATCCTTGGGCGTGCTATTAACTTTGAGAATGATATAACCCTCGTTACCCAAGAACCTGTTCGTTACAAACCTTACCCTCTTCCGATTCATCTGAGAAATAGCTTTAACGCTGAGCTTAACAATCTTTTCAACCTCAATATCATTGAACCCTCCACGTCAAATTACACTGTACAACAGTGATTTTGCTACAGAAGTGAGAAAGTAGTTTTCTATTGTAGTTTTTTGCGTAGATTACGAAAATGACCTTTATTTTTCATGAAATGAGTTCAGTTTTTTGTAATCTGCACATTTAATTTTTATTAATATTAGATTATTCAGTATATAGAGGTATGAAATATTTGTTATTTTTTTTATTTTATTTGACAAAAAGTACAAAGATAAGTCGAAACAAAAAGCTTAGTAAGCAAAGGAAATTAATAAGTCCTTTTAATACATTTGAGAGTCGTATTATAAAAATATACTTAAAAAAATAATGAAGATTTAAGATTTTTTGAAAATTGATGAAATCTATACAATAGTCACATATTTTTAGAAAATTTAGTCTTGTTTTTATGTACAAAATCTTGCTGTCTCTGTGAAGGGTCCAGTATAAGTCAGCAAGCATTGCGGGACTCCATTTTCCTCTATAACGTTTTTCTATAGTAGCAAAATCTTGGTGAAATCCTTCACCATGCTCATCGCTGACGTCTGCTGGATTCTCTGGAAAGAAAGACAGATGGGAATGCAAAAAATGCACCTTTAGTGACATACTACATCCCAACTCATTATAAGACCTAATCAAATTATGAACAAGAATGTGGTAATTTTCTGATTTGTGCCTTTCAAGAAGACCATTACATACACCTTTCAAACTATGCCAGGCCTCAAATTCTGGCTTGCTCAATTTTGCCTCAAACTCACTATCTACCATAAGTTATCGAATCTGAGGCCCAACGAAGATTCCTTCATTAATTTTAGCATCACTAATATTAGGGAAGTTTTGTTTTTAAATATAATGAGGATGGCTGGTCATGCTTTAAGGCTTTCACAAATTGTTTAATTCAACCTAAATTTATGTGAAATGGTGGCAAAATTATGTTTTCCTTAGGAACCAATGGTTCACGTATGACATTATGACACCTACTTTTGTCTCTTCTCTTGAAGGCCATTCTAAGCGTACGTAATGTTCTCCCCGAGCTCTACTGTCCGACTGGCATAAAACCACATCAATTTTGTATAGCCTGACCGCAAGCCATTTAAAATGGCTACTACTTTAAGGTCAGCATAAATTAACTATTTATGTTCACTGTATTTAATACTTTTTAAAATGAAGTCTAAATTCTCACCAGTTTCTTTCAAACAACAAAGTGAGCTACTGGTATCGTTGGTAGTTTATTTCTATTATGCAGAAGCACGGATTTACTACTATATAAAGAAGTGTCAATGAAAATTCTCCATTGAAAGCGTTCATAAGGTATATCTAATTCTTCAAAGAGACGTGGAATGTTATTACAGTAGCATAAATTTTTGTCAAATGAAAATTTGTCTTGTAAATTGTTTGATCGAATGCGAAACATAATAATTCGAACATCTTTTGCTACTAAATTTCTTTCTTTAAATCTTGAGGCCAGTAATTCACTCTGTTTCTTTGTTAAGTTTAGGTCGCTTACAAGATCATCAAGATCAAGTTGTGAGAAAGGTATTGGAGTAGTATCAACAATTTCAGGAACATAGATTTCAGTTTCTCGTTCACATGACTCAATATCTGATTCATCAGAGTTAGAAAAAAACTATTTCTGCAGGTGGTTGAGGTAGTGGAATGTCTTTTGAGTGAGGTATAGGCCGAATAGCAAATCTTAGGTTGAGATATACCACCTCTGAAGCGCACTTCGTTGTTTTACCTAAAGGTATGGAAATTATATGCATAAAACTTAAAGTTATATACATATGTGTGATTACAATAAAGTGGTTCTAAACTTAATTAATTTTATATTTAAAAAAAAATAATATTAGAGTATACTACTTCAAAATATAGGTACAGTGGACAATAAACAATTATTTTGTATGTCTAGCAAACAAAAATAGCAATCAGTGGCATGATCTTGCGGCTCTCGCCATACTATTGGAACACCAAATTAAAGGCTTTTTATTTTTCATTTAGACCTTTTTGATAAAGAATTAAAGCATGTCGTGCAACAGATATGTGGTGCCCATGGTTTATATTGGTCGCCAATTTTACATGCAAACTACAAATTATATAGTTCTTTCACTAAAGAAGAAGTTTTATTTGAATATTTTTAAAGGTTGCTGAACCACATATGTAGCAGAATTTATCTGGGCTAGTTTTACACTGTCCTCTTGGCATTTTAATTAAAATTGTTGCCTTTATTTAAAATTTTATTCAGGTAGATAACCTGAAAATAAGAAAGTAAAGAATGAAATTCGTTAAAATCTTCAAAATTAGACAAAAATAGTAATTGGCAATGTGATAGAACGAGTTGAAGCTGCGTTAATTTCAACTCCTATCCCATATTATTTAAAACCACGATGCTGCCCACGTGCATCTTCGATTCGAAGATTGGAGCCTTATCGCAGCTACCGGATGTCAATGTTTAAACAAGGAGGTTATCGTCCCCCCGTTCGCCCCCATACGCCGACCTCGCCAGATTGAGTTAGGCTTATGGGCAGATAAGGCATTGTTCTCCGGCCCGGCTGTGCATTCCCTCGAAGCTCCCACTCTATTGTCCCCCCACGCCAAGGAGATGTCCTGGCTATTTATATGGAAACTTTACCACTAAGATCAGATTGGAGATCCAGATTTTCGTCGCGAAACATCACCACGACCCTCTCTCCCTTTGTGCGCCAAGGGACCTCGACCTCGAGATTCACCATCACTTGTCCAGAAGGAGGACAATATTCCTTGAGTGCCAAAGGTTCGAGCCTTTCGTGACGCCAAGTCCCCAAGGTTTCCCCCCCTGTTGTTCAGAGGAGAACAGCATTAGAACAGCCATTGTTCGTTTTGAGCACTTCGCCAAGAAACGGTTCTCACCCCCCCCTGTTGTTCAGAGGAGAACAGCATTATAACAGCCATTATTCGTTTTGAGCCCTTCGCCAAGAATCGGTTCTCACCCCCTCTGTTGTTCAGAGGAGAACACCATTAGAACAGCCATTGTTCGTTTTGAGCCCTTCGCCAAGAAACGGTTCTCATCCCCCCCTTGTTGTTCAGAGGAGAACAGCATTAGAACAGCCATTGTTCGTTTTGAGCCCTTCGCCAAGAAACGGTTCTCACCCCCCCTGTTGTTCAGAGGAGAACAGCATTAGAACAGCCATTGTTCGTTTTGAGTCCTTCGCCAAGAAACGGTTCTCACCCCCCCCTTGTTGTTCAAAGGAGAACAACATTAGAACAGCCATTGTTCTTGGGCCCGTAGACAAGAGATGGTTCTCATCCCCCCTTTGTTCAGAAGAGAACAACCTAGAACAGCCATTGTTCTTCAAGCCGTTCGTCGAGAAACGGTTCTCCTTCCCAAGACGCCACGTCAGGATCATCTTATTCCCCCCCCCCCTTCGGCTGGAACTCGCCAGCGGACCGAAATTCCTTCAAGCCACCTTCCACTGCACCACTAGTGTAAAATTTACGTGAGCCAAACGTCACCTTTGAGTACTTAACCCTTTTGTCAATTCTATCCTGTGATTTAAATGGTTTATCGAACCATCCCATCTCTTTAACTCTATATTTGTTTTACCTTTTTTTAATCCCTTAAATCCTCGGATTAGCCCGAGTCTCCACGACCCTTTCCATTCTGTTTATGTCATTATTTTCCGTCTTGTGTTTATTTATAATTATTATTAATAAAACTCTATTTTATTAATGATAGCAATATTATTATCCTTGAGCTCAGTTCCAATTCTTAAGCATATCGAAGATACATAATATCGGCCGCCAGACAGTAACGCACTCTAAAGATAATTAAGGAAGTTCCCTCAACGAATAGTGATATATGGTATCGTCGGGAGTCATTCTACGACATATATATATATACTATTTAAATTTGGTATCAGGTGTGTAAGGTTTAACGCTATATCTTTGCAAACACTGGTCTCAGTCAAGTAAAGCATAGTGTTATTCGTTATAGTAATAGAATATAGTAGTTCCCTTTTGTTTTACCGATTGCTATCCCCTTTTTTTGAAACTTAAGAAGCTGGAGTAGCTCAAGGAACGGTTATAATAATTTGTTTGTGTTTTTTTGTGATTTTAGTCAGTGGTTATTTAGATTGAGAAACCAAGTAAGAATAGGTCAGTGCCCATATTTAGGTAGGCTAATTCTATAGAGGCATAATTCTTGTTGCAAGGAATTTTAGTTGGTTGACTAGTGCGCCCCCAAGTGCAAAGATGACTCCGTTCGAAATCTTTAAAGCGCAAGGAGAATCCTTGGGATTTTCCGGAGAAGAACTAATTAAGTACATAAGAGAGGAATGGATAAGACAAGTGGACTTTCACCATCAGATTAGATTAGCTCGGATTGAAGCAGAATTTCAAAGAAAAAAGGAAGAACGAGAAAGAGAAATACAACGAGAGGAACGAGAAAGAGAAATACAACGAGAAGAACGAGAAAAAAAATACAACGAGAAGAACGAGAAAGAGGAAAACAACGAGAGGAACGAGAAAGAGAAATACAACGAGAAGAACGAGAAAGAAAAATACAACGAGAAGAACGAGAAAGAGAAAAACAACGAGAGGAACGAGAAAGAGAAATACAACGAGAAGAACGAGAAAGAAAAATACAACGAGAAGAACGAGAAAGAGAAATCCAACGAGAAGAAAGAAGGAAGGATTCGCGCCCCTTCCCAGGAAAGCTGACAAAGTTTCCGAGCCCCGTAAAACCCCCAAACTTCTTTCCCCAAAACCAACAACGGGACTCCAAACCTCCCGTTAAGACTTCTCCTCCATCTCTCTTCCCGAAGCGACCAACCATATGCTTCACCTGTGGTGTAGAAAACCACATGAGCTGGAATTGCCCCCAAAATTCTAGGCTTAAAAGCGGACCAGCCCACCAAGTTCACCAGATTAATACAACCCCGGATCCCCCGGTGGTGCAGACCCAAGCAGAAACTTCTCCCCCTCCGTCAGGCCACCAGGTAAATTTTGGTTTTGATAAAAGTTCATCGGGAACTTTGAAATATGAGGAGGGCAGCGTGGACAGCTGCCGAGTATCGACTCTCGTCAGGGACACAGGATGTACGTGTTTCATCGTGTCCGACGAACTCCTCCCAGTGGCCTCTAACCACGAAAAGTTTGCGGTGGTACATGACCACCTTGGGCGGGCGAACCGATTCCCCGTCGTTAGATGTTACCTGCAGTGTCAATATTATAATGGCTGGGCTGAAGTCATTGTAGCACCCATACAATTCTGTTCCGTACTTATAGGACAGAGCCCCCAAGTAAGTTTCGACCCTGTGTTTCAGGCCGCTCTTCCTCAAGGCCGAGATAAGAAAGAAGGCCAGGAGCCCGTCCCCATCAGAACCCCGATATCGTCCGACTTCTCGGAGACCCCTAACCAGGAATTTAGGACGGCAAAAGAGGAGTGTGAATCACTAACACCCTTAGGTGATAAGGCCCAAGACAAGGACACGGAGACTGTCCGTGGACCCCAAGTAAAAAAGAACCCCCAACGCGCCCATGGAGATACCTTCGTAGAACTGGACGAAACATCGGCACTTTAAGAAGATTACCCCGCGGAGTCCCTTAATGTAATCCAGACAGTGTGCATCCAACCTGATGCCGATTACCCTCCTCCTTCCCTACCAGGCGAGTCTTTGGAACCCTCTGACCTGGATAGTGACGCGCAGCTGACACCACGTCAGAAGAGTCAGCTACAAAAACTAATTAAATGGAGTCACCATTTCCCCGCCCTATTAGCTCTTTTCGAGCAACTGCGCGAAAATGGCCTCACCATTGGCCCCTGCAAATGCCATTTTGCCCACGAACCCATTAAATATTTGGGTTTCAAAATAGGACAAAGCAAGTTAGGTCCACACGAGAACAAGATTAAGGCAATCGCCGACATGCCCCTCCCGATTACAAAGAAGCCATTAAGATCGTTCCTAGGATCAGCTTCTCCCTATCAGCGATTTGTTCCGAATTTCGCTGCAATTTCTGCCCCCCTATGCCCCCTTCAAAAAGAGAATTTACCCAATCGTTCACGTTGGAATGATGTCGCTGTCTCCCATTTTAATCAGCTCAAGAGTAAGTTCATTTCTGCCCCCATTTTAAAGTTGCCCAACCCGGAAAAATCCTTTGGGGTTAAGACCGACGTGAGCAACGAGAGCATTGGAGGTGTACTCCTTCAATACGTGGATGACGGAACGAGTCATCCAGCTGCATATGCTAGTCGTCAATTATTACCACGCGAAAAGAGATATGACAATGGAGAAAAGATAGCTCTATCAATTATCTGGGTCATAGACAAATTCAAGATGTACTTGATAGGTAAAGAATTTCAAATAGGAACAGACCACCGTCCGTTAGCCTATATTAGGAATGTGCGACACTCAAACGGCCGCATCATGCGCTGGAGTTTACTCTTGCAAGAGTATCAGATTAAAATAAATTAGATAAAAGGTTCCGATAACCAGGTCGCTGACGCACTTAGTAGGAATGCGTTACCGAATAGCGTAGAGTAAGGGTATTCATAGGATTAGTATCTCCCTGTAGGTATATACCGTCTTGTACGACTTAAATTAAGATTCTCTTATAATATAATTAATTAATGTATATGTCTGACTTTTGTAATGCTCAATGTCTATTTTTTTCTGTATGTATATATATTTGTACCTATTAATTTACGTATAAATTATTTTGTCCCGTATGTACTAATTTTATATCATTTCATTGTTCCATGCCCCTTTTTTTTATTAAGTTGTATTAAAGGTTATTTTCCCCTGTAATCTAAAGATCAAAATAATCATATGTATTGAGGTAATACTAGTTAGGTGCAGGAAGGTACGGTTGGTACAAGAAAACGAGTTCCCCACAACGGAGCTCTATCGTTGTCCCTTGTCTCTTTTTTTTCGAAGTGACAACTTCCCCTGGAATGGAGGGGTGTGATAGAACGAGTTGAAGCTGCGTTAATTTCAACTCCTATCCTATATTATTTAAAACCACGATGCTGCCCACGTGCATCTTCGATTCGAAGATTGGAGCCTTATCGCAGCTACCGGATGTCAATGTTTAAACAAGGAGGTTATCGTCCCCCCGTTCGCCCCCATACGCCGACCTCACCAGATTGAGTTAGGCTTATGGGCAGATAAGGCATTGTTCTCCGGCCCGGCTGTGCATTCCCTCGAAGCTCCCACTCTATTGTCCCCCCACGCCAAGGAGATGTCCTGGCTATTTATATGGAAACTTTACCACTAAGATCAGATTGGAGATCCAGATTTTCGTCGCGAAACATCACCACGACCCTCTCTCCCTTTGTGCGCCAAGGGACCTCGACCTCGAGATTCAACATCACTTGTCCAGAAGGAGGACAATATTCCTTGAGTGCCAAAGGTTCGAGCCTTTCGTGACGCCAAGTCCCCAAGGTTTCCCCCCCTGTTGTTCAGAGGAGAACAGCATTAGAACAGCCATTGTTCGTTTTGAGCCCTTCGCCAAGAAACGGTTCTCACCCCCCCCCCCTGTTGTTCAGAGGAGAACAGCATTAGAACAGCCATTGTTCGTTTTGAGCCCTTCGCCAAGAAACGGTTCTCACCCCCCCCTGTTGTTCAGAGGAGAACAGCATTAGAACAGCCATTGTTCGTTTTGAGCCCTTCGCCAAGAAACGGTTCTCATCCCCCCCTTGTTGTTCAGAGGAGAGCAGCATTAGAACAGCCATTGTTCGTTTTGAGCCCTTCGCCAAGAAACGGTTCTCACCCCCCCCTTGTTGTTCAGAGGAGAACAACATTAGAACAGCCATTGTTCTTGAGCCCGTAGACAAGAGACGGTTCTCATCCCCCCTTTGTTCAGAAGAGAACAACCTAGAACAGCCATTATTCCTCAAGCCGTTCGTCGAGAAACGGTTCTCCTTCCCAAGACCCCACGTCAGGATCATCTTATTCCCCCCCCCTTCGGCTGGAACTCGCCAGCGGACCGAAATTCCTTCAAGCCACCTTCCACTGCACCACTAGTGTAAAATTTACGTGAGCCAAACGTCACCTTTGAGTACTTAACCCTTTTGTCAATTCTATCCTGTGATTTAAATGGTTTATCGAACCATCCCATCTCTTTAACTCTATATTTGTTTTACCTTTTTTTAATCCCTTAAATCCTCGGATTAGCCCGAGTCTCCACGACCCTTTCCATTCTGTTTATGTCATTATTTTCCGTCTTGTGTTTATTGATAATTATTATTAATAAAACTCTATTTTATTAATGATAGCAATATTATTATCCTTGAGCTCAGTTCCAATTCTTAAGCATATCGAAGATACATAATATCGGCCGCCAGACAGTAACGCACTCTAAAGATAATTAAGGAAGTTCCCTCAACGAATAGTGATATATGGTATCGTCGGGAGTCATTCTACGACAGGCAACTTACAAAAACTGGAGTCATTTCGATAAAAATGACTTCCATTTTTTAAATCTATACATAAAACTATATTAAAAAAATGTTATTCTAATCTTTGTATTCGACAAAAAGTTAAATTTTGTTAGACAGTGTTATTGTTCCCTAATAGTTATGGTACGGAAACGAGATTTTCTCAAATTAAATTCCGTGACCGTTTTCGATGCGGAAACGATTCCTTTAATTGACCAAAACCTTCACTTGTTCGAAAAGGCAAAATTTATTAGCGAGCTCGACCTATGTAAAGCATACTACCAGATTCCTCTGAAAAAGAGCGTAAGGAAATACACCGCCTTCCCCACCGACAAAGGCCTTATGTAGTTCAGCCAACTTCTTTTCGGGTTAATGACGGCCTGCAGTAATTATAATTGGATAATGCGCAGGGTTTGGGATGGATTGGATGATGTCACCTTTAACTTTGACAATATTTGAGTTGTCACTTGTAACTGGGGTCAACACTTGGCCTCCTTTCAGGCGCTCTTTAGCTGTTTGCGAGAGCACGGCCTTACAATAGGCCCCGGTAAATGCTACCTCGCCTATGATTCGATGCAATATTTGGGTTTCCACATTGGACACGACCAACTTAAGCCCCAACAAGACAAGGTCCGGGCGACAGTTGAGATGGCCCTACTGGCTACAAAGAAACAGCTCTGTTCTTTCATGGGGTCTGCCTCTTTTTTATGGGAGGTTTGTCCCCAATTTCGCGTCTTTGGCTGCCTCGTTGTGTGAACTACTCAAAAAGAAGTCCCCAGACCGCATCATATTGAATTCGACGGCTACTGCTCGTTTCCATCCACTAAAGGGTAAATTGACATCTGCCCCAGTCCTCAGGTTGCCTGACCCCAGTAGGGCCTTCGGAATCCGAGCGGATGCAAGTAACGAAGGCATCGGTTGTGTCTTTCTTCAGTACGGAAACGACGGTAAAAGTCACCCTGTGGCCTACGCGAGTCGCAAATTGATCCCACGTGAGATGAATTATGCAGTGATAGAAAAGGAAGCTTAGCTATTATATGGAGTCTGCAGAAGTTAAAAATGTACTTGGTAGGCCGAGAATTTGTTATAGAAAATGATCACTGCCAGCTGGCATACCTCCCTAATATCAAACATCATACTAGACGAGTAATGAGATGGAGCTTATTATTGCCTGAATTCCAGTATAGGATTATGTATATAAAAGGGTAGGAAAATTGTATCGCCGATACCCTTAGCCGCAATCCATTGGGTGACGACCGCAGCTAAATTTTAATTGTATTTGCTCCATAGCCATTTGTCCATCTTGTAATTAGTATAACCGCCAGCTACAGATGAGCTGAAGGGCAATTATTTCTGTTTATGTATTTTAGAAGCCCGGTCCAGCATTTATGTAAAATGTATCATTGAATATCCATTTCATTCTTTCTTTCATTTGGTTTTTATGCCTTAGTATATAAATATTCTTTTCAATTTTTTAATTACGTTCACCCTTAATTCTCTTATGGTCGGCAATAATTAATTTCCTTTTCCGTTCATATTCACACGCAGTCGGATAGAATTAGATTGTACACCTGCTCGACATCAGGCCAATAATTGCCTTTATGCCATTTACCCTGTTGACCACTCGCGTGAAAGTCTTTGCTTCCACAAGTTATTCTTAGGGGATGTCACTTTTCTTCCCCGACTCCGAAATTGCCCTCTTTTTGGATGAGAGGGATGTAGCAGAATAATGTCAAAGAGCAATAACGTGCCATTCTGTACCCAAGTAGTCCCGGGATCACCGCATGGAGCTTTGAAAGCACGGCTGAACCAGGATGAGGGTGCAGCCAACGCCGTTTAGCCCCCTCCAGCTGTGTTCGCTAAGTGGCAGATTTCATCGTCTCCCACGGCCGCCGTTCAGCCTGTATTCCTGCATTCTGTCATAGATCTAAGTTCGTTGAACACTCTAGCCAACGTTATCTCAATTCCCTGCGAATGAGTCCGTTTTTTCCCCAAATTACACGTATATGTGGAGGGGGAACCAAGCCATCTAAAGCCACATCGCCGAACGTCTAAATAATCCTTCGACTCGGTTTGGTAAGCAGCACTAAACCGAGTATCTGACGCGGATTCCCATCACCAAAGGCCATCTACTTGTGCTCTTTCATCAGAAGCGTAAGGTAATGCGACTTCTCCCATCGCAGTCATCGTATCCCGACTGGCCCCTTTCTTGCAACGAGCACGTAAGCAATTGTAACCATTGCCACCTGCAGATTGTTCTACAGACTGGCTTACCCAATAGATCCATTCTTTGTGTGCGCACCCGGTTTAAAATCCCCATTTTAATAACCGACTTGAACTCAACCACTTTAATCCCCTAATTAACTCACCTGTATCTCGCGTAGACCTTTAACTCCGTATGTGCGACCATTCCCTTTATACCCAATATCTGTGTATATTTAAATATTCTTTTGTTGCTAGTAAAGATATATATTTGTCCTTGTCTTTCATTTGCAACCCCAACATGTACCAGCTACCTGTTGATCATTGCTCAACTTGCACTCTGAAATATTTGAATATTTATTTAAAAGAACTCCGCAAACTTAAAAATAATCCATCCCCCTTGAAGTCATAATAATTTCCCCATTCACTAACGGCCTTAAACCAACGAGTATATATAGTCTGACCATTCCACGACATATAGTGACAATGTTGTAGGTGTTTTCTAGTATGCTATTGATGTTATTACTCATTTATCCAAGTGGACAACGTTTAGGTCGAAAAATCATAGAGAAACCAGAAGGGAATTCACGTCCTGTTGTGGGAGACCTGAACCTGAATGTTGCTTGGTCTTGCTAGACTGTTTCACGTTACTTAAGTGATGTTGAACTCATAGCACCTTCCTTCGCTAAGAATCAAATTATAATTAAAAATAATAAAGCATTTCCCGCGGAATGCTGAACATTTGGAATGTGTTTTAAATCCTTGAAAGCAAATATTTTATCAGGTGGGATGGAAATCTACGTGTACATAAGGCGTCATATAGGTGAAAGATTGAATCCAACCTGTACGAAAACGTCGCTTAAATTTTGAAGTGACCGCCTTATGGTGTGACGCATGTTTTCAAGCGCTGGATTCTGCCCGCTCAGTGGCAAAAAAATACTGCGCTAAACAAGTATTTGCCTCATGGACATGTGATCCTCTCTATACAAACTTTGGGAGTAATGAGCCAGTTTCCATGCAGGACAATGCTCTGTGCCACACGGCAAAGATGGTGAAGCAGTTCATGAATGCTGAAAATATCGAAGTGAGAACCTTGCCCACGTAGTCCTGATTTAAATACGATAGAAAATCTATGGGAGATACTGCGTGATAAGGTTATGAGTCGGAAACCATTGAATGTTTTAGGGGATGCCACAACAATTTTTTCAACCTTTTACTACGTTAGTTATCATATATTACATTAAAGATCATTAAAAGCCCTTTTATACCTGACAAAATCATAGTAACCTACGGCGCCGTTTTTGAGATACAGGGGAACCTTTCAGACCCCCCTCCCTTGAAATCTAAATGGCTATAGAATTACTAAAAATTAAGCAATCAATCTCACTTCACGATCAAAATATGCCCATATCATTTAGTTATCATTTGAAATCAGTTTTATTTAATTTTATGCAAATCTTTTTTTAAATGGTGGACTAAAACATATTTTTCCTACATGGTCAACTATAGGCTTTGTTCTTCGTTTGAGAAGGGAGGTTTAGGTGAAGAGTAGGTGTGTTCTTGATGACCTGAAATTTAGTTCAATCTATATTCAAATGATGCTAAAAATATAAATCAGTTCTTAGGCGCTTTTTTTAGCAAATATTTAAAATCGCATGGTGTAGTTTTTGGTTTTGTTCAGAATTTGACTTTAAAAATCTCAAGAAAATTTTGCACGATATTTTGAAATTTTGGTTAATAAAACAATGCCTAATTTAATATTTTTTTCATTTTGAATTAAAACTTACTGGCAACAAAGTAAATTAATATTAAATAAACACAAAATTAGTAATATTAATAATTATAATATATTTTAAGAAGCGCTACCATCGTACTCCGTCTTTGCTACTTTTGCCGCTTTCTTTTTTTTCACTTCTCAAGTCTGGAGGTTTCAATTTTTGGTTTTTCTTTTCTTTTTGAATGTTTTGCCAGCGAGATGTTTGAAAGTAAATTTAGCAAAGAGGACAAATCACAATGAGCAATGACGCGGTTATGCTTAAGTACTGCACGAGCAACAAGAGATTCCAAACCTTGCTATGCAAAGACTGATTTATATTTTAAGTCTTAGCATAGAGCTGGTTTAGAAGTCTATCCGAGGTGGAATATTTCATGATCTTGCACATCTCAGAAGCTGATTCAGGGTTGAGGGTATGTCTCATATTTTGAATATCATTATGCCAGCCCTCCCAGACTCTTGCTTAATTATTATCTGTTTTATATTTTCAGTATTTAGAGATACATAACTTATGCATTGGTCTGTTATCCGTGCTCGCCGGATGCAAAATTGACGCCATTACACGTCTTCTTATTTTATTATTATCGCCAGCATGCATTATAATTGTAATGCGATAAAAAATTTCAAACACATTGTCTGTTTTTTGAGTCAGCCCGCCCTTTTTCTTTCCACCCAATCCTTTTTCTTTACGGCATTTATCGATTTTACGATAAATGCTTTTCGATATGTGATTGAGTCAGTCAGACTTCACTATTGGATAAGCATTGCCATATACATTTGCTTCAACCAGTCTCTTATAAGTTGAGCTATCTTGGTCTAAAATAAGGGTCGTGTATCGAACGCCCCGATTGATTGACCGGCCGAATAATATTTCTGCTCCCCCCGCTTCCATACCTCCAGATGACTTATCCTGGGCGTATGTAATTGAACACTCCTGTTTTTCCTTGTGTTCTCGTAACAGTTCCTCAAATCTCTCTTCATCAAATTTTATCTATTGAGAGTACATTTATGGAAATATTTAGAAGAGATATGGTAATCTAGGATTAACCCCGTATTTACCTCAATTCCGAATGTAACTCCATATAAGGAGGTATTTCCTCGTTTCTGTCATGTACCATCAAAAGATACGGCAATGTTGAATGCATTATCCGATAAGGAATCTCCCATCAACTGGCAAGCATACTTTACTGCTTTGGCTGCACTATCCTTCATGTGTTGGGCCTTTCCCTCTATTATATCAGGAAAATATATGTTATAATTTTCAAAAGACTGACGTGATAAAGGTTTGAGTCCAAGTTCAGTCATAAATAGAGTTGGTTTCCACGTACCTGTTAATGCCCTTGTAACCTGTCATATACGTGTGTGTCTTCTTTGTAAAAAATTCTTCTTATGTTTCTTTCTGCTTCAGTCTGGTTTGTAAAAGACGATTAGTCGAAAGGCCTCGCAGAATGGGAGAGAAATTTGTCCCCTGAGTTTGAGGGTAATAATTATAAAAAATAAATGAGTGCAGATTGGCTTAAAGGTTAGTTATGGCTGATAGTTATTCAGGGTTATTTAAAGGATGTTACAAAAATAAAGTTTAGTAAAAAAAAAATAAATATTAAATATATAAAAAAGAGGTTTAAGTGAGCTACGTGATCAAATTAATAACGGACACATTTGGTGTCAACAAAGGAGCAAATCCAAGGGATTAAAACAGTTAATTACCTAACTCGGATCGGAGTCTTAACTGGAGCTACGCTAAGCCGCAAGGTAAAAAATATAATTGGTTCAGAGGATACCAGATTATAACGAGGTCCGCAGCGTTGGCGTCTTGCACAATGTAAGTGTCGAAGGGGAGGTAACTTAGGGAGGCAAGGATGCTACAAGGGAATATGTTTTACCTCATATTTCTCAGTGGGAGGGGGAGTTACTGGTTCTACCTCAGGATGCTGATGAAGAAGGAATGATTTTAACTCAGGGTTCTCGATGAGGGAGTACTGGCGCGAATTCACGAAAGAACGGCCATTGTAAGGAGCTGCCAATTGACTGGGTCGATGTCCACGGCGGAGAGATTCTAGCCGTCGTTACTCAAATAATATAATAATAATCGAAGGATCCGACTTGATTACGCAATGAATCTTCGTGTGCGGGTGTGCTGTACTGCTGATCCAACAGGAAACATCCGGTTATATAGGTCGTTGGCGGTCGGCGAAATTGCCTCGGGCCACGTCCTTCTCCCCTGGGATCTGAAGTCGCTGGCTTCGGCGGGGCGTAGGAGTGGGGGAATCTGAAATAAGGAGCCGGTCGAATAGAAAGATAAACACAGCTGGTTTGATAAAGCCATGTTCATCTGATTCGTTCCTTGCTTCTCACGCTTTCTGTTCCAGGGTTAATGTCACGTGGTCTTCTAAGAGTTCAAGGTGGACCTCCAGATCATATTAGATTCTATTCCTCCACATCTATATATTTACATATATATATTATGGAATTTTTTGTGATTTTAAAGCTAGGTTAATCCTGGCCCGCCATCAAATATACAAAATACTTTTAATATTTACTGAAGCATTTAAAAAGCTAGAAAGATATAAAAACATAGATTTTTCGCCCTTCCATTAATTTGGCGAGATGATATCGGTATTTCTTAGACACGCACACCGCATACTCATTGGTTAAAAAGTATTTCGGGGGTAAAAAAAATCGATTGTCTATCAGCAACTATGATTCACAGACATTTCTTCGAAAGTCATTTTTCGAAAGTAATATATAATCTTCAACAAATCATTTCTTCGAAATTGCAATGCACTTTTATTCAAATCGTAGAAGCGTAAAAATTGTAAAGCACTTTATTGTAAAAGAGGATTATTTACAATGTAGGTTATGCGCTACTCCTTTCTAAGAACTGCTAAAAACTTCTAAATAGTTGGATGGTTGTAAATGAACAAAACTGAAAACTTAAACCTAAGTCAACTTCATTTTTAGTGCGTTATAAACTTTCACATTGGTCAGAAACCTTCATAAATTGTGTGCAATAAGTGAATTTATTTATAGTTCTAAAAATAAACCAATGCTTGTATTGAAGGCTATGTGTTTGTGAAAATTAAAAAAGTTGGCGATAAAATCTATTGGAAATGTCAAGAATTTGAGAGTAAGTGCAAAAATAACGCAATCGAGGGATGGCACCGGAGCTTTTTGGAACAGATATCTGCTCACGATCCAAATATTTGGAAGTTTTTAGTAGCTCTTAGAAAGGAACAAGATATGAATGAGATGAAGTTAGAAAATTGTTGCTGGCATTCAAAGTACAACTAACTCCTTTTTTTCACTCAAATTCGCTTCAATTGATTCGAAGATAGATTTTTCGAATAAAGTTTTCGAAGAAATGATTTGTTGAAGATTATTACGCCCACTTATAGATTCCAATGGAGAATTACTGAGTGATAGGGACTCAATGGCTGGAATGCTAAATGACTTTTTTCTCTCAGTATTTACATAGCAGGATACTCTAAATATACCCGAGGTGTCAATGATCTTTCGGGGTAATGATGAAGAGAAATTAAAGGATATCTTGATCACAAAGGAGATAGTTACAAAGGAAATTGATAAAATCAAAAGTAGTAAAGCGCCCGGTCCTGATGAACTCTTTCCTAGAATTTTGAAAGAATGTAAGGATGTGTTAAGTGAGCCCCTAGCATGCATCTTCAGAAAATCATTGGAGAGTGGCATTGTGCCAGTGGCATGGAAGAAAGCCAATGTGATACCTATATTTAAGAAAGGGGATAAAACAAATATGTCTAATTACAGACCAGTAAGTTTGACATCAGTGGTAGGGAAGATGATGGAATCTATTATAGCAAGGAATATTAGAGATCACTTGGATAAGCATAAGTTGATAAAAGAATCACAGCATGGCTTTAGTAAGGGTAAATTCTGTCTGACTAATTTGCTGTCTTTTTATAGTAAGGTGTATGAAGGAGCAGATAATGATGAAAACTATGATATTTTATACTTGGACTTTAGTAAGGCTTTTGATCGAGTGCCACACTTACGGCTTCTGAGAAAAGTTAAAGCACATGGGATCGATGGCAGTATATTTTGGTGGATTCAGTCATGGCTTGGTGACAGACAGCAAAGAGTTAGTATAGATGGAGTTAAATCTGAGTGGGGGTGTGTTAGCAGTGGAGTTCCGCAAGGATCTGTTTTGGGTCCCTTGCTATTCTTAATTTATATTAATGATCTTGACATAGGTATAAGTAGTGACCTGAGTAAATTTGCCAATGATACTAAGCTAGGTAGGGCCATTAGGGCTGATTCTGATGCTGTTGTAATGCAGGAGGAATTGACCATTTTGTCCAATTGGGCCGAGTAATGGCAAATGAAGTTTAACATAGACAAATGTAGTGTACTTAGTATAGGTAGAAATAATCCATTGAATAGTTATAAATTAAATGGAAGAATTTTAGGGAGGACCGATTGTGAGAGGGACTTGGGTATTTTGGTAAGTTCAGACCTTCGTCCTAGAAAGCAATGCCTAAATGCTAAGAATAAAGCTAATAGGATATTGGGATTCATTAGGAGGAGTGTAAGCAATAAGAGTGCTGAAGTCATTCTAAAACTGTATCTGGCACTAGTTAGGCCTCATCTAGACTATGCAGTACAATTTTGGTCTGTGCAGAGAAGGATGACAAAGATGATTGGTGAGCTAAGGAACTTACCTTATGGTGAAAGGCTAAGAAAACTAAATCTACATACATTGGAAAAGAGAAGAGTCAGAGGGAAATTGATTGAGTCTACAAATGGGTGAAAGGATATAATGAAGGGGAATTGATTGAAGTCTACAAATGGGTGAAAGGATATAATGAAGGGGATCTGGGTAAGGTTCTTATACTTAGTGAACATGACAGGACACGTAGCAATGGGTTCAAGCTTGATAAGTATAGGTTTAGGAAGGACATTAAGAGGAATTGGTTTACAAATCGTGTGGTAGATGAATGGAATAGGTTCACTAGACATGTGATAGAAGCCTCCTCTCTGGGTAGTTTTAAGAATAGATTAGATAAATATATATATGAAGCTGCTAGATGGGACAGACTTTTTTTATGTACATATGTATATATTTTTCTAAGGAGTGGGGAGATTATATTTTGCGGTTGCATGAATGGACAAAATCCTCTGGATGCATTTTATGTATATTGTAGATTAGATCTGACGAACTCCTGTAAAGGGTGACAATGTTGATGACTTTTCTCTGGTAAGAAATCTTGTGTGTGTTGACTGGAACAGGAGCTGCCAAGTGTAGGCCACGAATGGTCTTTTTCAGTCTCCTTCTTTTCTTATTTTCTTATGTTCTTATGTTCTTGAGAAATGTTTTTCGAAGAATTGTCCGGATAAGAACAACTACACACAACTCTATGTACTTAAGTGATTGAAGTTTCACCGCAATACATATATTTTAATATACCCAGTGCCACTTTTGCCTTTCTAGTTAGCTACCGCAGAGCACCAAATGACTAAACTTGACTGCGACGTCTCCTGCAATAGGCTTGAAAATATAGTCAGGTTGAACTGAGGCTGCGTCTGTCGGAGAGTAATTGCCGTATGTATTTGCTTGGATCGTTAAAAAAGCTTTAAAACGAAACCACTTCATAACACTAATTTCCTCGTCAGAAATTTTAAGTAAACCCTCAGTTAATCTTTATGATATCATTCTAACTTAAAGTTCTTTAATAATTTTAATATATTAATTTAGTAATAAGGAGGAAGATTTGGTGTGGTGGTTTGGACTGATTATTGTGGCTAAGATATAGGATCATATATTCAAAAAGATAGATTTATATTTTTTGGCTTTTAATAAGAAATTTTCAGAATTAGTACATACATACTAGAAAAAGTTTAAGAATAAATTTAGGGTTGTAGAAGAAATATTATATTAATTTTAATTTTCACCAACCCATTAATATTGCTGACATAGCTGCTGCATTTATGAATAAGTTAACCAGTGAGATGATATAAAGGCCCAGAATACGGCCAAAGCCTATTAGATAACCTGAAGCATATATACTTTTCCTCTAAATAGTATCTTTTCCTTCGAAAAGATAAAATGTACATTCATGCAGAAATGATTTTTCAGAGATATTCTTGGTTTTTAAACTTTATAATCTATGCTTCATTCACGATAATACTTGTATGCCCCTTAAATAATCTACACTAACTCAAAATTATATATATATATATATATATATATATATATATATATATATATATATATATATATATATATATATATATATATATATATATATATATATATATATATATATATATATATATATATATATATATATATATATATATATATATACACTATGTATAGGGAAAGTATTTAGGGTGACCAAAAAACCCAGGCCTGCACACACTTTTTGTGATATATCCTTCATTCATTCACAAATCACTCTTAATTTACAGGACATGACAGAAGCAACGCCTGTAAACACAAATAGATGTCAATGGGAGCTCCAGCAAAGAATATACTGCGTCAAACATTAATACAAGACAGGCTCGTTCAAGAAAGTGCAGGATACTTTCGTGCATTCGATAGAATGTGATAAATCCCCACCCCCAGCAGAATTCAGCCCTGGGTGGACCACATCGAGAACTATGGGACAGTGAAGAACCTTAATGCAGCCAGTGACAACCGTCCAAGACATTCAAGACGCCCCAGGAACCGTAAAGCTGAGCTGCTCGAGAAAGTCCGTTTAGAAGAGTCCAAAAGGCACTGTGCGCAAGCGTATTCAGTCCCTCGGAATATCCCGTGAGACTTTCAGGAGAGTGCTAGTAATGGATGTAAAGGCCTATTCATACAGATAAGGATGAAGCAGACCCTTACAGCCTGAGACAAGGCAAGGAGCAGAGAAAGGATATGGCAGTCAGGATACTGGAGAAGATTAAAGAGACCCAACATTCCTTAACCTCCTTTGGACCTTAGATGAAGCTCACTTCCATCTTGAAGGAAAAATAAACTCGAAGACAAATGTCTTCTGGGGTGACATTTAGAACAAATGAGGTAGCCAGTAAGCTCCTACACTCTCCTAAGTGCACGGTATGGACTGAAATCTCAGCCAAAGGCATTATTGGACCATTCTTCTTCGAGGAATCTGTCTCGACATTGACAGTTACCAAGGAGCGGTATGTTGAGGTCATCAAAACCTTCAAGAGGGAGCTACAGACCATGTTCCCGTCGCTTATGTTGAAGTTCTGGTTCCAATAATATGAGGCAAGCTCTCACAACTCCAACCTGTCACGAGATTGGCTTAAGGAAAACTTTGGTGGCCGTGTGATCAGTCCCAAGACGGATTTTAAGTGGGCACCTCACAGTCCAGACGTTAGCCCCCAGACTTCTTTTTCTGGGGCTACCTTAAAGACATAGTGTAGGCAGGAAAACTCAGGACCATCACGAAAATCAAGAAAGCCATCAGAGAGGAGATCAGAGCAATTAGTCAGTCGGTTTGTAAGGACGTCATGGACAACTTTGTGCTGCACCTCGAGAAATGCACAGAGCTAAATGGAGGTTTTTCGAACACGTGCTCTAGAATAAAGAAGAAAATTCTAAAGACTCATGTTTTGATATGATGTTTTTAAACAGAATAAACTAGTCATCACTAAAGTTTTATTCAATCTTTGCAAAAAATTAAGAAATAAGGCCTATCGAAACTTGTGGCCCGTCTTGTGGGGGTCAGTCTGTATAAGCTTCAGGTTATCACATTGTTTTTGGCCGTGTTCTGGGCCTTTTGATCTCTTTAACCTTTACTAAGCCTGAGGACGATTATAATTTTACTATTATTTACGAGGTTATTAACAGAATCGCATGGATCATGGAAAAAATACAATATTAGACAAGAAGCAGCTTGTTTTCCGCTAACTCTTGCTTTAATGCGAATCTTGCTTAGACGGGGAATATTTTTGGAGTAATAGCAAACTCAAGAAAGACTGCTTTAAAGAGATTCTCTGTCATATTCACATAATTGCAAAATTTCACCTTATCCAGAAAGTTTTACTGGTACAATAATCCCACATTCGATTTCCGAATGTAAAGCATAATAAATATTACCCTAGAGAATTTGCCAAACGAAGCAAATTTTAAGACCTGAGCTAAAAGTATTTCAATAAAGCTTCCTTCGAAACTTTCTTGAATTTGACCCTCAGGAAATCCATTAGTTTGTAATGAAGGCAAGGGAAATAATAATAATAATCTATCTATACATCTGCACCGATAAAAAGACGACAAAATGTTATTCATAATTTACATTCATTTTTCTAAACATTATTGAAACAAAACAAGTGAAAAATTACGTCTGTGAAAAACGATAAAGAATTTGCTAAAAGTAGAATCATTTTATTCACCCAGTATGTACCCAAATTGTTTATCAGAAAAAATCCAAAACGAACGAAGAACTAAGAGAAATATCTAATTATTCAGATAACATCAAATTCTTTTCCCTAATTTCCTTATTTTTATGGGCACAGGCATAAATTAAGAGGCGCTATAAGTGCTCTAGATAAAAATGGATGTTGATGGCCGACTGTCAAACTTTCGTTTGTACCAACCCAGAGAATGACAAGACATTTTACCCTCTAACGAGACATAGTTCCCGGCCTCTCCTGATTAAGGTCTACTCCAACTACATATCCCAAATTATGCCAAAGCTAACTATTTCTTACGCCTTAACCTCCACCTTTAATACTTGCCATTTTGTCTTGGCTATCTTAATGAAATATCTTCCGCGAGAAATATATCTCACTTTTCCTGCCGTATTTTGAAAGCCGTGAATAGATTATAAGGATTTGAAGCGATATTGGCGAGACCTTCCGCAGATTTTAAAATTATATCTTACCCTTTATTCATATTTTTGATTCAAAATGGGAAATCTTACGAAAAAGTCATGAAATGGTAATAAAAGGCAAATTTTTCGTCCTCTGGTGTGTTTTTTTGTAATTTGTCATCCAAAATGTGACAAAAGTATTGTGATAGCTTCGTGTAAAGTGAATAAGGGCTAGCCTCAACATGCTCGACGTCACAGAACTTTCCAGACGTCTCTCAGTTGTTATCCGCATCTCTTTGGTTTTTGTGAATACAGGCTAGGCTGGTCATGACAAAGCGACGTGAATTATCAGAGTTCGAACGGAGCAAGATAGTGGGTGCCAGACGGATGGGATATTCCATTCCTAAAACTGCGTGGATATTAAAAATACCTCGATTTACGGGGTAACGTGTGTACTGAGAACACCTCATAAAAGGCATTACCACCCAACGTGGAGAGCGCATTGGCCAGACATGGGTGATCTATTGTAATAGACAAGCAGAACTGGCTTAATTTGCATCCACTCTGAATGCAGAAGTTCAGCAATCTTTTCTTTCTATGGGATATGATAGCAGAAGACCAACCACAGTTGCTTGGAGGACTAGCAACATGTGTCGTTCTCTGGTGAGTTAAGGTTCAGTTGTTTTCGAATAATGGTAGTGTTAGTTTGTAATACATACCATATAAGTCCAAACAATCAGATTGCCAATAAGGCACCGTACAGGATCGTGGTGGTGCCACATTCGTCTAGGGGTTTTTAAACTGAAATAGATTGGGTCTGATTATCCGCCTAAACATGTCGTTGAACGATGACCACTACGTTGCCCTATTTGGTGAATATTTAGATATATTCATGGACTTCATGTACTTCAACAGTGTTGGCATATTTCAGCAGGATAAGGAAGCTTGCCCTCGGGCACAAGTTACCACAATTGGTTTCATGAATATTCTGGAGTGTTCCAAGAATGGTATGGCCACTGGATCCATCCAAAATGAAACTAATTGATCATTTATAGAAAGTGGTACAAGGTCTAATCAAATCCAAAAATTAAAGAGCTGTATATAACTATCGAGAATGCATTGGTTAACATCTTTCCTCAGGTTTTCAGCCACTTGTGAATCGATGCCAAGTTTAGCTATTGCCTTTTTGGCGACCTAACAACAAGCTATATTTAGCAAACTATAATGAAAAATGGAGATTCATATATTTGAAGCTTATAATATATTCGGATGTAGTCAATTGCAAGGGAAAGAATTTCAGAAAGGAAAATTGCTAGCATGAATTCTACTCAGGACAAATGGAGGCGATACTTGTGTTCGCGAATTTAGACAAGTGCTACTCACTATCATAATTTTAGGTGAATGTTGTACGATAACAATGTTGCAGTTCTAATATATATATATATATATATATATATATATATATATATATATATATATATATATATATATTTATATATATTTGTGACTTCTATAGAAGACTCATTAAAGCAACCTTAAATGCCAACAAAGGTCAACATTAGGCGTAACATGACACTGGGAGTAACATAGGCCACTCAGATTTGGCAAAAGGGGCGCCAACTGGTTGTTAGGTTAGGTTAGGTTCGAATTTTTTCCCTTTTTATTTTTTTTTAGGGGGAGGGCAAGTAATCGTGGCTATAAGTTGCAATTAAAACATCAACATTGCCCGTGGAAAAATTAAGGTTTTACAGGCCAATTATGCGACAGCAATGTTTAAAAAAACGCGAAAATACCTATTATTAGCATGTCGAAGACTCGAATAATTTAGATATTTAGTTAAAACTCGCGCCCATCTGCTTGAGGCGCGCTTTAAAGTCTGTGGCTGCCACCTGTGTACTCACGTTTGCATGCCCGCCCGTCTACCCGCCCGCCCGCTTGCTCGCCCTGGCGCACTACTGTAATGTGAAAATCGTTCTTTGTTAATCTTTCATGATATATCACTTCCTTACTCAAAATTAAAATTAACCTTATATTTTGAACCTACCAATGTTAATTGAGTAATTTTAATCAAGCAGAAAATTTAATTGATTCAAAATAGTTTTTATGCTCCGGCAACGCCAGGTATCTTTGCTAGTGTGCTATAAATCGACTGCATATTAAAAACAAAGCAATATTATTTATGTACGCTGCTTTAGATCGTATATCTTAAGTTTAATATTATAATTTTGTCACAAATAAGATCGTAGAAATAAAATTAAAATAATACCAAACAACTTCCCTACTCTGACTTCCAAGGCAAATCGAAAACACAAATTAAAAATAAACACCCAAACATCTCATGTACCTAACCATACTCAAAGCCGAATGAACGATTAAATAAAATAAAACAACGCAGTAAACCTAACTCCTTAACTACCAACCAACTCTAAAACATAACATAATATTAGTAAAATACTTGACCTCAGAATAAACTAAAAATAATCAACAACCCAAACAACATTTCCTTCTTTGCCTCAAAAGCACCTCGAAAAAATGACATATAAAAATAAACACGAGCATAACTAACCTTTCCCACGAGTCTTTCACCGTTTCGCATTTATCCTCCAAACCCACGAGTGGAGGAAGTGTTGCAATCAATAGTTCGGATGTAAAGCTGCGCGGTGGCATTAGTCCGCACCATCCACCTAAAATTCAGAAAGCAATTAACGCTTTCCAAAACTCCAATTAAGCCGGTAATTACCCGCCGGGGCAATTGTCCACCGGGCAATTGACCAACTTTCTCCATAAGAGGAATGGGTAATAGTGATGCCCAGCCGGAGAGAAAAATTGACATATAATCCGAAGAAATTAAATTCGTTAGAAGCAAAAGAAAGAAGGAAACTCCTTTTGTACTATCAGCACCAGTTTTCAACCGTCTAGCCCCAAACGAGGAAATTGTGAAAAAAAGTGGGAGCATTTCAAAAATATAATTTGTAAAATATATAATCGTGTCAAATAAATTACTTTGCTTAGTTTAAGAAATTGTTTATTTACACTTGGCGTTTATTATGGAACTCTCCGATCCATTAGACACTAAAAGAAAAATAGAAGCAAACAGCTCGCCTCTCCCACAGATCTCCATTGCATTTGACCTCAGAATTTAACTGAAATTCGATGGCGAGTCACGACCAAACATAAACTTGTTCAACCATGGTTATAATTTGGCAAAAACCATCTGAAGCATTTCAAACGTTTTAACATAATAGGATTGGGATTGGCAGCGTCTGTCGGTCTCAAATCTCAGGATGGTATCAATTTCACTGCGATCCTCGAAAGTCTGAATATATATATTTACAGCAAAATCCAACGAGGGCACCTCCCGCAGAATGTTGATGAAGAGAGATTTGCAAGGAAATGGATGAATATAGCTGAAATTAAAACGTGTTGGTAGACGCATTCGTCCAGATGCTGGTTCATGCGCGACCTCCTGACTATCATTTGCAGGCTACTCACTACTCTAGAGGTGGGAGAGCGTGCCATTCTACCGGTGTAGCCGGAGCTGCACCCCCGCTTCACTTTTCATCCCATTGCGATTGCGTCTGGAAACATATCGAAACAATTTCCCGACCCGTCGTTCGCTTCAGTGCAAATAATCAATAAAATTATTTCCTCTCGAAAGTTCGAGGGGAAATACAATGCAATATTTTGGACGTCGATTTGTCTTTCTTTCTGTTGAGGCTGAACTCCCACGGGAGCACGTGACTAACTTTTCCTTGGAGTTGAGTGTGCATTATACTGGACTATCAGAAAGTCTTTGAACATGAAGAAAAAGCGGAAAATTAACTATAATAGCATTTAATCAACTAGAAAATTACATTAAGTTATGATAGAAAGAGTAAACGAATAGGATATAATTGAATTTTTCCCCACAGTCAAGGGAACGCATCTGCGGTTGTCAGCCTCAACATTCTTTACATGCCCAAGGAACACTTCCCTGTGGAGTTCATATTGGGGAACGATATTTTCCATTGGCAGAGGGTATATGACTTAAGATTTACTCGTAAAATAAAGTGAATTTTATACTCGATGATTCGTAGCTGCATATTTAGGGATATATGTCTATTAACCTTATCTACCTATCGCTTTGCGTCTCGAACGAGCTTACTACTGAATCGTTGTTAGCTGAATTCACACCTTTTCTTTCACAAATGCCATTTATTGATGCATCTTGTGTCCTGTACTTCACTGGAAAATTTGTTCACAACTCTGAAAATGTTACTTTGTATGTATTTTCTACTGAAATCTACTAAGTTTCGCGGCTGATTACAGTCACGCATTCACATTAATCTCTTGGCATAGTTGGATATT
The DNA here is from genome assembly GCA_963969495.1 of Ceratothoa steindachneri. NCBI lineage: Eukaryota > Metazoa > Arthropoda > Malacostraca > Isopoda > Cymothoidae > Ceratothoa > Ceratothoa steindachneri. Next base: position 186,738,904 of record OZ018326.1, on the reverse strand, counting down.
CCGAATGCCTTCTCCTCATGAAGATCTACATAAAAGGCGTCAACTATCTATTAATCAAGGAAGAGAATATAGCCATGCTGAATTAAGTGTAGAAAGCTCACTAAATGAAAGCACACCCAAGCAGTCCCAGACTAGTCCTTCCCTTTGAAACCAAAGCTCAAGTACATATTTCAGAAGAACTTCACTTAATCGGACCTCAACTCTCCACCTTGTGCCATTGGAGAATATTGGTAATTAGACATATCAGATTAAATCAGGTCTCCAGTGATGGAGATCCTGAGTCGTCCGCAGCTAACATGGACTTCTTTCTAGTTATTATCATCCTTGTTTATCTGAGGCAATTAGTGCTTAATTTATAACTACTTTGTTAATTACTTTAAAATAATAAGCAAAAACATACGAGGGGGTCTGTTCAAGGACGTTTGTAATCAGAAATCGGTAAAGAAGTGGTGGTCATGGAGGAAAGAAGAGTCTTGTGGATTATAAGTTCCTTGATTATTGTGGTATTTGAAAAAATAAAAACTTCTATCAGTATTTTAAATTCTCTTACGAATGTCTTCCTTCGACCTCCTAAGGCGAAATTGACCAACCATATCATTAATAAACCTCCTTTCAACCTCCAGATATTCATCAACCCCTAGAATAGTCTCATAGGGGCTCAATGTCGACCACTTTGGTGACCCCTGCTTTAGAATCACTTTTGGAATTCAAAAGTGGCACATACACTAGAATATTCGTCCTGCTTGTTTACCTGCCCTGAAGCAATTTATCTGCCATTATTATTCAGGCAATAGGATTAAATGCAATGAAAAATTTATTAAAGGCAAAATAATATAAATATATACCTGATACTATGGAAACTGGACGCGAATGATATTCATTTATTTCCGTATCTTTCTTCCTAATCGTTCTCCACCTAATATAGGTGTGCTCTCATTTCTTTATCCTATTCCCCATGTTTATCCTATTCATCATCTTTACCATATTCTTCTTCTTTATCATATTATTGATCTTTATATTATTCATAAATTCCTGACGTCAATATATTCATACGAGTATGAATCTTGTTCTTTTAAAATTATGTCAACCCAAATTTTCACGGGGTTCTATTCCTTTCCTGCGCACCCGTGTGCTTCAAAAGTTGGTGTTAGAAATTTAACTTCTTTTTTCTCACTTAAACTAAAGAGGGCATCTACGCCGGTACGCTCGTAACGAGACACCTGTAAAGGAAGTAGTGAAAATGGAATAAGTGGAAATGCGTGGAAGCTATAGAGTGGCAGATCCACTGCGCGCGTTAAGGCCAGCAAGGGAATCTGCAGCATGACTTCTCATGCTGCACTGATATCCTCAGGTAATGAAGGGGCTTCAAAGCTCCTCAGTTCTGGGGAACTACTTAAACAACAACATTTTAAATTTATGACTTTATGATCGGAAGATGTTATGAAACACAATGGGGGAACTTATGTAATATTTAAATTTATGTAATGGATCTTTAATATATTGCGTAAATATCTAGGAGAATATAATTAAATAAATTAAAAGTTTGAAGCTAAAAATCTTTTACCCAAATTCTAACATAATGAGTTCTTGTATTTCCAATGAATAAAATCATGACGCTGACAATGATTTCTTCGCTGATTTTGCCTTAGTGAGTAAATATGTGTATACAAGGGGTGGCCAATAAGTTTCGCAATTGGGATATAAGGAAACGAGATATGTGGAAAAGTGTTTTATTATTTTTCAATATAACTACCCTTGACCTTGATGCACTTGCGCCACTTATCCCTGAGGCTTCGAATTCCACTCCTGGACGGCGAGCTGGACATCTTCATCTTTCCCAAACAGGCGTCCACGCAGTGCAGCTTTGAGCTGGCGAAATAAAAAGTAGTGGCTAGGGGCCAGATCTGGACTGTAGGGGTGATGGTTGAGCTCCTTAAATCTGCGCTCGCGCAGGTCAGTTTGTGCAACTCTGGCCTTGTGGAATTTGACGACGTTAAAGTCGATCATGCGTCGTGAGGTTTCTAGGGACCCAACGGGCAGAGACCTTGGCCATGGCCAAATTGTCATGGATGATGTTGATAACACTTCCATGTGATATTCCAAGTTCTCGCTCGATTTCTTTGACCTTTACCTTTCGATTTTGGAGGATCATCCTCTCCACACGGGCCACATTGTCCTCGTTGGTCACGTCTGACGGGCGCCATCTTCAAGGGACTCACGACCATGTCGGAATTCCCTATTCCAGCGTACAATGGTTGCATAGGAAGGGGCGGTGTCGGTATACACTGCAACCATGCGTTCATGGATCTCTTTTGCATTCTTGCCTTCCTTAGGCAAAAATTTGATCACTGCGCGCTGCTCAACCTTCTCCATTGTTTAAAAATTTGTGACTGACGATCTGCGATCAGCTACTGCTTCTTAAATAGACGAGGCAGGAGCGTGCGGCTGCAGATCCTGACTTGTCATAACTTGTGCTACCACCCCCACAAACAGCCATCCCCCTTCCTCTGTTTTGCCCTACCGATTCGCCAAACTAATTGACCGCCCCTCGTATCATCACATGCATCACTACCATGACATACTTACAAATCTTCATTATACGGTAATAAGGATGAATTTCGAGGCACAAGAAAATGAGGATGTAACGTCTCCTTACTGGGGCTTATGCGCCAATTTTCTCAAATGACAATGCACCCTACTCCCCTTCCGCATACTATAAGAGAGCGACCAAAAGAGGAGACCACCAAAGAAGACGAAAGTGAAACGAGCAAATTTTCTCATACTGCACTTGACTTAGTACTGCTTCTTTAGCTTTAAGACTATTCACAGTGAAACTCTGAGCCGCAAATCTCTTTCCATCGCTTTTTCACCGTTATCAGTTATTTATGTCTTTTTTTAGTTCGCATGTGATCTCCCCACTGAGAAGTGGAACTAACTCTTTCCTGCCGTCTGTTATCTGCTGCCAACTTTATTCTTATGTTCAGCTGAACTTGTAAGATGCAAACTATCATCGCTATATCATCCGCCATCCGTTCATCATTATCCCTTACGTTTCGACGTCAAGCCGCTATATTTCCCGACGACTTCTGCACGGTCATATTTCCGCATATTAATCTTTACTAATTTCCTGAAAGTCATTACCAATTTTTTAAAGTAAAAAAAAAAATTGCGCAATACAATTTTTTATATCTCAGTGGAGTCAACTGCTAACGCAATTACAGCCCTCCTATTCATTTGCAGTCCGAGTGATTGATTTCTCTTCACTACATTTCTTTTCCCTGGCAATCAGGTGGACGGATAATTCGGTTAATCATGCGTGGGTGGCAGTACGGAAAACGAAAGAGACCGCCTCCCGATCCGGGAGATCCATCCCATGGCGTGGGGCGTCGCGTCTGGGAAGCTGATCCAGTTTTCTTTGGGGAACCCACACCGAGGAGATGAGGCGGGAGAGTATAGCGACCCTTTTAAGGCGACAATACGCCAACTATTTCCCAAAATGGGGCGGCTAGGAGGCCCCGCAGACGAAGTTAAGGAGGCCCCTAATCCTACCCCAGAGAAGCAGTCTTTCGAGACCCGGGAGGCCCAATTTAGCACGTACCTTATACGGCGGTCCATCTTCGTCGTTAACCGGGCGGAAAAAAGAAAAAAGGTTAATCTCCACCCCTAAGTAAACGGGTATTCTGGTAGGATCTAGTACACTTTTACCCTCGTTAATGGCCAGGAGATTTCCGCGTAGGTAGGCGACTAAACGTCTAAAGTGCCTAGCCTTTCCTATGAAACGGATATAGTCCAGGTACGTATAAAGCCGACACACGTGCCTAGCCGCCACCTCAGCAAATATAAGTGCAATACACTGCTGCATAATGCAGGGCGAGCCCCCAAACCCCATGGGAAGCCTACAAAATTAGAATGAGCACCCGTCGCACTTGATGTCGAACCATACTCGTGATCTCCTGTCCAGGGTAATATGATAGAATCAAATCCGGGTAAATCTTTATACTATTTCCTATATTAATCTGCTTGTGTAATTATTTGCATAATCCACCTCACTCACTCTTTATTGTTATTTATCTGGTATTTTAAATAAATATTTGAAATAGGGTTATCCTATTTGTGAATATGGCGAGAAGGCGCAAACGTCAGCTCCATTTCCATTTCCATTTCGTATAAAAGTACATTCATTTAGTAAGCAAAAAAGCGTGAAGAAGATAGAGAAATTAAAAAAAGCTAGTTTAAAATCGGTAGTAATAAAAAAGCTATGTATCTCTGTCTTCAAAAACAACATTCTTCATTCCAACTATTTTTTAAATACTGTAAGAACAAATTCGTCTAAATTGGAAATACAGGAAATCGAATCCACTTGAAGGAAATTAGAAATCAAATATTGATATTTCAATATTTATTTTTCTACACTTTTAAGGCTATTCACTATATTTACCAATATGTAGGGGTATTCAATGTCTCCCTATATACGACTTTGAGTTTATGTGCGTATTTTTGATGCGTGAACGCATTATCTTTCAAGAATATGCTAATTCAAAATCAATTAAAAAGTACTCAAATTCCCACAAATATATGCAAGTCCCTATCGTACTGCATTTTGGAATGAAAACGGTTTATGTGCTTGAAATTCCTATCAAAATAGTGATTAAACTAATATAATGATGTCATTCTTTAACCATCTGAGTTGTTCCAAATACAGGAATATTTTAAGGGATTTTTTTAAAACCATTACAGCAGATTCTCTGCTCTTTTCCAATTTCTTTCATTTCGTTATAGAATTTTAGGAGAAACATTCAGAACTACAGAAGTAGAAATATGGAGCAAAATCAAATTGCAATTTAAAAGTGGCTAAAAAGAAACTGACTAGTCACTCTAGCCACATTTGTATAGGCTGTATAAATGTTTGACTTGTTTTTAAAACCAAGCACGTACACAAACACATGTGAACGATCAGATAGATACTTAGGTTCATATAATAAACAATACAAATATGCCATCTTAAGCAATGACCACAGAATCAAGCGCATACTGTGTAAAATACGGTAAAAATCGACTGTTTTTTACCAAAAAAACAACAAATAGGCCTAGAAGTTATAAAGGATGCAGCATAAATTCTAAAATAATTAACAGGTATGAATGGCTAATAGAAAAAGTTATGTTCTATAATTAATCTTTCCGAAATGAAAAATATTACCTCTCTGATTTCCTCCTTATCTTGGAAACTTCCAACATTTTTAGAAATTCCTATTTTTTACTCTGTCTGAAGGCTGACATAGACCTAGGTATTTCTCATCTAAATAAATGAATTATTATACGTATCAGACAAGTCTTATATAAACCTAAAAAAGTTTATCTGAATCTAAGTTTCCTTTTCAGGGATAAAGCCCCTCATTTTGTGAAAGTTTATGAGAGGTTTAGATAAATATTTTTCTTCCTAAAGTCAAAATAATACCTTCATTAACACCTTAAAAACAGCAAAAATTTACATATGCCGTTTCATGGGAAAATGAATACCACTTAACGGCCGAAGGATTACGCATTGTAGAAGAATCGTCTCTCGCGGTGGAGTCACGAGGCGATTACCGCAAAGACATCTGGCCCCAGGCACCGTCGGGTCAAGCGCGTAACCACAGCGCCACGCCACTCGTCGCTATGAAAGAGCTAAAGGTTAAAATGCAAGATCTCCCCCAGGAACGTGAGATTCAATTTCACGACAAATAAGAAATTGGTGATGTGTTTCTCCCAAGCTCGAAGGCTAACGAGGAGCCAAAGTAAGACTTGGTGAGAAAAACCGTTTGGCATAAGAACCCTCCTGGGTCCCTCCTCAAGCCTCTTCCCCCTCTTACCACTCCCTCAGTGGGGTGACGACGTATCAAATAAGAGACACCGAGGAAAATCGAGGTAGAATACGTAAGTCTCCAGGTGCGAAGTCCCCGGATTAAGACCGGGCTACCTAGACTGGATTGGTAGAATACGTCAGTCTCCAGGTGAAAAAGTCCCCGGATTAAGATCGGGCTACCGAGACTCGACAGGTAGATTACTTGGCTCGCCAAACCAAGAATTACCCTGCAAGAGAGGCAGGGCTACCTACCTTAAGGGGCTAAGAAGCAGCTCATCCTCGAGCTAGTCCCTGGTTATGAAACCAAACGTTAAGTTAACTTTGTTAAGTTTAACTTACTCTCGTCAGAGAAACTCCTCATATCCTGGTGCATCTTGAACACCAGGGGTATTCCTCGTCCTTGAGGAATTAAGGAAAGAAGAAGGAAAAGGCTTCCCCTCGAGCCCATTACTCGGTGGCCACACCGAACTCATAAGTTAACTTGTTTGAGGAACCAAGTTAAACTTATTCTCGTCAGAGAAACCCCCCTCCGTTATACTCGCACTTGAGGAAGACTGGAACTAAGAAGAAGCTCATCCTCGAGCTAGTTACTGGTTACCAAACCGAACTTTAAGTTAACTTATTCTCGTCAGAGAAACCGCTCCCTCATCGATCCTCGCCCTTGAAGAAGACCCTCCCCGAGTTCAGTCCTCGCCCATGAGGAATTAAGTATCGAAGGAGAAAAGACCCCCCTCGAGCTCGTTACTCGGTGGTCACACCGAACTCCAAGTTAACTTGGTTTATGAACCAAGTTCAACTCACTCTCACCAGAGAGACCACGCCTACCTTGGAGGTGCATACAGCACCGTAATTGTTCTCGTCCTTGAAGTACTAGCCCCTGAATACCGTGTGGACTACCCAGCTTCTACCCTCGCCAAAAGAACCTCGTGATCCCGTCCACCAACATCTGGCCAGGCGGCACGCGTCGTGAGACAATAACATTCCTGAGGTATTTAAACTCCAGTAGACTCCGTAAGCCTAAATCTTATATATTGAAGTGTGTAGCGGAATTAACCAATTTTAGAGGGTCAAACTAATTTAATTAATTCTTGTGTATTATAATATTCGGAGCATTTCTGTGGTTAATGGTTAATTTTTGTGTATTGAATTGTTAAAGTTAAAATATAAGTTTATTTGGGGAATTATTGTGCGTTTCTCTATATCCTTACGTGTTTAAGACGGCTCTCTTCTTTAAGATAACAATATTAGCACTTTTAGCACTCTTAGAACAAAAAGAGGGGCATTTTATGACGCGCATCATTTGGACTTCATCCCATTTCAATATCAGATGTTTTAATATCAGCAACACAAATGAGCGAGGCAAGAAAAATTGTAGTCAAAACTTTCACTACATGTAGTATATTGCTCTAGGTTTAAGGCAGTGTTTCCCAAAGTTTTTTGGTCATGATCCTGAACACAAATTGATTTTAGCCTGGCAACCTTTAGGGCTGAAATATTATTTCATATTATTTTAGCTTCAGCCAATTGAAACAAGTTTACTGAATTTTATTATCAGTTACCAATTAATAAATATATTACAATATTGATTGAAGATAATTAGAGGCAAAGCTTCATACCCAAGCAAAGATAAACAAACTCTTAACCGACAACTATAATAGTGTTTCATGAATGAGCCCTTCTGACTATTCAACTACTATTGATTGCTGATAAATATAATAATTTCTCCAGTGTTTTTACATTTAGTTTTATCCAATATATCTTACGGACATTTACTGTTATTTAAGAAACAATATATTTTTTTTTATTTCTATGTTGATTGAAGGATATTAAAGGGTTTAGACGAATCCTTGCTTTAATCTTGATCGTCACAAGAGCTAAATATCCTTGTTCATAGAGGTATGGGGTGGGAAATGAAATAACAGCTTTATCAAACTCATGAATTAGAATAGGATTATCTTTCAGTTGAACCCAGAATTGAGATTATGAGAGACTTTCAAAACGTTGCTTCTTCACCTGATTTTCTTGGAAATCTAAAAGTTATTCTTGAAGTCCTGGGATATCTTTTCCAACATCACTGACGTTCACACCGAACAAATTCCTGAACCACCTGTGTTGAGATACATCAAAATTTCTCGCAAATATTTGTCCATTCCCTCCTGAAGCTTCTGCAAATGATCTTGGAAAAACAATTTAATGTAATCAAGCTCTATTTCTGATGAATCTTCCAGCACTACACTCAGCTCTGGAAAAGCATCTGTTTTTTCTGTGGTTAATAGTTCTCTCCAAAGTGCAAGTTTCATCTTGAATGATGCAAGTTTTCACTGATGTCTATCATAGTTTGATTTCGTCCTTGCATCTCTAAGTATAATTCATTCAAGTGGCTGTAGATGTCGCCTAAATATGCTAACTTTGCCGCCCAAGCAGCATCTTTGAAACAGTCAGCCAGCTTATATATTTTCTCTTGGAGAAAAACCTATTTCAGTTTTAAGTTCAATAACTCGTCCACATATTGTACAGAAAATGCGCGAGTTCAAAGCTCTGAACTTTATAAAATTCACTATTTGGATGACATCATTCATCACAACATTGCGTTCTGGCTGGAGACGTTGAAAGGCCAAGTTTTCCCGATGTAAGAAACGGTAAAGTATGGTGACATAAAGATTTTCTACTTTAATCCGAGTGTAAAATCTATTTAGCTTATATATACATATATGGGCGAGCATTTATGTCACTTTATGAATAATTAATTTAGTATAAATTAACAACATTATCACACCGGTCATAACAATACCCTTATCTTTCGCAAGGTTTTATATGACTGAAAATTCATAAGCTTATGCTGTTTGCTCTGCATTAGAATTTTAAATATTCTACTCTTAAATTAGCTTGAGAATCACAGTAAAAAAGAAAGTAACATGCAAATAAAAACTTACGTTATACGCACGTATATCTACCGACACATCTACGTCGGAACTGAATATTCTGAAGAAATAAATCGAGTCAACCTCCAGCCTCCTTGGCATACAGTACAAGTATTGGACCTGATCATAATCGTATATGTTTTCTTCTACCTACATTTATCGTACTTAATTATTAACAACTATTTTCCTGTCCCAGTTTAAATAGCGATTTATATTTCACAATTATGATATTAATAATTATGTTTTAATTACACTGGGAAACAATGTATATGGTGAATTGACAAAGTACATTTTCCTACCTAATTCGAGAATACTGAATTCAAATCTAAAATCAGATTTTCTCTAAATGCAAACAGATTTTTGGTAATACCAATAACTAATATTATACAATAATTTTCATTTTATCACGCCTATCATCATGCCCTGAAGTAATTTTGAATCATCCTTTTGCCTTATTTATAGTAAAGCAGGTTTTTTTTGCAACAACTTGAATTACACATTAGGATTACAAATACTGTAATAAAATAGATGCTAATTTATTAATGACCATACATCACGCTGGCAGACCTCTTCTTGATTTAAATCGGGCAAAGATTTGCATTTGTAACTCTTTCTCTTGTAAGGTTTCTCTGGCTGATCTCTTTTAATCATCCAGCAATAGTCTGACATCATGTGTCTATCCCAGTGACATTGGTAGCGCTCTTCCAAGGTTATCAAATACTAATTGAAGCGTTTCCCTTGTTCATCGCTCATGGCTCCCAGATTCTCTGGGAATCGGTCGAGGTGACTATTTACAAAATGCACCTTCACACTCATGTTGCATCCCTGATCACGATATGCTAAAAGGATATTAGTAACCAGATCCTCGTAGTTAGGCGCTATTTTGTTTCCCAAGAAGTTAAGAACAACGGCAGAAAATGAGAACCAGGCTGCCTTCTCTTTTTCATTTATGGTGTTCACGAATTTAGAATTAATCAGAAGTCTTCGGATTTGGAGACCACCGAATACTCCTGCCTTTATCTTTTCGTATGACAAAGCAGGAAACACTGATACCATATACTGAAAACAACCATTGTCAGTGTTTAACGCCTTGGCATACCACTTCATCAACCCCAGTTTGAGATGAAGTGAAGTGTTTGGTATTCCTGCTTCCAAAGTTTCCCGAACTGGACAATCTTTTTGGGACCAGTGTTTGTCACAGGCTTGACTGTCCCACATACAGATATCGCATGTAAACTTTGTATATCCTTTCTGCTGGCCAGGAGGAAGTTGACCATCTTAAGGTCTATACATATGATTTAATTGTGTTCATGTTACTTGAGTAAATCAATGACCATTCTTATCTCATCGTGAGTTTCTCGCAGATGGACAGAGTGACCGAGAGGAACTGCACCAGGGTCATTGCTATTACATATGCAAAAGGAGAGCCCTTGAAGCTATCCAAAAACAGTCCCCACTCAAAGGGCTATAGGTGCTAAGTTCCAACTCGTTAAAAAGACCAGGAACGTCGTGGCAGTATAAAAATTGTTTGTCCTCAGAGAAATGCTTAACAAATGTACTCTCCCTTGTTTGGTAAGATGATACCTGCACCGACCTGTCAAGCATATGTCTTTCACTCAACCTGGAGGCTAAAAGTTCTGCAGCTTTCTTGGAGAGCGCTAAATTATTCAATTCATTCAATTCCTCTTGATTGAAACAGAGAGGAGCTAATGACTGTTCAGCATTTGATGAGGAATTTGCACACTCTGAATCCATTCCGTGGACATCTATATCAGGTACATACATCATTTTCTTCCTCGTAGGAAGCATATCCACTAAAAATCGGAAATGATAAAGACTCGGAATTAGGTACTGGCCGGATCGCCGAGGGAATGTTGGGGTAGTCGATCATGTGCTGATTTTTCTGGCTAATCCCTTTAGTATTCACCAGACAGAAATAACAGTCCGATACATGATCCTTTGGCTCTCGACACACAATTGTGATTCCAAAAGGAAGACCATTTCTCTTTCCTTTCGTCCACTCACGAAAGTGTTCTACACAACTATGGCAAACAGCGTGTGGGGCACACTTCTTATCTTGATCGCCAAGAGGAACATCAAAATATGCCTTATAAGATCGGATGACAAAGTTTGATATATTGCGCCTTTGACCAACCAGCATGTAACAGCCACATATGTAGCAGAATGTGTCTGGTTCATTAATGCAATTTCCTTATGACGAAGCCATCACTCTAACATGAGACCTGGAAAAAGAAACAATAATGTCAATGTTTTGCACAATAACACTTATTATATCTTACTACTATGTAGTATTAAGTATTTGCTTTCTATAAGCACCCTCTCTGTCCGTCGTAGGGCAGTTTTCGAGGAAACGAGAAAATAGAAATTACAGAAAAACTATAGAATTTAGGGGAAAATGGATTATATATTTGAAATCAGCATGAAAAAACGAATTGAAATTGGTAAATCAATCTAAGTGACCCGAAAATGTGATTAAAACTGTTCCCCTCTGTTACTTTTATTTCCATTTTTTTCTTTTTTATTTGTCTATTTTTATTTTTTGTAGCCTTCCTGCGATCCTCAGGAGCAAACTTGCGACCTTCATTTGGGTCGTGCCCTTTGGTTTGGGAACTACTGCTTTAGAGAAATGAAGTTTGCAGGCCTTGGATGAAGAGTTCTTAATGAAAGATCTAATGATATTTAAAATTCCACTCAAAAACAACCAATCTTCCTTGGCATATATATTTGGAGAGAGAGGATTAGCAAATGTGATCAGTCTATTCAGAGAAATCTGCTAATTAAATTCAAGCGATTACTTGGAAAATTACATCCTGTAATAAAGAGAAAAGTAACTAAATGAACGGGACTCTACGAAGAATTTTACCCCTAATTTTTCATAGTCTCCTTTGAACAGTAAAAATTTAGTATAGACCTTTTGTTCGTAAACGAATCAGAACAATTAGATGTAGAATAAAGAGGTAAATCTCAAGTCTTAGGTAGTTAGAGTTCTGTGTAGAGATGAAATCAACTTTGTTGGTCTTTGTTGGCTTGGATTCCGCAATATCTTAAAGAATGAACACTTTTTTGTAATAGGTAGGCTACTGGTACTAAATTGCAGGATTCAATAGGCCCAGCGAATACCCCCACAAAATAGACGCGCGGTCATATTTAAAACCAGCTTATTCCACACATAAAATATTATGACTAAAATTGGAATAAGAAATGAGAATGTATAGATTAATTTGCATCTATGAATTTTAATATATTTATTAATGTATATATATATATATATATATATATATATATATATATATATATATATATGTATATATATAATATATATATAGACTGCTAGTAGCCCGCAAAATAACTTTGTGACGTGCCGGTTGCCCAATTAATAGGCCAATATTAGAAGAAAGTATATTTTTGCAATGTCCTTCTTTACCTCGATTTACCCTGAAACCCTCAAAGCCCAGCCAAAATAAGAACACAGAAGGAAGTCCACTGCAGGGCTTCTTTCTGGGGTTCAGACACGTCAGAGGCGGACGACTTCTACAAACTTTAAAGTGGCAGAAAAGTTAACAGAACCAGAGATGTGCTTCTAATTTGGGAGCAGGTGGATTTGCGGGAAATTCCAGTCGATCTCACCTGGATCTCCCAAACGGTGTTCTTCAAATTCTAGGTATCCTCTTCGCGTATGATTTGCAGTGAATAATTCCGAAGGTGGACGTAGTAGAACTTTACTTTACCAATGCAGGTCAAGACTTCCAGAAGGAAAAGTTGTCATTGAAAGATCTTCATCTTGATGAAAAAGAATAGAAATTAGTTAGAGATTTGATAGGTCTGAAAGAATAGAAATAGAAATCTCCCAAACGGTGTTCTTCAAATTCTAGGTACCTTCTTCGCGTATGATTTGCAGTGAATAATCCTGAAGGTGGACGTAGTAGAACTTTACTTTACCAATGCAGGTCAAGACTTCCAGAATGAAAAGTTGTCATTGAAAGATCTTCATCTTGATGAAAAAGAATAGAAATTAGTTAGAGATTTGATAGTTCTGAAAAGGGTTATGGTAGGGTTTGCCCTGGTGTAAAGCCTCCAGTGTAGACCACTGGTGGCTAAGTTGATCACATGACGATCATTTGTGTCCTTGTTATATTTTACTTAATATATATATATATATATATATATATATATATATATATATATATATATATATATATATATATATATAATCGATGGGGTTGCTGCTAACTAGACGAATCTTTAATTTCCCTAGGAATGAGAGTATATAGAATGAGGAGAAATTCATCTTCATTTATTGGGTATAAACAACGTTTCGAGCTGTCCGCTCATCTTCGGGTTCTATGATATAAAGGAATAAATAATTTACAATGAATTATAATATTTAAAAATTGTCTATAAATTAGAATATTAAAAGTGTTGATAAATATCTACAAAAAGTGAGACTTTTTTTCTCCTATAATACAAAACCTAAGAAAATACATATCTATAATAAGTTAGAAAATTAAAAATCCTAGAGGAATATAAGGAAGAACCATTAAAACACTCACCATTGTTGGTCTGACTCCAGAGAGAAGTGGAGAGTGATGATTGAAGTGGACATAGATAAGATTGTATTGGTAGTAGAGTGTGAGGGTATGGAACGTACATACTTGCATGCCGCCAGACAATCGTGGGAACGAAAGAAATTATGTCGTTTGAGTTGACATTCGTCTCCTCTTCCCCCCCCCCCCCACCCTTCCCCCAACTGGCGACAGTAAGTCTGACGAAAGAAGGCCTATCTCACAGAGAAGCCTAAATTCTATTTGCCTTCTTTATGATACCATGGAGATTGTCCAGAAGGCGCTGCGATAAGCGAATTGTCGTGAATGGAATCTCTCTCTCGATTTCCCACAATCCGCGATATAAATAACATTTGCCGTTCATCCCTCTAGAGCAGTGTCCCAAACCTACTCACGTAACTCGTAACTCTCAGGTTGATCGAGAGTCGTTGCCGTAACGTATCGACTATCAAGGCGTCGCCGAAACAACTTGGTCGCTGTCTCAAAGTGTTCCTGAAGGAAATCCCGCTCCGCAGAGTCTGTGACTAGAAGAATACACTCTGTTGCTCAACTTAACTTGAGAAAGAAAAGGAACATCCAAATAGTTACTGGAAGTTACTATTTGTAAGTGTCACATCCAGTCAGGAGTGAACTAACCGGAACTACAGCCAGCAGCCCCGAACCCGTCGTCTTATCCCCCCTCTCCGCGAGAACTCGTGTTAACGCCACCCGAACCACCTCGTCTGGACCTGAGTAGTCGTCTCTCCAATCCATCACAATTAATGGTAATATGTAAACCCAGTGTCCCTTTATTCCTAAATTACCTATTTAATTAATAGTGATTGATACTCCCATTAAGTCATTAGAAATCTAGACGCATAACGTCAGTGTTTAATATTTAATCCTTAATTTTGCCCGTTTAACTATTGCTAATTAATATATTTGTGTAAAGTAAAGTTTATTTTTGTACGTGTGTTTATTTGTTTCTCCTCCCTTTTGACGTACCCTTGGCAAGACTTTAATTAAGAATCCCTTCGGCTAATTTATTCAACCTATATTATGCACTCTTAGAATTCAACAATCACAAACCTCCCCCCAGTAACAAGTGGGACTTTTATAGTGAGAATCCTGGCTACGCCACAACCCGCCTCTAACCAGCTTTAGCACCTTCAGTAGGAATTAAAGCCTACCTATATATATATATATATATATATATATATATATATATATATATATATATATATATATATATGATCGTAGATTGAGTCATAGAGTCAATACCATTGACTTAAACAAAAGCGGTGTGTCCAGATCAAGGACTAGAATAATTATTGGACCAGACTATGAGCAATTCTACGACATAGAGTTATGTGATAAGTAGGGGAGCAGCGGACGAGTCATAATTAAGACTAGGGAGACGGGATTTAATATAAAGTGATTCTAGTATTCTTAAGATTTGCTCATTTTTATCTTGATCAATTATTGTAAAATTATCTATAGTTATATCCGCGTTGCATATGATTGCATATGCTCTGATAGAGCATGGTTCTTTACGATTAAGTGTTTTTCAGTACGGGCGCTGATACCCATGTATGAGGAGAACCTTGCTCTCAGGGAGCGAATCATGCTGCAGTTCTTCCAATGATGGCCGATCTCACTGCACTTGGAACATACTTCGTCTTGAGCTTGACAATATTTTGTGGCGTGCTGCTTCATCTTATAGCAACGGAAGCAAAATTGTATAGGGATAAATTCTTCTCTCTCAATCTGTATCTTGCTAATTTTAGCGTGGAAAAGCAACAACCCACATTCTTTTGCCTTCTTTGCCATGGTATTTATCGGTGAAGGTCATTTTGAAGACGTGGGAGTAGTCTGTGTTGTCGTGTTTGTTCCTGAACTTTATGACTTCTGCCACCTTTGCCCACGAGTGATTTTTCATAATCTCCTCTTGAATTTATTCTCTTGTGTGTCCGCTAACCCATAGATTTAATCTCATGCAGACCACGTCCCTAATGGTCAGGATCTGCAGAAGGATGGCAGATTGTATGCATATCTCCCGTAGTTTCTCCACTGCCTCTTCCTTTGTGATAGCCTTCACATCCTTTTCTTTTTTACATTTGTCACGTAACCTGTGGCGACGTCAAGTAGACTGATCATCGTGATGCTAGGCCGTCCGTAAACGATCTCAAACACTTCATCTCTGGTTGGCCGCTTTTGCCCACTGATGGTGCCCAGTAGGCACCATCACTGGATGAGAATCATCATGGGTGATGATGATGGCTGAACATGGGAGTGCCCTCTCGGGGTATGATTTTATGGCGGACTATTTGTTGGTTAGCGCGGAATCAACTATCGCTAACCGGAGGTGCCTGCCCTTAAAGGTTTGGGTATCAAAACTGTGTCCTGCATACATAAATACTGGTGCTGGTTGCCTTTATGTTCTTGGCTGGGCTCCCTGGGCAGAGGGGGGACCCTTCCCCGGAAGTTGCAGCCCTGTCCCTTGTCCGGGTGCCTCTGACGCCGAGTTCCACAGTGGGCTAATCCCCAAACCTGCTTTCCTTGGTGCCCTCAATTATGACTATCACATAGAATGACAAACATAGGTAGAACGAGGCTAGATTGAGGTCAGTTTTGTTCAGTTCAGCTCCGTTACCCCATTGAGGGAGTTGCGGTGGTGTGTGTATGTGGGGGAAAGAGGTCTTAGGCCGGCATAAGTCGAATGTGCGAGGCTTGTATCAAAATATCTCTCAGAAAACCCCGTAGGGAAAGGGCGAATAATAATGATTCACGTTTAGGCCACTTGTCCTTGGCCGTAACTCCTTTGCCGGCGAAATTACTCTTGAGTGGCATTGACTTTTCCAGGCGTGAACTGAGCGCGCCATGGAAAGATTAATTTATTTTATTATTATTTATTTTTTTTTACAATAAAAGATGGGGAAAAAGTGTAGGATAGTAAGAGAGTAAAGTTAGAAAAGGTGTTTTTTTAGTAGAAGAATTAGTGTGCCAGTACGTCTGGCAATATCTCCATTTCGGCTTCTTTGGTTTTTTCATGTTTACATTAGACGTCATGGAAGCATTCAAGCCTTTGTATTTTTGATTACTTCGATTGTGACAGCAGTGATTGCTTATTTTTGTATTAACATGCATGTGCGTTGCGTATGTCTTTTCATTTGATTATCAGTGTCCTTTTTGGATCTTTTACTTGTTTGTTTGGTATATTTGTTCTTTACTTGGGTATTTAATTTGTCCACTACGGATCTTTTGTTTATTTTTATTTTGCTTTTTTTTCAATGTATACATGATCACATGTATTAAGTTTATAATCAAGTTGTCCTATTAGGGTTTTTGCTTTTTTCCGGAGGTATCATTATCTGTATAGTGGGGCAGCGTCCTCCTGCGTACGCAGTTGGCTGCTGCCGAATTCGCGTCGGTAATGTCTGTTTTGGTTTTGGAGTTCGGGCAGTATAATTTTTTGAAGAACTTCTTTAGGCAAGTAAGCATTGATCTTAGTCCATACATCCTTTGCTATGTTGTGTTAGGTCACGTTTAGGGGTTCTATCCCAGCAAGATCGTGTAGAGCGCTTGAGGGGATGAGGTCCATTAAACTGACAGTCAGAATATATCTCAGTGCCTTGTTCTGCAGTGCTTGTGCCTTTCTGAGCTGTGTTTTACTAGCCAAATGTAGAGGAATGACGGGATACAGTAGGATCGGTCTCACTAGGCTCATGAAAAGTTTTTTCGTGTTCGGGGGGGGGAGAGTCTCTGGAATCTATAGAGGTATTGCAGGCTTTTCTTGGCCTGTTCGACCTTTGCTTCAAGGTGTTTGCAATAGCCTCTTGATGTTATTTCGAGTACAAGGGTCCGAGATTAACGTGCATACGGGTATAGTTTATCTCTGACCAATATATCAGCTGTTTTCCTACAAACAATAGGAAGTACTTTAAATTTTTGCACATTGGTTCGTAGCTTGGCTCGGTTTTCGTAGGCATTAAGGTTTTGTATCTTGCCTGCTGTTCTGTTAGCTATGTCAGCTGGGTTTCGATAATCGCTGGTTATCATCTGCGATATATCGTAAAGCGTAGTCTTGGGTGGGCGGGGGAAGGTCACTCGTATACAACGTGTATAGAGTCGGACTCAGCAAGCCTTTTGAGGTACCCTAGTGTTCATGTTAAAGGGCTGCCCTTCGTACTCATAGTCACATAGAAGCCTTGTGATATTTGTCTCCATGCCAAGACACTTAGCTTCTTCTTGAGACCTGTCGTCCATACTTTGTTGAATGCCGATGACACATCTCTAAGCACGACATCGACGTTTTTGTTCTCGGCTTTTGCTATGGCGATGTATGCTTTCATTAGGGCAAGGGCTGTCTCTGTCCCGAGTTTTCTGCGGAAGCCATGCTGCTGTATGTTGTAAAGGTCCTTTGTATCCAGGTAGTTCAGCAGTCCGTCGTTAATCAACTTTTCAAACAGCTTCCCTATGAACTCAAGTAGGGATATCGGCCGGTAGCTCCTGAGCTCCCCTTTAGGCTTGCCTTGCTTTGGTATAAAAATCATCCTAGCTCTTTTGAGTAAGTCCGGGAACTACCCAACGTTCAAGCATGCGTTGAAGAAGTTAAGTAACGCTAAGTTAAAGTCTGCTGGGGCATTCATCAGGTGGGCTTTGGTGATACCCGAAATCCCTGGAGCCTTTAGTTTAGAGCTTTTTAGAGCCCCCTCGAACTCCTCCCGGGTAAAGGGTCATCCTTCTTCTGTTACCCGTCGAGTGACGTTCACATAGTGGAAGGGCGTTAGGGTTGGCCCTCGTTCCTCTAAATATATCAGGACTTCCTCCTTGTACTCCATGTCAAATTCCGCATTTTCTTCCTTTATGATGTTAAATTTCCTTTTCCAATGTTCTCTAAAGTGATGCTCGATGGTTTGGTCATTGGTGATTTTTACTCCGTCAACCTTAATGGCAATGTTTGATTTGGTGGAGAGAGTGCCATTTAGTTTCTTGACCTGGGACCAGAACTTCTTGGGGTTGTTTTCTAAGTCCATTCCCGCGATGATGCCGTCCCATAGAGTCTTGGATTTCTCACTGATTAAGAGTTTGATTTCCAAGCGAAGGTTCCGGAACTCCCTGTAACGATCGGCTGAGTTGCCGTAATCATTAATTTCCCTGACCAGTTCTTTTAACCTATTCTTCCGCTGAATGATGACCGCATCCCACCGTGGCGCTGGAAGAGTCTTGAATTCTACCCTTGGGAGAGCCACTCTGTCCACCTCTGTTATCTTATTCATGATCAATCCTAGGTGTCTATCTAGGTCTTTGAGCGTAGGCCCGTCCAGTCATTCCCCTTTGTGTTCTCGGAGAATTCTCCTGTAATCTTCCCAGTTTGCCTTGGGTAAACACCTATGAGTTGGGACCCTGATCTGTATGGGGAACGTCAAGATCGTGGTGGCCATACTAATGTGGTCTGATGGAGTATAAGGGCCTGGGACCGTCATGTGATTTAAGGCAAAGTTGGCATTAGTGAGGACGATGTCAGGTGTTGTGGAGGACTTTATAGCCAGATACGTGGAGAACTCTGGACAAACTCTCTGCACCACGTTCCGTTCCATAAGGAGGCTCAGGGAAGCCCCTGATCGACAGAATGAAAAATGTATAGCCAGCTTCCCTACATCGGGCATCAAGATCTCCAATCAGAATGGCAGAGTGGTTTCTCCTAAATAGGCGCAGGGAATTGGGAATAGGGAGGTACGAGCGTCTTGGGGGTTGGTACCCCACGGCTACAACGATATCATCAATGGTGGTGCTGATTTTTATCGCGAGGTATGACTCTTCTAGGTTGGTAATTTCTCTGTACTTAATGCCCTTGCGCACGGCTAATGCAACACCATCGAACGTTTCGTTTGTGTGGCTAGTTGTGATGGTGTCAAAGTTGAATATCTTAACAGGGTTGGAATTTGCGTTGAGACTGTGCTCTGAGATTAGGACAATGTCCGAGTCTACTTCTCTGATGATGTTGTTGTAGACGAATTTCTTTCCCTCCCAACCGTTCACAAAGTGAATTCCTCGTTTGCTTTTCCTTGCGCGCGCGTGAGTGCGTGTATACGCCCACGATACTACAGAAGGGTAGCTGGGTGGTTAGCGGTCTTGATGCGTAACGACGTGAAGAATATCTTCACCTACTTCGAACCTCGATAGCTGAGCGGTGAAAAATGTAGGACTTGGAAAATCTCTTGATGAGCGCTGAGAATTTCTGTCAAGGATTGAGCAGTCTTTATTATTTTTTAAGAGATGCTACATTATATATAGTGTTTTGCCTAAACTTAATCGCTAGAAAATTGACCTTTTAGAGATAAAGGAAATTTTTAGTACAATCATAGGTAAGGGAAAATTTAAGGGAAATTTAACGTTAGCGGGTTTTTTTCTAATGTACAGCTACAAAAGTGAACATCACGTTCAAGGAAAATTTAGAGCCGACACTTGCGCCTGCGTAGGGGAGCAGCGGTGACGATCAGGCCTGCCTTTTTTAACGTTTATGTATTCAGGGGCAGCAACAAAGCTGGACATCGTGCGAGCAGACCCTAACTTCCCCTTCCACTACTTCATTCAACTTGGCCCTCTCACCCCTAGTGATGAGATCCCTATGATTATTACGGTGGCTACCGCACACATTCCTATCCTGGCGCCATCGAGGAAGAATTTTGCGGCTGCAGACTGGGAGACCTCCAGAAGGTCTTTCCCGGGAAAGTTCCCGAGATGCAAGGCCCCACTTAGGAAGTGATAGAAGAAGAAATGAACAACATCTCCGACAGCTTTGCGACCGCGGACAGCTTAATAGCCATCACAAAGCACAAGGTCTCTTCTCACCGCACTCATTCCAAGCAAAGCTCATCCTGCCACAGCAATTCCGGCCGATTTACGACGACCTCCGGGGAGCTGGTTACGACAGCCCAATGGACTTTATGATGGTCAAGCAGCTCATACAACAAGTGAATGCTGCAGGGTTGCGGGATATCAGAGAAAATTGGGAACATACAATTCACCACTTGGATATAGAGGATAATCCCAGAAGTTACTGGAACACCATCAGCAAACTGAAAGGACGATCTACACCGAAGGCTGACTCTCCAATAACACTAAATCGAGTATGCTGATTCCGGATCTGTAATCAGAATTGTTCTAGCACGTAAGGTTAATGAGTTACCCACATACTCTTTAGTTACACATATGAGCATTGTTGCTTCGGCTATCGTAATGAGAGGATGTGTTGTTTGTGTTTGGTTCCTTCGTTACACTCCTGCTTTATCACGTTGTCAAATTTAATCATTATAGTAGTGGTGTTGAAACGGTATTTACATACAGTGATTAATTGCATTTTTCTTTCAGATTTATCTCTCAGTTAATTTTTAAATGAAATAAGATTGTACAAAAGATATATCAGGATAAATACAAACTAAGTTAAAAACATGAATGAGCGAGGATGTACAAATAGCCCAGACAACCCTTCTTATATCTGTGGAAGATATACTCAAGGCAACCAGCGGATAATTCAGCTAAAAGAATAAAAACTGCATACAATTATTATTTTGGTTGTAAAGTTGGTAATCAAGACAAGCCCTGGGCACCCCACATATCTTTTACTGTGTGTTATACGGGGCTCACACAGAGGTTAAATGGCAAACGGAAGGGTATGCCTTTTGCTGTACCAATAGTGTTGCGTGAGCCAACAAATCATGTTTTTGATTGCTACTTTCGTATGAAAAATATCGCGGGATCCTCAAATAAGAACAAGTCAAAAATTTTATATCCAGATTGTAAGTCAGCTATAAAACCAGTCCTCCATAATATGGCGATTGCAATCCCAGTTCCACCATTAGCTAGCGCAATTAAAGAAGATGATTCATCGCATAAAGAGGAGGATAACAATGACGATGAAATGTATGAGGATGATTCTAAAGAAAAGAACATCCAGTTCATAAGTCAATAAAGATGGAATGATTTGGTGAGGGATTTATCATTGTCAAAGGAGAAAGCAGAACTGTTGGGCTCCAGATTACAGCAATGGAATCTTCTTTAGGACGGTGCAAAAATATCTACTTTCCGTAAACTCCATTAGGCTGTGGGGGTCGAACCAATTAAACATTCGTTGGAAAAATTTAAACGGTTCACACATTGAACCTTATATATGGGAAGACAAACTTCCCGCTTTGTATTAATCTCTTTCGTAAATGGGAAGATAGACTTCACGCTCTAGATTAATCTCTTTCGTAAATGAGAAGATAGACTTTCCTCTTTGTATTAATCTCTTTCGTAAATAGGAAGATAAACTTCCCGCTTAGTATTCTCTCTTTTGTAAATGGAAAGTTAAACTCCCCAGTATGTATTATTATATCTTGTAAATAAAGGAACGAAAATCCCAGTGCACTCGGTCGGTGAAGGAGCCTGCCGAAACCGTTGCCTCCTGTGCCGGGTAGTGAGGTAAAGAGAAATGTGATGGACCTTTTCGGATCAGAAATCTTGCGGATCACAGAGAGCGACATTGTTGAGTCTATGCTCCTTGTAATACCCCATAGAGAAAAGTTCACGCCATCAATGTCGCTTGCCCAAAATTTTACCTCCTTTGAAGAGAATACACATTCAGTATCATGTGCTGGATCCGAGCTCTGTTATTCCAAAAATGAACATAAGTATGGCGATTGAATGTATCTCAATCCTGATTTGATGAACTTTTGTAGTATTATGAGTAGATGAAATAAATATTTATATAGGTGTACTTTTAAAAATCTCTAGGAGTTAGAGGCCAGAACCACGGAATGAATTTGGATTCCATTTTTACAACGGAGAGCTGTGAGCGCGCTTAAGGAAAAGTTCACTTCTCATTAAAGTTAACGTTAACTTCTAGAAAGAAGAAATCTATGCGCCATCTGGACTGATTGGAGATTCCTCCTGTTTGTAGTGGGTGGGGTGCTTACCCCAAAGGGGTAATTCATCCTTAATCCTCCTTATTCCACGCTTTGACTTTCACTTACTTCACCGACGAAAAGCAACGTAACGACCACCGCTGTGCCCAGAACCACTTAAAGTAGGGTATAGTGAACTCCGAAAGGAAGCCCCAATAGGCGGCGCGAAAAAGGAGGGTCCTTAAGACCATGAGCCCGAAATTCTGTGGAGGCGTAGCTTAGGCCTATTTAGGTAGGGTGGTTGTGAAGTGCTAAAATAAGTAGGGAAATAGGGAACCATAGGCTGCTAGGTGATATGAAACGTTTTTACTGTCCTTTTTTACAGATTTAGAGAGGAAGGAAGAAAACAAACATAGGCTTCGGAGGAAGGAACAAAGAAAGGAGCGCCATCCTAGCAAAAGGATGGGGGATCATCCCCCTCTAGTGAAAGTAGGCAGCCTGGAATGCCTACGAGTACCTCTACGGACAATTGACAAGGAGATCAAACCAGACAAAGGAAAACTCTGCGAAAAATGATTTGAACAGATAAAAGTAGCTCTCGTCAAAATTATCGACATGCCAAATGGCTACGTGGTAATTGTAAGTAATTAAAAAGAAGTAGAAAAATTGGGGCCCAGGACGGAATAAAGACACTAAGAAGAATAGGACTAACGTCCAGAATCCCGCCCAGATAACTGCAAACAGAAGTTCATATGCAGGAGAGTCGACGTTTGGGTGGGTTACCATGAAAAAGAAGAAACGAAAGAAGAAATAGGAAAAAATTATGAATGCATAAAAATAAATGAAATAATAAAATTTGGCCACCACACACATGTCTAAAAAAGTGTGTGTGCAACAACAGATATAGCATCAAAGATATTTCAACGAGTACTGCTCATGTTTAACATGAAAATTCCACCAGAGAACATGGAGCGCGAGAATCATATTAATATTCAAATGTGCTTCCGCTGCTATAACATGGAGGACCACTTGACGCGTGACTGCACTAAGAAAGATTCAGTATGTTCCGAGTGCGGACATAAGAACAACAACTGGAGACAGTGAAAGGAAAGTACTGAGAAATGCGTGAACTGTCATGGGCCACATGGGAAAATGGCATGAGATGCCCCAAAAGAAAGGAGATAATAGAACGTAAGAAAAGAGAAGCGAGAAACGAAGAAAAAAGCAGAAAAAAACAACTGTGAAGCAAATGCAGGAAGCACATAGCCATCTAACTGTACCACAAGATGCATCAGCAGAAGTGCTCACATGCATATTCTATGCCCATGTGATAAATATTGGGAAACCGGGCACCTTCGCCACGACACTCAATACATCAGTTCTTCAAACACCCAAAAGTTTCCATTTATTTCATCTGCAATTCTTTGCGAAGATCCTCTAAATGCTCTGCCTCTCTCCCTCAGTAAAGAACTATGTCTATGATCTGTCTCAAAAGGTTGTGCCATCTTGCTCCTTCAGATTCAATGGAAGTTTCCAAAAGATTTTCAATGCAGTTGTCTGATTTCAATCGTCTTTCAAAATCACGCCAGGCCAAATAACACACCCTAAGGACATTGAACCTTTCGTATTCAAGAATTGTGTTAGGTAGTTTTCTCCATTTTCTGCTTGCAGCGCAGCCCTGTGATGTTGCTAGACGCGAATGCAATTTTGAAGTTTTCATTTCTTTTTGAAGAGACGGCACGGAAAACAATAGAGGGCCTGTTGTGATGGACTCCATACCAGCCAAACTCGTTGTGAAATTTCGCCATTTTGATTTCGTACTGAAAGCTACTCTCAGTGAATGCTTGTTGATTACTATCACGTGGAAATGAAGTTGGGAAAATGAGATGCCACTTTCTGACACATTCTTCAACTCTCTTCGCGGTTAATTTCTCATGAACACCAATATCAACATCAACATCTGACATACAGCCTGTCATTGTATTTGCAGCAGAAAGCGCAGCATTATTTGTCCTTTTTCTGAATACCGTAGTAGTAGGTGCCACTTCTGTTCTTTGATGTACTGCTCCTTTATGTTAATTTAAACTTAAAAGCATATCAGTAATCTGTCTCTCAGAAAATGAGACTGTATTAAAACTTGTTACAACTAACAACATACAATTAACAATTTAATAAGGACCAGTATACACTCACCCTTATTTTGTTTTGTAATTTTGGGTATTACTGCTCCACTTCTCAGATTATATAGCAATGATTGATCAAATACATAATTTATATGCATTACAGTTTAGTCTATTTTAATACCTAAAAGAAAGAAAAATTTCCCTATAAAATATTTTGATTTTTGAAAACTAATGGGAACGCAAAAAAAAAATCACTAAAATTATGTCATGTCGACGGAACACTTACTGGAATGCCAATTTTCGCAGCGTTAATCACTCTCTTCCTTCGCTCTCTTGTTCTTTTACATATTAATGAAATATTATCAACATCACGAGACCAAGGGCGAGTTTTCATTGCACTCTCGTTCCAAGGTAAAATAGAGAATATTATTTTAACTGGAAGTTACTTCCTACAATAAATATAGGAAAAAGGTTTATCACTATAACATTTGATCTGTGTTTTGTATACATACAAAAACAAGGGCCCCTCTTGGAAATTGGGCCCCGGTACGATGTACCGGCTGTACCTCCCTCTCGGCGGCCCTGGAGCTAGATCAGAAAATTATGTACGCTCAGAATTCTCACCTCGGGAAACTATGAGGCCTGGATGTCATAATGTAATTCATGAGCCACTAGTTAAGAAGGAGAAAATTATTTTGCCATGACTGCATATAAAACTAGGCCTAATAAAGCAATTTACCAAAGCACTGCAACATAACGCCATGTTTCCAGTACCTCAAAGCGATCTTCCCTAAAATAAGTGATGCCAAAATTAAAGTAGGCATATTCGTAGGCCCTCAGATTCGTGAACTTATAGCTGATAATGATTTCGAGGCGAAAATGGATGAAACTGAGTTAGCGGCCTTTCATGCCTTCAAAGATGTATGCAAATGACTTCTCGGAAAGCACCAAGGAATTCAGCGAGAGATTATAGTGAGCAGCCTAATCAACTGCTACCAAGATCTCAGATGGAATATGTCACTGAAGATACACTTTCTTCATTCTCATCTGTTCTTCTTCCTAGAGAATGCAGGAGATACGAGTGGTGAACATGGAGAGAGGTTTCATCAAAATATAACCTCAATAGAAAACAGGTTTGAGGGAAAATGAAGCCCTGCTATGTTGATCGACTTCTGCTGGAACATGAAGCGTGATACACCTGAGACGTTTTAAAATGAAGAAGTAAACACTAAAATGTAGGTTAATACATTATTTAATGCTAACAAACATTATGATTAATTATATATTCATGAATTAATTACAATAGACACATTTAATCTGGCTTTGGGAGCGAAATACATTTATGTTATCATGGAAATTGGTATCAATTTCATAGTTATTAAATCGTCACTTTACAAATAAGTGTTATGTGATGGGAAATTCTTATTATCAAATTCGAATTCAGCGCACTTAACCTCATAATAAAATGCACATGAGATCTATGTATTTTCATGACCCTGAAATCTCTTGTATAGTGTAATCGTCCTTGTTATATTACTAAATTCAAATATTTATTAACAATAATTCATATAGGATGGAATGAAAACCTTTGTATTTTTCTCAAATTATGTAAGGGAAGAAAACTATTAGTTTTATATATTTAAACAAGATACTATTTAGTCACTAAGATATTAATATGCAAATAATTATTTTTCAGTATTTCTTCTTTTGAAATTAGCCTTGTAACGTAAACGATTGGAAACTAGTCTCCATTACAGAAGTCTTGGTGTAAGTAGCTTAGCAATAAATCTTTCTAGACAGCAAGCTCACAATTGCATAAAAGTTTCCGTTGCTTTAATTTTGCTATGCCCACATATATGGCCGATTCACTTGACCTTATACAGAGAATGTCCATGGACATTTTAATGTTACCGGAATAGTGGCCAAAACAAATTTGACAACTAAATCTCTCAGAAAATAAATGTTTAAAGGAAGCACAAAGATTAGCCTCAGTGTAAGATATTAAACCCTCTGACCAATCAAGAGTCCAGGTTCGATGCAAAGCAATATGTACAAACATTCCATCAAATGCTTATCAGAAACCTCAAACCCAGTCTCCTTAAGGGAACCTCTGAATCCAATTTGTAAAAATAGCTGGATCTCGGACACTAATGCTGAAAAGAAAGTTCGCGCTAATCAATATTAATTTTAACGAACTGATATTTAAATTTATGTTAATGCATAAAGAATGGGCACAAAATGCGACAATACTATACATTTTTATTCTTTCTTATATAATTTAGTATCACCCTTAGCCTGTAACATAGAATTTTTTCTCACATCAACAAAGCTGAAATTTGGCGTTCATCGTGAAATTATAGTTAGGAAGAAATTTATCTTTATATAAAAATATTAAACGTAGGTTTTTCATAAACTACACGGCAAAGTCAGCAAGAAGTAGGGTAAAAACATCATACTCAATATATATATATATATATATATATATATATATATATATATATATATATATATATATATATATATATATATATATATATATATATATATATATATATATAATATATATATATATATATATATATATATATATATATATAAATATATATATATATATATATCGATGAGGATTGCTTCTAGAAAGCCGAAATTTAATGTTTAACAGAAATTCTAAGGCGAGGAAAATGGCTGGTATCATCCTCTTTATTTACCGGCGACGTTTCGACCACAATACGTTCATCTTCTTAGGCCTAAAATACAAATAAACGAAACAAAATATTTTGCACTGTTAAGAGAGCACACTGCTAAATTTACATCTAGAACTTTAATAGCTACTATAAGCTTTGAATTGCAAATTTAGAGTTAAAGGGAATATTTCGAAATGGGGCTCAAATTTACAATAGAGAGACTAGGGAAGGATTTAAAGTATTTGAATTAGTTAGCAAGTGTATAATTGCAAAATCTATTAAGGTAAGGGAGATTTGATTTATGAATCTAATGATTATAAACTGTTTTAAAATGAATTTAAAACGAATAATTGAACGAAAAATTGGCAAAACTTAATATACAAAATCACAAACCTTGCCAATGAGCGTGTTACGTGCTCCGGCCGACCCAAAAGCACCAAAACTGCGCCCCTTTACCTACATCCAAACGAATTCAGGTAACAAGGAGGGGAACCGACGAGAGATCATTATTAGCCATAAACTTTACTCTAAATTACATGCCACAGGTTCTGGCTTAGCCAAACTGTATTGGTTACCCAAAATACATAAACCTGGAATCCCATTACCCCCCATTTTAGCCTTGTATAGCTTACCTGCCTACAAACTGGCCAAATACGTTGTGGAATTCCTACCACATTATCAAGGAATGAATATATAATTACCAACTTGTACAGTTTTCAAGCAGAATTGATTGCATATAAAGTAAATTCCAGAATTTTTTTCAGTGAGTTACGATATTCAGTCACTGTTTACAAACATACAAGTTAATGAAACCCAGACCTAATTTTAGTCAGAATTTTTAAGGATTCACCAACCTTCTATGGTTTCAGTAAATCAGAATTCAAGTCTTTGTTGGACCTGAGTTTTAGGTGGGTCTGTGTTTACCTTTGATGGCCAGATTTACCAACAAATCGATGGAGTTAGTATGGGGTCCCAAATTGGCCCTTTGGCAGCCGAATTTTTCATGACTCATTTGGAGGAGAGGGTTTTTTCTGAAGTTCCTGATTCATGTAGGCCAACTTTTTATAGATGTTTTGTAGATGACTCAATAGCTATATTTAAACAACGAGATCAAGCTTTAGAATTTCTTAATTTTTTAAACACCATCCACCCCGGTATTAAATATACAATGAAAACTAAGAGTAATAACACCCTCCCCTTTTTAGATCTTTTTATAAGAAAAAAAAAATAATCTAGAAACATCAGTATATAGGAAACCGAATAATAAGAGGTTAGGATTAATCTTTTTTATTTGCTTAGATTTAAAATACAAAATCTCATCCATTAAGACCCTTCTTCACCGCGCATACAATCTCTGTTCATCCTACATTTTTATTGACAAAGAATTTCAGTACCTTACATCTTTCTTTATGCACAATGGTTTTCCTTCTTTTATTGTAGAAGAGTCAATCCGCACATTTTTAAGTGGATTGTATCAACCAAGTCACCCTGAGATAACAGTAGACAAAGACAAACATTAATTAATAATGCCAGAGCTGGGAATTCACAATAAAGCCCTTAGCCGAAAATTACACATATTGCTAAGGAAATACTTCTGTCAAATAAAATTTCAAATTGCCTTTGTCAACAAAATCAATATAAAATCCTACTTTACAAGAAGGATCCGGTTCCAAAGAGTCTTCGGAGTTCAATTATATACTTATTTAATTGTCCTGAGTGTTCCCAAGGCAAATATGTATATCGGAAGCTCCGTGAGAACTCTGAAGGCAAGATTCTCTTCCCTTATGGGTATAAGTAATAGAACCGGTAAGATCCTTGAAACCAAAGAAAATTCAGCGATAAGAGATCACGTAATAAAGTGTAAAAGTGATATCTCCTTATAAAACTTTGAAATTCTGAATTCGCACAAATGCCCTATTACCCTTCGAATCTTAGAAACACTCTATATAAAACAGCTCTCCCCGAATTTAAATAATGATCTCTCGTCGGTTCCCCGCCTTGTTACCTGAATTCGTTCGGATGTTGGTAGCGGGGCGCAGTTTTGGGGCTTTTGGGTCGGCCGGAGTAGGTAACACGCTCGTTGGCAAGGTTTGTGATTTTGTATATTAGGTTTTGCCAATTTTTCGTTCAATTATTCGTTTTAAATTCATTTTAAAACAGTTTTATATAATCATTAGATTCATAAATCAAATCTCCCTTACCTTAATAGATTTTTACAATTATACACTCGCTAACTAATTTAAATACTTAAAATCCTTCCCTATTCTCTCTATTGTAAATTTGAGCCTCATTTCGAAATATTCCCTTTAACTCTAATTTGCAATTCAAAGCTAATAGTCGCTTTAAAGTTCTAGATGTGAATTTAGCAGTGTGCTCTATTAACAGTGCAAAATATTTTGTTTCGTTTATTTGTACTTTAGGCCTAAGAAGATGACCGTATTGTGGTCGAAACGTCCCCGGTAAATAAAAAGGATGATACCAGCCATTTTCCTCGCCTTGGGATTTCGGTTGAACATTAAATTTAGGCTTTCTAGAAGCAATCCTCATCGATATATATATTCTCATTATGGGCCAAAAAACCTGAGCCTCTTTCGTGTTTACGAGAAAACTTTCAGAAGACTTTTGAAGGCCGATCTCGATGCGATTTTCTTGGAAACTTGTCGTACATGCCAAGTGTATCCTAAATTTTTGTACTTTAAACTATACTTTAAATCTCTTTATAACTCTGAGTTTTACCAGGACTCCCTCAACTACTTAATTAATTAGGAAATTAACTCCAAAACAACGAAGGTTCATGAACTTTCTCACAAAGTTCAAGCCTATTTCTGCTCACTGATGAATATCCTGTCATTTTTGGATGGCCTACTTGTTAAAACTATTACTGGGCGAAGCCAAACGATATTTAAAAATAACATCATTCAAACACATGATCGTAAGTTAAAAGCTCTTGGTATAAGTTCTCCCAAATTTCTGGAACTTAATACGGTAGTTACAAATATTACAGTCTATCATCTCTCAGACCGAGAAAAATATTTGCTATCACTTGGGTTGGAATTTAAACTTACCAACCTTTCTTTTTCCAAGCCTACTTTCATTATTTACTTTGAGAAGTTGGCCAGGGGCTTAAAAGCTGTCCCTTGCTATGGCTCTTTCAATAGATTTCTGACGGAACTTTCAAATATTTCTCACGACATATATCAGAAGTTCAGGTTACATAAGTCCACTTCAATTATTTTTCGGAAATCTGACGTAAGAATTCTGCGTAACTTGGGGAAAAATAAGGAAACTCATAATTACAAAACCAGACAAAGGAAACGGAGTAGTAATATTAAATCGTCAAGACTACATAGACAAAACACAAATTCTTTTGGCAGACTCCTCTAAATTCCCCAAAATGAAAAAACCCGAAGAGCAAATAGTAACTCAATTGACGGACAAAGTAAATCGATTTCTTAACAACTGTAAATCTCTCTCAATTATTAGCCATGAACTTTACTCTAAATTACATGCCACAGGTTCTGGCTTAGCCAAACTGTATTGTTTACCCAAAATAGATAAACCTAGAATCCCATTACGCCCCATTTTAGCCTTGTATAGCTTACCTGCCTACAAACTGGCAAAATACGTTGTGGAATTACTATCCACATTATCAAGGAATGAATATACAATTGCCAACTCGTACAGTTTTCAAGCAGAATTAATTGCATATAAAGCAAATTCCAGTAGTTTTTTAGTGAGTTTTATATTCAGTCACTGTTTACCAACATACCGGTTAATGAAACCAATACTATTATTTAAGACAGAATTTTTAAGGATTCACCAACCTTCCATGGTTTCAGTAAATCAGAATTCAAGTCTTTGTTGGACCTGAGTTTTGGGTGGGTCTGTGTTTACCTTTGATGGCCAGATTTACCAACAAATCGATGGAGTTGGTATGGGGTCCCCAATCGGCCCTTTGGCAGCCAAATTTTTTATGACTCATTTTGAGGAGAGGGTTTTTTCTGAAGTTCCTGATTCATGTAGGCCAACTTTCTATAAATGTTTTGTAGATGACTCCATAGCTATATTTAAACAACGAGATCAAGCTTTAGAATTTCTTAATTTTTTAAACAATAACCACCCCGGTATTAAATATACAATGAAAACTGTGAGTAATAAGACCCTTCCCTTTTTAGGTTTTTAATACGAAAAATACAAAATAATCTAGAAACATCAGTATATAGGAAACCGACTAATACGAGGTTAGGATTAAACATTTTTGGTTGCTTAGATTTGAAATACAAAATCTCATCCATTAAGACCCTTCTTCACCGCGCATACAATCTCTGTTCATCCTACATGTTTATTGACAAAGAATTTCAGTACCTTACATCTTTCTTTATGCACAATGGTTTTCCTTCTTTTATTGTAGAAGAGTCAATCCGCACATTTTTAAGTGGATTGTATCAACCAAGCCACCCTGAGATAACAGTGGCAAAAGACAAACATTATTTAATAATGACAGAGCTGGGTATTCACAATAAAATTCTTAGCCGAAAATTACACATATTGCTAAGGAAATACTTCTTTCAAATAAAATTTCAAATTGCTTTTTGAAACGAAATCAATATAAAATCCTACTTTACAATACTTAAAATCCTTCCCTATTCTCTCTATTGTAAATTTGAACCCCATTTCGAAATATTCCCTTTAACTCTAAATTTGCAATTCAAAGCTAATAGTAGCTATTAAAGTTCTAGATGTAAATTTAGGTGTGTGCTCTCTTAACTGTGCAAAATATTTTGTTTCGTTTATTTGTATTTTAGGCCTAAGAAGATGACCGTATTTTGGTCGAAACGTCACCGGTAAATAAAAAGGATGATACCAGCCATTACCCTAGCATTGGGATTTCTGTTGAACATTATATATATATATATATATATATATATATATATATATATATATATATATATATATATATATATATATATATATATATATATATATATATATATATATATATATATATATATATATATATATATATGAAATGAATAACTCACAAAGTAGCACGTGAGGTTCGCAATGAATGCAATGTCCCGCAGGAAAAATGAAAATGTGCTTCCAAGTACTTTTTAACTTTATTGATTTTATTGCGAAAGATAACTACAAGATAAAATAATATAATAAGGGTATATATAAGCTAATAAAAGATAAAGGACATCCTCTTCTAAGACAAGAAATCACCAATGAGGAAGTAGGATATGGATGTGTAAATTCATATTAAGATTTAGCTATAACAGGTAGCAAAGTCAACCCAAGAGGCAAGAAAGAGTCAAGAACAGAGCCACAAGGAGTAAAACGATTAACGGATATATATATATATAAATATATATATATATATATATATATATATATATATATATATATATATATATATATATATATATATATATAATGAAAATTAATGCAATATCGCAAGAAAAGATGAGGAATTAAACTCTTTTTTTACCAAAGTTCCGGTTTACCAAACCATAGGCCTTCTGCGGGAAATCATGCCTAGACTTGATTTGGATCTTCCCATTTCTACGAGTAAATAATTAGTTTTATCGACAAATATTTGGCCTTAGCATGGGAAATAGTTTATCTCCGATATTGGCATGTCTCCTTATGGAATATTTTGAGACTGAACTCCTTCCTACAATTTCTCCCCCTAACTTTATATAGGTTAAGGTACATTGACGATGTATTTTCTGTATGGCCTAATGGCCATGATTTTGATACCTTTTTTAATAATTTGAATAATTTGCATGTCTCTATCAAATTTAAATATGAATGGGAATATGATAATAGATTACCCTTTTTAGATGTCCTCATTAATAAAGATTACCATGAATTAAAACTTGACGTTTAAAGGAAACCAACCCACTCGAATGCCTATATACATTATTTTTCGTTTCACGATAATACTGTAAAAAAATCGGTAATTTCTAACCTTTTCCTTAGAGCATACAAAATATGTCATCCTTCCTATTTAGATGAACAAATTGTCATTTTCAGGACCATTTTTTCTAATTTGTATTACCCCGATTGGTTCATATCGTCTGCCCATTTTGCAGCTAGGAAAACATTCTATGGTAATAAGCCTTCCCGCATTAATGACTTCAACAAATGTATAACATTGCCATTTAATAATAAATTAAATAGTTTAAAGGACATATTTGGAAAAGCGGGTATTAATCTAGCCTTTAAATATAACAATTCCTTAAGCCAATTGATGATTGCCAGGAAACCCAAAGAACATCATATCATAGGAGTATATGCAATACCCTGCAACGATTGCCATAAAGTTTATATAGGTGAAACGGGGAGAAATCTAGACAAGAGATTGTATGAACACAAAAGAGATATTAGAGTGGGCAGCGAAAGCAGTGGAATATTCTGCCATGTTAGAGAATTGAATCATTCGATCGATTTCAATGGAAGTAAAATGGTATTTAAATTGGCTAACTATGTTAAGAGAAGAATCGTAGAATCGAGCTTGATATCGTCAGTTCCTAATTTAAATCTATTTGAGGGGCAATTTTATTTTAATCCTGTGATAAGAAAGCAAATAAACAAAATAGTAAAATTTCAGCCCCTCAATATGTTTCGGCTTTACCCTCCTCCAGGTTAGCCACAAGTAGGGGATTGGGGGAAAAAGAGGGGATCTTTCACGACCTGACCCTGTGTTATTATGTTTGTATGCACTTTTCTTATATTTTCTAACCAGTGTCAGTTGAAAAAGGGTGTGAGAGACACCGAAACTGTTAGGAATTAAATTGTCTTTCGGAGAATGTGGTTTAATTCCTCATATATATATATATATATATATATATATATTATAGGGGAATAGATACTTCGCACCTCACAATTGAACCACTGGTCTTTAACCACAACGTCCTGGCATTTTGGTCGGCTGCGTTGGCCGACCAATTAACCTCCCCTCTCGCCTCTCGTTTCGAAGAGAAGCTGAACGGCCGCTTCAGACCACATAATGCACTAACCAGCTCAAGTCGGACAGGTGACCCTAACATGGCTTAAATCAGCAAGATTTTCCCTAAGAGTTGATATTCAATTTCAGTGCATATGCGAAATTAGAGGAGCGTCATCCTAAAGCCAGAAGGTCCCTTAGAGCTAGCTGAATGACGCTCTGAGAAAAACCGTTAGAGGAGGAGACTTAAGAAGCCTGTCCACACACCTCCCGCCTTCTTCCCCTACCCCGCAGTGGGGTGGCTAAGTATAAAGCCAAATAACTTTGGAAAAATGAGGTAGATTACCTTAGTCAAGAAGACGACTAAGACCGGCAAGAAGCCCGGCTACCAACAGTATGGACTAAGAAGAAGCTCATCTAGAGCCAGTTCCTGGTGGTCAGACTGAATTTAGAAGCCTGTTAGAGGTAGATCGTTAGAGAGATCTAGAGAGCGAAGACCGGCATAAGTACCCGTCAAACCAACGAGAAGGGACTAAGAAGAAGCTCATCCAAGAGCCAGTTCCTGATAGCCACACCAAACTTTAAGATAACTTGATTTATGAAGCAAGTTTAACTAACTCTGGTCAGAGAATCCCCCTTATCCTGGTGTATCCCAAAGCACAGAGATAGTCCTTGCCCTTGAGAAATACCCCCAAATGAACTCCTTCAAACACTCCCCTGAGTCAAAGGATTCACGCATTGGCTCATCGCTCGCCAGTGAGAATTATTCCCAGAGTAACCCGAAGGGTAGAAGAAACATTCTTTCCCTGTCCCGTGGTGAGATTATTTCCTCCAGAAAGAGTGCGTCTCTCCATCTTCTACACGCTCCAAATTCTTCAGTGTCTTTAAAGTATTTGTCCCGTCCGAGCACATCTTGGCACTGATTCACGCGTCGACCCGGAAACAACATTCTTGAGGTGACAACTATTGAGTTCAGGTAAGACTCAAATCCGAGT
The DNA here is from genome assembly GCA_963969495.1 of Ceratothoa steindachneri. Taxonomy (NCBI): domain Eukaryota; kingdom Metazoa; phylum Arthropoda; class Malacostraca; order Isopoda; family Cymothoidae; genus Ceratothoa; species Ceratothoa steindachneri. The sequence goes on along the minus strand of OZ018326.1, from coordinate 186,703,937 downwards.
TTCGTAGAAGCTTGTAAGGTATTTAAATCCCTGGTATCTGCTTCGTTGAGGTCAGTTGCATTTAATATATAAGTGAACTGAGGGTTAACCATTACTATAAATTCAAGTATGTAAATGTAGAAAGATTCACTTAAATTTGTTTAATTAATTTTTGTCTATTTAAGGTGTTAACTTCCATTGGTTCATGTTTTAATTAAAGTTCTAGTTTTCTTAGAAACATTTTTCATCAAATCCTCGAAACGCTGAGCAAGGCATTAGGAACCCTCAAAGATTAACGTAACATTAATATTCATTATAAAGATAATAAAAAAGAAGATATATAGCACTCTTAGAGAAATACGTAATCAGCCTATACGTACGAACACCATCTATCACTCGGTCCTTCCTATACCACGACATAAATATATATATATATATATATATATATATATATATATATATATATATATATATATATATATATATAAGATTTTTTGTTTGGCTCCAAGTTACGAAGAAGTTTTGTGAAAAATAATTGAGGTGGATTTAATATACAAAATTTCATTCATTAAGACGTTTCTTCATCGTGCATATAATATTTTTTCATCATACAATCTTTTGGGCAAAGAATTTCAGTACCTCAAATCCTTTTTTTTTTGCACAATGGTTTTCCAACATATACTGAGTTTGCAAAAGTTCTGTTGCACTCTTTTTTTTATCTTTCGAGAGGTTTACGTGTATGATAGGAAAAGTTCCGTCAAATAAATTTACAGTTTTATTTTTCAAGGAGTTATGATTAAACTTTTCCATTGTGTACAGGTGTGGCGAAGAAAAAGAACATTTCGGTCGCCAAGCTGTCCATGGCTGTCAATGAGGAAGGTAGTAAGAGATAAAGGAGGCTGGAATGGCCTCTGCTCACAGGCCAAATGCGAGAACAACATCATGAGAACTGTCATGGCCTTCTCAACGACTTGAAGACTCAGAGCAAACAAATTCTCATTTTTTTCTGATGAAAAAACCCTTCACGGTCTATCCGGTTATCAATAAGCAGAACGACTGTGGGGTAAGCTTTGATCAGGTCGACAAGCTGAAGTTGTTCGTCAGCTGTGTGTGGGTAGGCAAGAGTACATGGACCTCAGTTCTCGCTTGCAGGGTGTGTTTATGAATGAATGCAGCCACCTTGATTACTATTACAATTTAAACACATATTTATATTTTAAAACACTGAAACTCTCATTGGCTGAAAGCGTGGTTACGAGTGTAACAGGTCTTTTGCAATAGATGGTGTTATAGAAAGTCAATTAGCAAATTTTTAAATAGAGTGTATCAACTAGGCCACCTTGACATAACATTGGCAAAAAAACAATAAAAATTAAAACTTAAAGTGGTAGGTATTTACAAAAAACTCTTTACTTGAAAATTAAATGTATTGTTAAATAAATACTTCTGTCAAATAAAATTTAAAATTGCAAAAATCAGGCTCAAAAGAGTCTTATGAGTTCCCTCATATAGTTACTTAAATGTCTTGTATGTTTCCAAAGCAAATAATCTCAAGCTGCATAAGAAAACTGAAGAAAAGATTCTGTTCCCACATGTACATAAGTAATAGAACAGGTAACATACTTCAAACCAAGGAGAATTTTGCCAGAAGAGATCATGTAAAAAAATTCAAAAGCGATATCTCCATAGAAGCCTTTGTAATTTTAATTTCATATAAATATCCCATTACCCTTTAAATCCTTGAAACGTTATACAACATAGCTAAATTTTAGAGACTAATATGTTTTTAATAAATTAAGTGATACGAATAATAAATCAAATATATAGATTTTACCATGTTTATTAAATAGTCAGAATTTCATTCCTTCATTCCTTCACTAAATCCAAAGTCGCGCACTGTTCCTGTTTCTATATGAGCTGAGCTTCAGTCCTTGGAGCTTTGCTATTGGATCAAAAAAGTAAAATAACGTCAAATATGGGTTAAATATATGATTTTGTGTAATAATGATCTATTTCGTATTATTTTTTGTAAAAGTAGATTTATAAATCTTTTTTCAATTCCAGAAATGATTCTTTCAATAGAAAAACGTTCAACCAGTGTTATGTACTCTGCACCAAAGTGGCCTGAAATGCAAGGAGATAATTGCTAAGGATATTGTATCGAGGAATAATATCTCTAGAATCATTAATGACTTTAAAATTGCTGGCTACAGTCATGTGATGAAGTCTTTTGGACGTCCAACTGCTTCAAACGAACGCTAATTTTTCTTACTGGTAAGATCCTAGGGCAAGAATCGGATTGCCTCTATTGTCAAGTTGCTCACGATTGGAAAGAAGCAGATGTAGAAGTTTCAGAGCTAACAGTGAGACGAAGACCTTTCGACAAAGGTCTCAAGTCGAGAAGGACTTAGAAAAAGCCTCATCTTAACAAGAATAACCTTTAAGATATCCTCTATTTTTGTAGGAAATATAAAGAATGGACTCTTGAAACTGGGGCAAAGATATTCCCTAATGAAGCTCCCTACTACTAGTTTCGTGCTTTTGAAAAGATTCTCGTTAAGGGAAGAAAAAGGAAGTGATTTCATGTGTCGTGTGCCACCCATTGTGAAGCATTCGTAAACTCTATTTTGAGGGCTATTTTTCATTTCAGGAAATTGGAGCACTAGCAATTTTACCTGAGGACACATCCTTGAAATCAAAATGGTACTAAAACGTGCTTTATCACCACCTTTTCCCAATAATTAAGGAAAAATTTCGGAATAATATCTATATTTTTTCAGCATGATGGCGCACCTTGTGAAAAAATCAAAAGCGAGAACAATATTCTTGGCTGTAAATAACAGAATTGTCGGTACGTTAGCCCGGACATTCCGTCAATTTGAACCTAATAGTGCATCTGCAGGCGACAATCAAACTAGCGATTGCTAAACAGAAGCAATTCAAAAGTGAGCGGTTGTACGTGCATATTGAAAAAATTGGATCAATATCAGTCACAATATCATCACAAATTTGGTCCTCAGAATGCCAAACCTAATTTAAGCTGTGCTGAAAAAGAATGGACATCATTGTAAATATTGACTACGTGCATTGATTTATTGTATTTATCAATAAATGTGTTTGGTCTCTATTTTTTTGTAGATTTTACCTTCAAATTATGCTACAAACATACGAAAATAAGGTGCAATGTTTGATTAGTTATAAAAATTTTCTAATATGAAAAATATAGTAGTCTTCAAACTTTGGGCCAGACTGTACATCAAACAGCTCTCCTCAGATTTAAATAATTATTTGTTGTAGGTTCCCCTTAAAGTAAGATGAATTCCTTGCGATGTGTGTTGTGGAGGGCATTTTAATGAGTGTCAGGTCAAGCTAGCACATTGTATGTATCACCCGTTGTGCGATGGCAAGTTTTCTGTTTTTGTAATGTAAGTTTTGTAATTTGCTTCAATTCTCCCTTTGAGATTTATTTAAAACAATTTTATATCATTATTGGATTGATATTCAAAGCGTTAGCTAGTTCGAAAATTTTAACAATTTATGCATTCGCTAACTAATTTAAATATGCTGAAATCTTCCTAGTCTATTTTCTGTGAAATTAAGTTTTTTATTTAAAGCCAACACTACCTATTAAGGTTGAGTTGTAACCATTGCGAGCATTGCATAATATGGTCTTGTTTGTTTATTTTGGATTATATTCGAAAGGTCAGCGCCAAATATAAAGGAAGAGGCCAGCTATTTTACTTCCCTTGGGATTTCTGTTAAACATTAATTTTAAACTATCAGGAAGCAGTGCCCATGTCTCTCTCTCTCTCTCTCTCTCTCTCTCTCTCTCTCTATATATATATATATATATATATATATATATATATATATATATATATATATATATATATATATATATATATATAACACTGCTCTGCTTAACCAGCTAAACATTAGAAATGAGATTTTAAAGTATTTTATTCAAGGCAGGTCATTCATCTATAAATCTACAGTATATTTTTAAAATAAAATTTGGGGGAATTTTTTTCCTACTTTTGTTTAGATGCCCTTTATAGATATTAATATATATATATATATATATATATATATATATATATATATATATATATATATATATATATATATGAAAAAGCTCACAAAGTGCACGTGAGTCAAAGTTATGCTAATACACCCAGGAAAAGTGAAGAACGATTCCGAGCGCTTTCGTCTTTATTCTTAAAGGCCTTTTCAAGGAATGAACAGGAGGCTGGACATACATTGGCTTGAATAGTGGAAGGGGGGATTAGACTACCCACCTCTGAACCTTAATTAGGGGGTACAAAATCCTGAAACAACTTTATTTGAGATTTTAAAACATTAGGTAGAAATTGGCACTTCAATCTTCAACTAAGAGCTAAGGTTTGCTCTTTTGCGGTTTAAGAACTTGAGTATTGGACTCGCGGTCATAGGGACCGGGGGCTATAGGATTTTGGAGGAACTTAGATCTATGAACAGATAGAATTCCCCCAAGACCCTCCTCCGTGCATTCGAAGTGATCCTTTTTACATGACTCTTATACACACCAGTCGTAATCCGGAGTCCAAGAACCGCGCCCTCCATGCGGTATGGGATGCGCAAAACGTCGGAATAGTGGAAATATCTGGAACCTTTGGGCATTGGTGGATATCCTCCATCTTCTGTCGAAAGAGTTGATGTTTTCGATTTCAACCGACGTACTCCGTGTCATATGATTCACATTCGGATAAGGTGTCTTACAGATCATCGTGATGTCGTCCGAAAATTGGACGTATAACAAACATTCTGATAGAGGTTGAGAAAGTTCGATTGTGTAGATGTTATAGAGCAAGAGACTTATACACCCGCATTGTGGCACCCCCACCTTGAGTTCGAACTCACGGACATTAAAGCTTTTAATATGCACGTACGCTTATCTCTCCATTAAGTAATCGCATAGTATCCTTTTATGTATGGGAACGAGGCCCAGTTGTAAAATTTTGTATTGCAGGCCTTTGACGTCTCGGAGTACCAGATTTTCGTGGCGTCTTTCAGCTTTTACTTTTGATAAATTCTCGGTGATCACGGCTAGCGCCGTGTACGTTCCTCGCTTCCTCCTGAAGCCATGTTGTTGTTCGTTGTGGAAATTGGAATTTTCGAGTATCAAGTTCACCCTGTTGGCCATTATCTTCTAAGAGAGATATAGGCCTGAAGTTAGCTGGACTGTCCGGTAGCTTACCAGCTTTGGGAATGAATATAATTTTTGCTACCTTTCAGTGTTCAGGGAAGTAGCCCACATTCAGGCATGCATTCATGATATTCATAAGCCCCAGGAGGATGTTAAGTAGCCCTTATAAAATTTCACCGCGTCAGTCCTGTACGCCAAGTTGCTCTTTGACGAAACGATTTTAAGGTTTCCGAGAGTTCCTCAGCAGTAATTCTACCGCCGAATCCTTCCATATTCCTTTCTTGCGATACATAATGGTAAGGGTAAGTTCTGTGAATCGGGTCATTCAGTTCGTTTTCAATCCTGTCTTCGAAGTCCAAATCAAATTTATCATACTCTTCGAGGATATCTAAAAAACAGATGCCCGGAAGAGTCTAAATTCATCTTCGATTTCTTCGGTGTCTGTAATTTCAGTGTTGTGTCGTCTGCGTTTTAGTTACTTCCGTGCCTGTCCTCATTTTAGTCTTTTTACAGTCTGAAAGAATGTACGTGAGTCGTTTTCTAAGTTCAGTCGGTCTATTAAGTTGTCCCAAAGTACACTCTGTTGGTTCCATATAAGTGTCATTAAATCGTTGCGTATCTGTCGTGTTCGTCTGTGCGTATTGAAGTTGGGGCCAGTGAGGTTTACTTCATTGATCCGTTCCTCATATTCCCTCGCGAAGGATTTCATTCTAGGTGTCCAAGAAAGGGTAGGGAGAGTTATATATTTAACTCGGGGAATGGGACCTTATCGGCTTTTATTAAGTGATAGGTAATTTTGTCCAACTCCTCGTCGATCTCTTATAAATTTGCGTCAATTAATGGGTCGGGAATTTATTTTTCGAGGAGTTGTTTATAAGTATCTCAGTTTGCACGAGCCTAGCTCTTGCGTTCTGGGATGTGGACCTGAATATGGGAGGCTAAAACTTTAATAAGGATAGCCTGATGGTCGTTGGGGGATAGGAGGGACTGGTTTAATGAAGTAGTTGTAATGTATGTCGGGAAATTTGGTCCAATTCTAGTAATAGTTTGTCTGTCAATAATATTCTCAAGATTCCTGCCTGATGGGTTGGTCGACATGTAATTTGAGGCAGCACTCCTCGCATTGACGTCGGCGGCAAAAAGAACAGTTCTGCCGTGACCACAAAGATGCAGGAAGTTGTGGATTGTTAAGTACCTTCTCCTTTGGGATTGTTACCCTGTTTCCAGGACCAGGGGACCCAATGCCGTACTGACCTCCCCAACGAGGTATGAATCATCAAGTCCACTTATTGATCTGAAGTCAAGACCTCTTTTCACAGTCAGTATTTTTTTCGGTTCTGAGATAAATACAACGTCTGGGTGACAATTTCGTAATACGTTACCGTATAGTACTTGTTTGTTCGTACGACCGTTCGAGTTGAAATGTAATATTTTCATTGTGTCCATTGTCTTGTTCACTATAGATTCCTGTGTATATTTGTTTTGTTTTCAGGACTTATTCTCTTACGAGCTTAGGACCTTATGGATGGAAGGTGGTATAATAGTTTTGCCTGTTCGCTTTTTAGTCGCGTGTGCGTCTAGTTGAAAAACACTCTGTATCTCACTATATCGATCGATAGGTCGGTCCCCGTTTTGATTTTTTTTTGTAATAACATTGTAACTATCTGGCGGATTCTCTTTCGAATGATATAATTGCCAAAGTCCTCCCAAGTTTAGCCTAGGGATTATTTTGTTTTAGCAATAACATCATTACTATTCGGCCGATTCTAACGAAATTTAAAATCATTATGTTGTTTGAAATTAACTTCCGAATGATAAAATTGCCAAATTCCTCCAAAGGTTAACTTGCGAATTACTTTGTTTTGTAAATAACATCAAAACTTTTTGGCCGGTACTATGCTAGACTAAACTAGGCTATAATATGCTATACTCTGCTAGGCAAGTTTAGAATAGGCTATTCTATTCTAGGCTATACTATGCTAAGCTATGCTAAGATATAATGATATGCTATGCTAGGATAGCATATACTATGTGTCATAGGTTTAACGGACACCTTACACCAGATTAATATAGATGTCGTAAGTTAACCTTAGACCTGTTTAATATAGATGTCATATGTCTGGGCCAAGTTCACCCTTTCTGCTTTGCGAGTGTGTGGGAAGTTTACAATATATTGTAGGCTGAGTGCATTTTAACTGAAAGTACTTCGGTCAATAGTTGAATAGGGTTTTCCACCTTCCACACGAAGGGAAAGGTTGTAGGGTCAGACGCATCGGCAGACAAGAATAGACTCGGCCTTTCAGCGTGAACGCAAGAAGGTTCTTAAGCCGGCGAGGCGTACTTTGTCCAACTTCAGATGGGACCTTGTGTGCTCTCATACTTGTCGCAGCTTTCTGTGATGGCCGCATTTCAGGTGATCGCGACATCTCACGGCGTCTCATAATTTCGCACCTCCATTAACGCAGACAAAAAGGGTCGCCCAGGTGTCTGTCCTCTCTCTCTCTCTATTGAAGGACGAGGCTGCGCGCATCTTCCTCTCTCTCTCTTTTCAAGGGAACAAGTGACAACGGAGAATGATTAGGGGGGAGGAATAGAACTAAAAGTCGCATGATAATAGTGGCTACAGTTGAGAGTATCTAGGACCCCTTTTCAAAAATGGATCCCTAAAATTCAAATAGTAGGGCTAGTGTGTGTCTGTGTGTGTGGGGGGGGGAAACCATACACAAGGTTATACAATGCTACGTCTTGGTTGTGAAGAATATTTTTCTCTATGATACCATTAAGTGCGTCTCACTGGACCGAAGGTAAGTTATCCTACGATTATACAAAACAAAACCACCCAAAAGTTAAGGATATACAAGGAATTCATTGTACACATATAAGAAATACGTGCGAGGGGCGGTCAATAAGTTTTGCGAATCGGTAGGGAAAAACAGAGGAAGAGGGATGGCTGTTTGTAGGGGTGTTAGGAAACGTTAGGACAAGTCAGGAACTGCAGGCGCACGCTCCTGCCTCGTCTATTTAAGAAGTAGTAGCTGATTGCCGATCGTCAGTCACAAATTTTTCAACAATGAAAAAGGTTGAGCAGCGCGCAGTGATCAAACTTTTGATCAAGGTAGGCAAAAATGAAAAAAAGAGATCCATGAACGCATGGTTGCAGTGTACACTGACACTGCCCCTTCCTATGCAACCATTGCTCGCTGGAATAGGGAGTTCTGCCATGGTCGTGAGTCCCTTGAAGATGACTCCCGTCCAGGATGCCCGTCAGACGTGACCAACGAGGACAATGTGGCCCGTGTGGAGAGGATGATCCTCGAAAATCGACGGGTGAAGGTCGAAGAAATCGAGCGAAAACTTGGAATATCATCTTCAAAGTGTTATCAACATCATCCACGACAATTTGGCCATGACAAAGGTTTCTGCCCGTTGGATCCCTAGAAACCTCACGCCCCATGATCGACTTCAACGTCGTCAAAGTCCACAAGGCCAGAAATGCACTAGCTGCTCTGCGCGAGTGCGGATTCGACGAGCTCAACCAGCTCCCCTACAGTCCAGATCTGGCCCCTAGCGACTACTTTTTATTCCGCCAGCTCAAGGCTGCACTGCGTAGACGCCGGTTTGGGGACGATGAACATTTCCAGTTCGCCGTCCAGGAGTGGATTGAACAGCAGTCAGGAGATTTATGGTTGTCGGGAATTCGAAGCCTCAGGGACAAGTGGCGCAAGTTCATTGAAGTCAAGCGTAGTTATATTGAAAAAAAATAAAACACTTTTCCTCATATCTCGTTTCTTTATATCCGAATTGCAAAACTTATTGACCGTACCTCCTATACATAAAGGATACGCGTTTTCCTATTATATGGTTAAATATATAAATTAATTTCATCAACAAAATTAATAAATGGACTAAAAAAGAATTATTTTGGAGAAGGATCTAACGGGTTCCTACTTAAACTATCAGCCACACAGGTATCGGTGCCGTTTAAGTACAAAATTCGGAATTGAATTCCTGGAGGAAAAAACTCCAACGCATCAAGCGATCGTTATTGTTCTTGACGTTACGTACGTATGATAGGGGTTTGTGGCCTGTTTCCACTACAAATCCTTCGCCTAGTAAATACATTCTAAATTTATAAATTCCCCAAATGCTAGCTAGTTTTTCTCTCAATTACCGCGGCATTTTTCTCACGCGCGAGTAATTTTCTGCTTGCGTAAGCGATGGGGAAGCTTTCGCACTTATCCTCATATTGTAGTAAGAAAACTCCTCTACCACCATTACTCGCGTCAGTGCGAATGCCAAACAGTTTGTCCGAGTTAGGGAGACATTGGATAGGGGCGGATGCCAACTTCTCTTTGAGTTTGTTAAAGCTGTGAGTTGAAAGTGGCGTCCACTCGAGGCGTTCGGGGGCCTGTTTCTTTAATAGTTCGTAGAGGGATATCGAAACAGTCGCAAAGTTGGGTATGAAGCGAATATAGAACGCTGAAGAACCTATGAAGGATCGCAGCTTCTTTTTATTAGTGTGCAACGGCATAACCTAAATGCTCCGGGTCTTTTGTTGCTGAAGGGGTAATCGATTATTCCCGATATGGAAGCCGAGGCAATCAAAGTGCCAAAAGCAAAGTGTCACTTCCCGGGGCCAATTGTAAAGTTCTGTTCCAGAAGTCAATGCAGAAGGGTTTGAAGGGTGGTTATTTGTGGATCCCAATCCTCGGTGGCCACATAAACATTATCGAAATAGAAGGTGACGTTGGGTAAGCCTTCTAAATTCCTCATCATAATCCGGTTATAATTGCTGCAAACTGTTACCAGACCAAAAGGGAGCCTCTGGAATTTCATAAGGCCCTTCTCGGTGGGGAAAGCAGTGAATTTCTTCGCTTCGTCCCTCAAGGAGATCTGAAAATAGACCTTGCATAAATCCAACTCAGAGATGACCCTGGCATTCTCAAAAAGGTGGAGGTTTTGATCTATGGTGGGATTGGTTCGGCATCGAATACGGTAACCGAATTTAGTTTTATAAAATCGATGCACATTCGCTAAGAACCATCGGCCTTCTTTACCATGACAACCGGGGAACAGTAGCTCGACTCTTAAGGTCGATGATCTGCAACCTTTGAAGTTTATCAATTTTATTATTAAATGCTACCCGGTGTTGTATCGCCAGGGGGTAAGGTTTTGAACGGATTGGTTCCAGGGTGGTTAGCTGTATATTTTGCTCAAAGTGGGTTGCACAACAGGAGTTCTCAGTGATGACGTCGTCAAAATGACTCAGGCACAGGCAGGAAATTATTAAAGTCGTGCAAGACATGCAACGGGTACTCCTTTTCTTGCTACAGGTAGGCCACTTGGCTTACGCAAAAGTGGTCCAGAGAGTAACCAGATTCCATGAGGGATTCTTGGTCGATTGCAACTATCTGCTTGATGCTCGTGCGCCAGTGGTATCGCTTGGGAATATTAATCTGGAAGAGTTTTCTTCCCGAGGGGGGTTCAATAAGGTTATTGACGGGTCACGCTTCTCGAGTATGGGGTAGGGGCCCTCCCACTAGCTTAACAATTTGTTGTTGTCCGTGAGGAGGACAAACAAAACTTTTCATGGGTAAAATTTCCTTTCTTTGAAATGCAATCAAAGTATCTCTTATACTTGCCAAAATTGACGTCCGCGTCAATTTGATCCCATTTCTGTTTGGAATAAAGTTCCCTTAGGATACTCAGGGAGCCTCTTACGTTTCTACCATATATAAGTTCGAACGGTTTGAAACCTAAAGTACGATGGGGAATATCACAGGAGGCAAAGAGGGCTACCGGAAGGAAGCAGTGCCATTCAGTGGGCTGATCTGCACACAACTTCATGAGAAGGGCCTTGAGGCTTCCATTTAGCCTTTTGCTCATCCCATTCCCATTACGGTGAAAAGTAGTGTTAAACAGGGGCTTTATCATCAATAATTTACCAACGTACTCCATTAATTCGGTAGTGAATTGACGACCACGATCCGAGAGAATTTCTTTGGGTAGTCCCACACGGAAAAATATGGAAATAAGGGCTTCTGTGAAGGAGATGCTATCGATTTTATTGAGGGGTACTGCCTCTGGAAATCGAATGACAAAGTCGACCAGCGTTGAAACCTAACTATTGCCTTCGCTCGACGGGGAGTGGATCGGGCTGATTAGGTAGATAGCTACTCGGGAGAAGGGTTCAGAGATTAGTGGGCCCTTTTGCAAGGGCCCAGGTCTGACTAATCATTTTATAATCGTCTTTTGGCAAATGTCGCACGAACGACAATATCGCAGAATTTCGTCGGTCGCGCCAGGCCAATTAAAGTTTTTGAAGATCCTCTGAGAGGTCTTCGTGTGACTAAAATGACCAGAAAATAGGCTATCGTGAACCGTTTGCAGGATTGGATGGACATGGGAACGGGGCATACATAGTCTGCTGGACTCGGTCTCGTTTTCCTTGATGCACACTCGATAAAGGGGGTTGTCCTTGACGAGGAAGGAAATCACCTTACTCCCTCTGACGGTTTCGCGTGTTTTACTCCGGGCTTTGGTCCACAGGGGACGAAGAGATTCACATTCCCTCTGGCTTTGGCAAAGTTATGAGGCATCGCACTCTGGAGTTCGAGAGCACACAGGGGGTTCCAGATGTGTAGGTTCTTTCAGTTCCTTCTTCGCGCGGGAACGGGTAGTAACGGGTTAAGCCATGGGGGCGGAACAAACCCCGGGGGACTGACCAATTAGGACAGAGAAAAACTTAATGGAGCCTGCCACGACTTCAGCCCAACCATTAAAATATGCGCATTCAATGTAGTAGGGAACACTGGGGAATTTATTGGCGCGACCCAAGTAATCACGCACTACGGCCAACTTATCGTGGTCCGGAGCCACAGGGTGGAGTACTGCATCGGATACAACGATGCACTTGCACCCAGTATTACGGACGAAGGTGGAGATTCGGAACCCATTCATGGCTCTAGTTTTAAATTAGAGGTCCCCAGGGGTACTTTTATCGAACAAAAAGTTCACCTCGTGGCCAGGATAACAGAAAAAAATGTGCATAAATAACTTTACTAATATGCCAATCAATATTTTTGTACAAGGTTAAAAAGAGTATTAGAATGAGGTATAAACATGTTAGATTTACACGAGTCTTCGCAGTTAAGGGGGGGGGCATGCTGAGGACGGTCACCGTACAAACAAGTGGACAATATTAACTGAAGGACGCTCGAATGACCTAGAGCGTAAACTAAGCCGAATTTGAGGCTTACACTGTCCGGGGAGGGGTTGGGGGATTGCACAGGATAGGTGCGCGTTGCTATTACCTCGAAGATTTGGTTCGACGAAGTAATCCTTGCTTTGGCGCAAAGTTCAAACAATTCTCTGGATAATGACTATTACGGGGGTAACTTAAAACTTGCTTTCGAATAACACGAATCGAGATTGAGCCCGTTGCCTTCGAGGAGCGGGGAAAGCGGGTTGAGGTAGACTCAAGTGAATTAACGAGAATACCGAGAGCGTGAGGGATTATGCGAGAATTGTCCAATGGGACATGAATAACGGGTACTGACGGAGGTGGACCGAAGATACTGACGGGGCAGGGAGGACGGCGGATACTGCCTTTCAACTCTGGCGTTGAAGTATTTATAGGGGTCGAATAGGGGTTTCGACCTTCCCTCCGAAGGGGAGGGTTCAAGGGTCAGACGCATCGGCAGACGAGAATAGACTCGGCCTTTTAGCGCGAGCGCAAGAAGTTTCTTAAGGCGGCGAGGCGAACTTTGTCCGACTTCAGATGGGACCTTCTGGGCTCTCACACTTGTCGCAGCTTTCTGTGATGGCCGCATTTCAGTTCATAGCGGCACCTCACGGCGTCTCATAATTTCGCACCTCCATTAGCGCAGAAAAAAAGGGTCGCCGAGGTGTCTGTTCACTCTCTCTCTCGCTCTATGAAGGGCGAGGCAGCGCGTATTTTCCTCTTTTTCTCTCTGTGTGATCTCTGACAATATTTTAGGCTAGACAATAATAAGCTATGCTTGACTAAGGTATAATTAGGATAGTATAGGCTATACCTGTCTAGTATAATTAATGTTAGGCTAGGTTATACTATCCTAGGCCAGTATAAGTTATACTAGGCTATATAAGGCATTAATAGCTATATTAGGCTATGCAACACTATAGTATGCTAGCTATGCTACACCAGGCTAGGCTTCGCTATTCCAGGTTAGTTACTATGATAAGCTATAATATGCTATACTATGGTGAACTTTAATATTCTCTCTATGATAGGCTGTACTAGGTTATGTTAGACTAGGCCTTACTATGGTTTCTAGGATAGGATAGGCTATACTATACATTCTCTGCTAGGCTAGGCTAGATTAGTCCAGCTAAGTCCTACTATGTCCGGCTAAGCTATACTATGGAGGGACTAGGCTATACTAAGATAACTACGCTAGAGTATTGTATGGTAAGTTCTACTCTTATAGGGAAACTAGGCTAGACTTGGTTATTCTAAGCTAGGAAAGACTAGGCAATCCGATGCTAGGCTAGGCTTGACTATCGTAGGCTATGCTATGACATAATATATTCTGTTATACTACGCTATACTAGACTATGCTATGATATACTATGCTATGCTAGGCTAGGCAGGATTTACTGTGTTAGGCAATCTAGGCTAGTCTATACTATGCTAGGCTTAGGTGATGTAATACTAAGGCAGGCTAATCCTACGGTAAGCTAGGTTTTGCCAGGCTACTATTTGAGACTATAACAGGCTATGTTATAAAATTTCTACTATTCTAAACAATACTAAGCTATCCTAGGATATGCTAGGCTAGGCTATACTATGCTAGGAGATACTATACTATATTATGTTTTGCTATGCTATTCTTAGAATCTCCTTAGACCGTGGATTTTCTGGAATTACATTCCCTGCATTCCATTGTGCGTCAGCATTCTATTAAGCTCTTACGCAAAGGCCTCCGGGGAGGAGAGATTTGCGATGTGTTGAGTTTCATTTTCGACATGCGGGTATGTCTTTGTTTCCTTTGACTCCGCTGCAGTAGCCTTTGCCACCTTCGCGTAGGTAGTGTTCGCTTTAAATTCTTCAGCATGTCTCATTTCGTTACATTTGTATTTAGCAGATCTTTCTTGATTGAACATGCCATGGACCACGTCTTATGCGCTCCTGCGCAGTTCAAGCACTGCATAGAGGTACTATTACAGTCCCTCTATGAATGTGTATTTCAGGAGCAAATAGAGCACAAACGAACGTTGTCCCTTGGGCCTGTAGCCGTAGTATTCTACTCGTATTTGTAGCACTTGAAGAACATCTGGAGGTCGATAAATTCCTTACGTTCGATCTGCTTAGGACAAACACGGACGTTAAATAGAAGCAAAAGTCTATCTTGAAACCATGAGTATAATCCTTAAACTTGATGACCTCAGATACTTTACCACAGGTGTGTTTTTCCACCTCCGCCTGAATATCTTCTACGGTGTGACACCCAACCCATGGATCGAGGCGGCAAAGGATGACACATATGTGTTTTGATTTGTGGTGGGGTGTGTGGTTTTAAATTAATCGTCTTCAAGCTCTCTGCAAATTTTGTGGGGGTGAGTGAATAGCAGTCAGAATCCTTAGAGCATATTGCAGCGTAACCTTTGTGGGTGTCGATTAGTCGTACCAATGCTATTTCTAAATCGCCATATATTTTTTCGAAGACCCTCCCTCGGTCCGGATTGGCGCCATCAGAGAGGGTCTTCAGTGGTATCCGCCGGGTCTGTTTCATATATTTTTTTCCATCGGCTCATATCAGTTCACAGAAAAACAGAACAGAGTGAGTGTGTGTCGATGTGTGTTAACTATGTGCGTGTGTGTATGTAAGAGTCTATCACCAAGGTTAAAAAAGTAAATAGCTCCTAGAGTATATGTCTGAGTCCCACGCCAAAATATTTCTCACTAGAGACTTTACCTTCACCGGAGGTGCTTATCGGAGTCCATAGGGTCCGTTTGAAGGAGACTGGTGGAAAAGGAGGGGAGGGGGGGCAGCAAGTTAAGTCCCCACCACAGGGTTTGAAAGCGGGTGACAAATTTCATACGTATTGATAGCCCAATTACGTATATGACAAATTTTTATTTTAAAATTTGCTAAAACTTTAGCGATTGGTATCACTGAACTCGCGAGATCCAATCACTAACATGCTTTGAAATATGTAAATCACAATTCTTTACCAAGAGTAAGATAATTCAGAAAAGCAACCGGCAACCATAGCAGTCCTTAGTGTTTTTCCGGGTGGTGATACCAGTTTTCATTTCTTTGGACCTTTGAATACATCTATTATATATCATGTTCATGTGATTTTCAATTATTATAAACAAAAAAGCCCGTGATTTCTTTTACTAGAAAAACACTTGTCTTGTCTTTCACTGGATAAAAACCTACACTTCTTTATTCAAAAGGTTTCTGGAATCAAGCTTTTTTGTGGTTGAAGACAGTAGCTCAGTCGAAGAGCTTTGTGGTCATAATAGCGATGAGCGCTTTATGACACAGGTCCAAATCCAACTCTTTAATGGTTAAAAATAGTTTTCCTTATTTTCTCCGTTTCTATATCTCTCGTTTTCTTTCTTAACCTTTCAATGGTTCACGTAAAATTTTCATTAGCGTTTTTCCGGGTTGTGATACCAGTCTTCATTTCTTTGGGCCTTTAAATACATTTATTATATATCAAGTTTCATGTGATGATTTTCAATTATTATAAACAAAAAGGCTTCTTCAATTAACCTTTTTTCCGGTTGAGGTAATAGCAATGAGCGCTTGATGATACAGTTTGTGAACCTAACTCTCTTCTGAAACACTGATAGCTTATGGTGCCTTTATGGTGATTCAAAGTTTATGTCCATTTATACTTCCCATCAAATATTATTTTCATTATGCTCTAGTCTTCTGGGAATGGGTTCTCTTTGATGATGAATGGTTCCAAATCTATTGTTTCTTCATTAATTTCATGATAGTCTGCAGTTTCTTCTTCCTCAGAATTCTGTTAGTCTTCGGATTCATTTTCTTCTATGTTTTGCTGCCTTCAGTTTTTGCTTACAGATGGCTGCCAGTATCTCAGTTAGTGCTTGGTCTTTCGTTGGAAGCCCTCCTTTTCTTTGGCAATCTGGTTAGCGATTATTTTTATTTCCTATTTCGGGAGTCTCCTCTTTTTCAATATCGGGCGGTGTTGCTCTTCCATTTTGGTGATTCTCTCGGGTATTCTTTGCTTCTTTCTTATCCTCATGTTTTCTTTGGCTTTCTTGTTTTGGCTTACTTTTTCTTTTTCCTGGGTGTTTTCGATATCGGTAATCTCTTCTTTTCCATTATTGGGCTGGGTTGCTGTTCAATTTGGATTTTTCTCTCGGGTATTCATTTATTCTTTGTTTTCCTTATGTTTTTCTTTGTTATTGCTGTTTTTGTTAGCCTTTTCTTTTTCCTTGTTTTTTAAAGCTTTTAGCTCTTCACCCGAAAGGGGGGGGGGGAAGGAGGAGTACCTCCTTGTATCGAATAACGAAAGTTCCAGGTAGGGCTACGTTGACTAGGTGCACGTAGAATAACATTGAGATGACTTCGAGTCTCTGGATGTTAATTGTAGGTTGATCAGTGTCGTTGTATAGCAAAGACCAAGTGATGGAATTCGTACGTATAGATTGGCTACGTACTTCAAACTTCCTTGATTAAGTTTTCTCTCTAAGAGTGCTATATTTGATTAATATGATTACGTGATTTTCATCTTTGAGGGTTTCTAGTGCCATCCTCAGCGTTTCAAGGATTGAAATAAATGCTTCTAAGAAAAAATAGAACTTTAATTATAACAAGAACAAAAATTAAAATCTCTCAAACGAACTACACAGTAATGAATTAAACAAATTTAAGTGAGGTTAATAAATTACACAATTGAATATGCAGTAATGGTTGACCCAAAGCGCAATTTAATATTTACGGCAAATTGACCTTCGAAAAATCAGATAATGGGATTTAATTACTTTTAAAGATTTTCACGAGAATCGGGTTTGAGACTGACCTTGGCCTCAATTTTTATGTCGCCTCAAGAATGTTGTTTTCGGGTTGGCGCGTTGAATGCCGTTCCAGATGTTGTCTGAAGGAGGATAGCTTTAAGGCTGCAGAGGAATTCGGCGCATGCCGCGGATGGCGTTAAGCTCGTTTTCTGAGTAAGATGATTTTACCATTGGGACGGGGAAAGTATGCTTCTTTCACTCTTCGGGTCAATCTGGGAATAATTCACGCTGAGGAGCGATAATCAAACGAGTGAATCTTCTGCCAAAGGGGAGTGCTTGAGGAAGTTCACTTTGGGATATTCAGCAATGGCGAGGACCATCTCTGGGTTTGGGGGTACACCGGGATATAGGGCTTCTGTGAAGAGAGTTAGTTGAACTTGTTTCTCAATACAAGTTAACTAAATGTTCAGTGTGACCACCAGAAGCCGGCTCAGGATGAGCTTCTTCTGTGTCTCTTTCGTTGGTTTGTCGCGCACTTATGCAGGACTTCACCATCTCGATGACTTTCACGATCTACCATGTTCTTCTGCAGTTATTTGATTATATACTTCGCCACCCCCACTGGGGTTAGGGAAAGGACGGGGGATGAGGATGGCGGCATTAAGTCTCCTCCTCTAACGGTTTTTCTCAGAGCGTCTTTTAGCTAGCTCTAAAGGGCACCTTCTGTCTTTAGGCCAACGCTCCTCTAATTTCTCATATGAGGTGAAATTAAATATCAACTCTTAGGGGAAATATAAACTGTTTAACCAATGTTATGCTCACCGGGGTCTGACATGTGATGCTCAGTGCATTGTGTGGTTTTGGGCAACTTTCTGGTTCTCCTCAAGGCGAGAATAGACAGGGGGGGAGGTTAAGTGATCGCGCTACTCCGCCAAAAAATGCCATGACGTTCTCGTTAAGGAACAGGGCCTCCTTTGTGATGGTGGGATATCGATTCACCTGCATTTCACCCTTCGAAGAACTTAATGGGGTGAGGGGGGGGAACTCCAGTGAAAAACAAAAACAAATAACTAAACATCTTCGACAAAAGCAAACTTACATGTCTTTGACCATAATACTAATTATTACGGCTAGCTGGGGTGAACCATACGCTTAACTTAAGTTTCTTTGAACTTGGGCGCACACACGCACGCGTACAAAGGCATGGGAGAGACATAAGCCTCGCGAGCCTACTGGGGGTATGTTTCACAACACCCAATTTAACATACAAACAAACAAAAAGCAAATCATAGGTTACACAGAAAAAAAAGGAGCCTGGCTCTAAAGTGGTATCTAGCCAGCTACTTCATTACATTTATTAACTTCAAGATCTTAATTCTATACACAAAATGAGGACACACATAAATGAATAATGGTTTTAAGATTACCGGGTGCTTAAATAACCCTCGATTGGGTTTAGACTCACGTTATACAGCGGCTTTACCTTATCAGCAGCTTTGATATAATTAATATTAACCCTTTGGCGTGCAGGTAGCCCACGCGGGATACTTGATACCACGTTTTTTAAGAAACTTGGTGCAATACTTTGATGGCGTAGACGGCTTGGGTTGGTTTTAGCCAATGAGGGAACTCCTTGCCTATTGTTCTGCACCAATCAGAGCTCGCTAGCCCATGCGAAAGCTTGGCCAGCGCAGATAGAAGTAAGCATTCTCTGTTCAGGTGCCGTATTAGCCAGATCTCCCTCAAGTTACTCTGACACACACGCCGCCTACGCTCGCAATAATGGAGTTAGGTGCATAGAAATCTAATAGCACATAGCCAGATCAATTTATTCCAATGTAATATGGGTGTGAAGTGTAACATGTGAAAAGAAATTGGTGAAAAATGATGGTGAAATAAGAGGGTGTCCTGCGCGCGACTTTTGCCCGGCTCACGGGGAACCATATCAGTCCCGTACGGGATACTGTGCCCGGTCTACGGGGAACCTTATTAGTCCCGCATGGGATTTTCTGCCCGCTATAGACATCTTATTTAACGAAATGTATGGTGATTTGTTTATGGTGAAACGAACTAACGGTGATTGGGAACATTTATCTGGTTTGTGTGTGAGACCCATGTGGCATATGGCCTGAAAATGCTGGTGTTTTCTGTGATTTACTGCATTATATTTACTTTTAATGAAGGATATTGTGCATTATTATTTTGTTTTTAGATAAATATGGCCCTAACTAATGCCATGCTTCCTTATTTCAACCTTCTGTATTCTACTCTGGGGCCAGGAGGACTAGGCAACAGGCTCAGAGGAAAGAGGACACCCACACCCACTTCCTGATTCCCCCCACCTGTCCCGACAGCGAAATGGAGGTGGAGGATGACGCCCTGGAATAAGTCTTTAAGTACGACACCCTGGACCCTGACTTCATCCTTAACCTCCCCGGTTATCTCACTTCTACAATCTCAGGTAAACAATGAAACAAATGTTTTAAAGAGCAGGAGTGTTTGTTTTGGTGTCATGTTTAGAAGGCCAAGTGCTGTGATGTCAATGGCATTTAATTTGGGAGCCATAGACTTGAAGAGAATGCCCAAACAGACTTATGTTTTGCTGTGAGCCATTTGAATGGGTGGCATTTGAATGGCTGCAGTGATTGTTTTGCTGCTATTTTTAAAGGGACAAGTCTAGTCATGTGATGTAAAGGGCCACATCTTTGTTGTCCACAGGCGCTGTCATCACGGTCAGGACACAGCCAATGGCGGAAGAGGACAGTATTGACAGTAAGGATGAAGAGGAAGCAACTGGACCGGCTCCCAAGAAGGCTAGGAGAGCCCAGACAGATGTGCCACAAAGGACATGGAAGAAAGAGGACATCAACTACCCTCCACTGCCTGACTTTACCCACCCTGCCCCTCATGCTCTTAGGTCACCCTTCGAGTACTTCTAGGACATGTTCACCACGGCCCCCCTGGAGTATATCGTATACTAAACAAACCTCAATACCCGGCATAAAAACGTCAGCACCACCTTCCAGATAGAGAAGCATGAACTCATGGTATTCATCGGTATCGTGCTATACATGGGGGTCTCCATCTTGTCTTCAATTGAGGACTACTGGGGAACATACACAAGTGTGGTGCAGGTGGCTGAAGTAATGTCCTCTAAGCGGTTTTGGCTGATCAGATCCCTTCTACACTTTAACAACAATGAGAACCTCCCTGGCACCATTGACCGCTTCTTCAAAATTCGTCACATCTCTGCTTTCCTGACCAGGCAGTTCCTGCATGTGAAAGCAACCCCCACACAGTCCATCGATGAAGTTATAATATCCTACAAGGGCACCAGAGCGGGGACGCTGAGGCAGTACATCCAGACAAACCGGACAAGTGGGGAAATAAGCTGTTCTGCCGAAAGCATTGATGGCTTCCTCCATGATATCCTCATGTACAGGGAGAGACTACCTTCACCAGCCACTGCACCAAGCTCTCCCAGGAGGAGGCACAACCGTTTGTCTCCACCAAGACCGTCTTTGTGTTGGCCATGACCCTGAAGAGACCTTCTCAGTCAGCTATATATGCCGACAACTACTTCACCAGCATCGAGCTCGTGGAGTATCTGAAGGACAAGGTGGGCTGCCGGTACGTGGGGACGGCGAGGGTCAAACGTGTTGGGCGTGCTCCTCTGATCTCTACCAAGAAGCTGGACAAGAAGACGACTGCTCGAGGCCAATACGACTACTGCTCCAGCAACGGGATCCTTGCCCTGCGCTGGAAGGACAACAAGAACGTCACGGTCCTGTCTTCTGACGTCGGTGTTGAGCCCGTTAGCAATGTGAAGAGAGACGACTGCAACACCAAGAAGAAGGTGGTGGTGTATTGCCCCAACGTTATCAAGCAGTACAACGGAGAGATGGGGGATATTGACCAGTCCGACATGCTGAATCACCTCTTCCATACCCCAATGCGAGCCAGGGGGTGGTACATGAGGCTCTTCGGGTATACCCTAGACCTCTGTGTCTGCAACGCCTGGATCCTTTACAAGCGGGACTGTCAGGCCATGGGAGAGAATCCAATGCCCCTTAAGCTCTTCCAGCTTGATATGATATGAGCCGCTTCGCCCGCTGCCAGAAGACCATGGGGTCCAGAATAACGAGGGCATCACCTGACCAGCCAATGACCATTTCACGTCGGGGGTACAGGGCCCAACTCTCCAGTGTCCAGCAGCGCTATGACAAATCAAAGCCACACCTGTCCATCTTCGTTCATAATCGACAGACCTGCAAGCACTGCTCTACCGACGCACAATCCACCGCTCCAGGTGGATGTGCAATGCCTGCCAGATCGCGCTCTGCCTCTCTAACACCCGCAACTGCTTCAAGCTGATTCCCCTCCCCCCCCACCGAACACGAAAGCTGAGCAGCAGCCCTCGACCTCCACTGCCACTCTCTGAGCTCGTCTTCCATCCATTGATAACCTCTGGTTGGTTTCCCATGTGTTGGTATGTAAAATCATGCATTTTTCTACTTTTATAACTAGAACATTGAATTTTTCCTTGCGTTTTATTTCAAACAAGTATTAATTTTCAAGAAATATTCATGAAATTTATTGATGGTAAATCACATAATATTAACATAATTGAAGCCATTTATAACATAATATAAAAGAGTTATATGGTAAATTATTTAGACTTAATACCAGGTGAAGTAGCCCGGACGAGACTAACATGGTTCCCCGTGAGCCGGGAGGGTAGCCCGCACGGGATACTTCATTGACAGAACATTGCAGGCAATCAATGCCTCAAATCAAAAAATGTCCTAGTAAAAGTGTCTTAGAAATACATCTAGTTTATGACCCTAAGAGGAATTTTTGATATCTCAAGTATTTCTAGGTGTGCCCTCTGAAGGGTTAAAGTGGTGCTCGATGACCATTTCTTTACAGTACATAAGTCGGCCGTTCCAACTTACTCGTATTACCCTTTTCATGGCAACTGAATAATTTTAATCTTTCCATTATGGCTAGGGCGGCCTGCTGCATGGTTGCATAAATTATGGGAACAGGAGTCCCATCTTCATCCTTTACCAAGTTACACTGGAAGATCGGATTTGGATTTGATCTAATGGGGTCGGAAAATTTTTTCCTTACGGGATCTTTAATGGGCGTGGATCTCACGGCGACTTGGGGTTTTAATGGTAACTCATGGATGTTTAGTTCTAAGGGAAAACTACTGTGGTAGGGGATAGTCCTTATTTGCTTATAACATCTGACCCTTTCTCGATGCGCTTTCATGGGCGAGCATTCTTTCTTTTTCTTCTGTCTCTTCTCTTCCCGCTTGTGCTAGTTCTCTTTTCAGCTGTATTGTTTTTTCTTCGTCTTCTCTTTATCTATATACTTCTTTCTTCTATTTTTATGTCCATCAATATTCTCCTTTCTTCACTTTATTTTTCCTGCTTTGCTGCCTTCCCCTCCAGGGAGGATAGGGTCGGAACTACTTCCTGGGCCGTATCGAAAGCTTGGAGACTAAGCTCTTCGTCTACGTGGTTCTTGCGAGGAGATAAAGGGGTCGGGACCGTGGACCTCTTTTTCGCGGGCATCCGGGTGACTACGAGCTGAGCCACCGGATTTGGGGAGAGCTGCGTGCTCTGGCCTATTAATACTGAGCAGAATCTAATACGCGCTGCCACTACCTCGGTCCAGCCAGTATAATACTGCGACTGAATCTGGCATCTGATGACGGGGAACTTGGTTGGTCTATCCCGGAAGTCCTGGAGGACCACGAACTTCTAGTGCTGGGGGCTGACAGGGAGAAGCAATTTATTTGAGACCACAATACAGGTGCACCCCGTATCGCGTAACACGGTTAAGGAGTCGGCGACCATTTACGGACCCAATTTCGAACTTTAGTCCTTCGGGAGAATTTTTGTTGTACACAAAGTTCACCTGTGAGTCAGGGGAATTCGATGTGGTCAAAGGAGGCGCGGGATTACGAGGTTGTTCTGGGTCAAGCATTGCCGCGAGGTTATGTACCTCCTGGCTCGAGGAAGACTTAAGCCTCGAATTTTGGGGCCAGTTATAACTAATGTGACCTGGGGTGCCACAATTAAAGAAGGTTATGGGGTTTCTGGGGCGTAATGAGTTCTTGAAGAACTTAGGGGTGATTTTTTGCGGGGGTTTCTAGGGCTACCCCCTTTTATTTCTAGAAAAGGGTTTTTGCGGATACCCACCCTTCTTGGGAGACAAGGGATGGTTCTTTCTGACCTCTCGAGGGTATAAGCTATGGTTGGAAGCATGCAGATCTGCTTCCTCCAGGCTGTCCTTGAATGACGCGGCTCGCCTGACCTTGACGAAGGCGTGTATTTCTGGGGAGAGGATATATAAAAATTGTTTCCTCAGTATGAAATCGGCGAGGGACTCGAATTCATTCCTCAATTGTTCTGACTCTAGCCAGAATTGGACGTGCCTTCTGAGGATAAATCCAAACTGCTTGTATGTTTGGCCTGGCTGAAGTCTGGCCTGCCTAAACTTCATCCGATACTCTTCGGGGTATAGGTTGACGACGGCCAGTAGCTCGTGTTTGCACGGGGTGTAGTCTACGGAAGCCTCAGAATGTAATGAGGTGAATACGTCACGAATCTGGGTATTAAGCAGAGACACTAATCTGGCGATCCCCTCTCTCTCTATGTCCGAGTGATTCAACTCGAATATCTTCTCGGAGTGTGTCAGGTACGAACACAGGACTTCATTTTCTTTATAAGCTGGGAGTTTCATCACGGCTATCTGAGTAGCTTCAGCTCGAGATCCTATGAAATTAGCTTCCGCCAGATCCTTGCTTCTTTCTCTGTCTTGAGCGCGTACACGTTCTCTCTCTTCTGCTTCTCCTTCTAATTTTCTTTCGTCTGCTTCCCCTTCTAATTTTCTTTCTTCTGCTTCCCTTTCGGCTTAGCTTTTTTTTTTTCTGCTTCCCTTTTTAATTTTCTTTCTTCTGCTTTCCTTTGTAATCTTCTTGCTTCTGCTTCCATTTGTAATTTCCTTTCTTCTCCTTCTCTTCCTTGTTCCTGGACGTAGGCAACTAGTTCCTTGCCTCTTAGTCCCAACGCTTGGGCTTGTTGGTGGTATCTATCGAATGATTCCATTTTATTCCTGTTTTTTCGTCCCAAAAACTCACCGATATGCTAAAGGTACCTATGCAACCTCGAAAAATTAGCGCGCTGTCTAACTCACCCTTATCCCAACACTTTCTATTAATTAGAATACCACTCTACAAAAAATTTATTAATAAACTTAACAGGCTAATCACCACAAATTTATAGACAGACCTTTTTATGTTTAACCTTTCCTCGAACGCTAGCCACGCACTTAGTATGCATGAAAGGAAAGCAAGACAAACCACTATAATGAGTTCTTCCAATACCCATAAAACCTGACACCAAATATTAATGTCGTGGTATAGCAAGGACTGAGTGATGGTGTTCGTACTTATAGGTTGGTTACGTACTTTAAATTTCCTTGATTAATTTTTCTCTCTGAGAGTGCTATATTTGATTATTATGATTAAGTTATTTTAATCTTTGAGGGTTTCTAGTGCCATCCTCGGCGTTTCAATGATTGAAATAAATGCTTCTAAGAAAAAATAAACTTTAATTGTAACAAGAACAAAAATTTAAATCTAACAAACAAACTACACAGTAATGAATTAAACAAACTTAAGTGAGACTTACTAAATTACACAATTGAATATACAGTAATGGTTGACCCAAAGCTCACTTTAAGTATTTACCTCAAATTGACCTTCAAAGGAACAGACAATGGGATTTAATTACTTTTAAAGATTCACACGAGAATCGGGTTTGTAATTGACCTTGGCCACAATTTTTATGTCGCCTCAAGAATGTTGTTTTCGGGTTGGCGCGTGGAATGCCGTTCCAGATGTTGTCTGAAGGAGGATAGCTTTAAAGCCACAGAGAAATTCGGTGCATGCGGCAGATGAGGTTAAGCACGTTGTCTGAGTAAGATGATTTCACCAACGGTACGGGAAAAGTATGCTTCTTTCACTCTTCGGGTTGATCAGCGAATAATTCGCACTGACGAGTGATGAACAAACGTGTGAATCCTCTGACAAAGGGGAGTGCTCTAGGTAGTTCACTGTGGGGTATTCCTCAATTGTGAGGACTATCTCTGGGTTTGGATCGGTGGCTTTTCTGACGAGAGTTAGTTGAACTTGTTTCTCTATACAAGTTAACTAAAAGTCGGTGTGACCACTAGGAGCTGGCTCTGGATGAGCTTCTTCTGTGTCTCTTTCGTTAGTTTGCTGGGCACTTATGCTGGACTTCGCCATCTCGATGATTCTCACGATCTACCATGTTCTTCTGCAGTTATTTGATTATATACTTGCCCCCTCCACTTGGGTTAGGGAAAAGAGGGGGAGGGATGAGGACGGCGGCCTTAAGTCTCCTCCTCTAACAGTTTTTCTTAGAGCGTCTTTGAGCTAGCCCAAAAGGGCACCTTCTGTCTTTAGGCCGACGATCCTCTAATTTCGCATATGAGGTGAAATTAAATATCAACTCTTAGGGGAAATATAGCCGGTTTAACCAATGATAGGATCACCGTGGTCCGACATGTGATGATTAGTGCCTTATGTGGTTTTGGGCGTTCTTTCTGGCTCTCCTCGAGGCCAGGGGAGAGAAGGGGAGAGAAGGCGGGAGGTTAAATGATCGGGCTAGGCCGCCAAAAACATGCCAGGACGTTGTGATTAAGGAACAGGGCTTCAGTTTCGAGGGTGGGATATCGATTCCCCTACAATCAGGCTGGGCTAAATTTTCACCTCTGGGGCTTTTGCTGTTGGATTTGCGTATGTGAAGTTTTGCCTCATTGTTGCAGTGCTCTCGTAGTTGATGTTGCCTTGTTCTTGTTGCGGCTATCTATCTTTGTTATTTTTAATTTGTTCATTATCCTTGGGGCACTTCATTGCAAGTGCTGATTGGGGCTTCTCCACAATTGAGGCACTTCCTCTGCTCCTTTCTACTTTAGCTTCGAGGTGTTTGGGTTCACCGTATTGTGAACAGTTTCTTGTTTCCCTTTTCGGCATTCTCTTGTTTCATGGTAATCCAGGAGGTAGCACTTCACGCATATTTTAACTTGCACGAATTTTAATTTTTGAAGGCGAGGAGTTCCGTTGTCAGTGCTCTTTTGGCCATTTCTGCCTCAGCATATTCCTCCCTCCTTTTGTGGGTCGGAATTATTTTAGGCCATCATATGTTTATATACAGCCTAAAAATATAACGTTTTAAGTAGCGGTATTACTTATGCACTGGGTTTAGGTTTTTTGTTTCATATACTCTATCTGTTTACTTTCAAGTATTGTAACTTTCTGCGTTCCATGTATCTGATCTATAAATCTATCGGATCTCATCCGTCAATGAGCAACGACGATTTAAGAAAGGAAATTGTGTATAGGAACAGGTACCTCTAGGATGAAGAGATATTTACCAGGTCGTCTGGTATTCTCAGTCTTCATGCACTTTTATCCTCTTGTTCCTTTCATGGTTACTCATAAAATGAGTCCCGCTTTCGAGCCTTTGCTTTCGTTGACAAGGCCTCATCTGTAAAGTAAGACAACTTGTCACTGGATTCATTCCTTTTATTATTCTTTTCATTTTTCACTGTATGTTAATTTTTGTTTTTGTATTATTTTATTTTTATAGTTATTTCCATAGTCATTATTTCGTCCACTACAGACGTTAATGTTTTGGATTTCTCCGCTTTGTATTTTGTCCACACGGGTTTTTTTTTCATTACGACGGAACTCTTGTTTTAATTTATTTATTTGTCCACTACGTATTTATTTATTATTTATCTATTTATTTTGAATTTTATTTATTTTTATTATCATTATTATTTATAAATAGAGAAGATCACTTGCTGCGTCTCCAGCTAGCTACTTTTGAAGGCTTGCTTGTAGTGTAGGTTCGGTAAGTCTTCGTTTTAAAGTTTTATCTATTGGATTTCTTCTTCTGGTAAAAGTTGGTATATATTTTGCCATATTTCCTTCGCACCTTTATGCAGAGTGATATTTATATGGTCAATATCGGTGATTTCGTTATACAGGTCCTGATTTGTGTCGCAGAAGGCCATGTACCCGTATGCCTGATATTTTAGTGTGCAGAGCGCGATTTTTAGCTTGGAATAGACAACTTCGAAGACCTTTTCTAGTGCGAGCTTCTGACCTTGGTCCTTGACTCGGAGCAGACAGGCTTTTCACCGTTTCGGTCATGCAAGACGGCCCCAACCGCGGAGATTCCTATTTTCCAACCTTGCAGGCCCTTATCGCTATGATGTTAACCGATATCTTCTCTGGTTCAGCCTTATCTGCTTTACCTAATTAGGTTGTCTATCAGGGTAATCCTACCTTTCCTGACCACTCCACCCTAGAATGAGGCCCCTTCTTCACGCCCACTGCAGTACTTCCTTCCTGGGTTCGGATACGTCGGATGCAGGCTTCCTCGAAAGACCTTATTTGGCAGACAGGTTATTAAAACCAGATATGTGGTGCTGTGGGAGAAGGAGAAGTTGTCGGGATGAGTCCCACGCCTTTGATTACTTCCGTGGACTCGCGCAAGGACTCGCGCAATGGTCATTGTGGATACTCCACTCAATCGTAGCTGGATCCAAGAGGCGATCTAAAATTACGGGTCCTCTAATCGCCCAAGATTAGCAGAGATGATATCAGGAGACGGTTGTAGAACAAATTACTTTCCGCTTTTCTTCCTTTACCAATGATGCTCAAGTCTCTGAAGCAGCAAGGAGTCTGGATGCCATCCGTCTATATTTATTTATATTTATTTATTTGTCTATAGTTGACCGATTTTAATATTATAAAATCTTTATAAATTTCCTCATATCTTATTGCTCCCCCTAAATATTGTTATGTTAAGATAATAATGCATAAATAGCAGCAATTTTCTGTAATTTTGCTCCGTTTGCCCAGAAGATGACCCTTGAAAGGGTTGAAAGATGTATTGCCTAATAAAGAAATGCCACTTACCAGCATTTTTCCTAAGCTTTCTCTTTCAGAAAAGAGTGTGTTGAAAAGGTTAAAAGCATTCAGCGCAAGTTCAACCTAGCTGCAATCGCTGTCTACTTTAACAAATATATATATATATATATATATATATATATATATATATATATATATATATATATATATATATATATATATATATATATATATATATTATATATATATATATATATATATATATATATATATATATATATATATATGAGAAACTCACAAAGTAGCAATAAATGCAAAAAATCGCACAGGAAAATGAAAGGCGGATTCCAAGTACTTTCGAACTTGTTCAGTTCATTATCAAGGAATAACGAAGTTTTTTTACAAAGGTGGTATATATATGCGAAAGGACCAAAATAGGAAAATAATATCAAAGATGGATGTGAAGTATAAAACGAAATAGATGAGGTCTACTTCCGGAAAATTCCTACCTCTGCGCAAATAATGTAGCCATTAACTAAGTACATGCATACCCGATTGTGAATACATAGAAATAGACAAGAGAGACATAACTAAACTAATAAATCAAATGGATAAGATTTTAAATGGAAAATTTCGTTATAAATAAGCCTTTTGATAACAGGGTCTAGTTTAAGCAGACCAGGGGATATATTAAAATTTGTCGAGGAATTAATGAATGAGCATTCAACAATATTTCTTTGAATAAAGTCATTAGATTTATAAATAAATTTAGCCCAATTCCAATTGATAGAGTGACTGTTTTGCGATAAATGGACAAAGAAAGCGCTGCTGCATTCCCCACTCCTAATATTGTATTTATGCTGCGTCAAGCGTACACTTAATGATTTACCGGTTTGCTCAAAGTATTGCTTGGGGCAAACTGAACAATCAGCAGAATAACTACCCCCCCTCATACTATTGTTGTTATTATGAATCAACATTTTATACATGTTTGACTGATATTTTAATATAACAGAAATATTTAATCTATTTAAAAGGCAGGGAAGCAAGGAAAAGGACTCAGCGAACGGTAAAACAAGGGAGTTCTCAAAATTTTATGCGGGAGGGATTTCCATTCTATAAAAGGATTTTTTTGCCAAATCTAGGCATCTTGCAAGAAATTTATGAGGCTACCAAAGATTGGTATCAATTTCAAAGATCTTAGAAATGTCAGGATCAAAGAATTTGGGGCTAGAGACCTGCAACACACGGATAAACATTGGAATAAATACAG
Source organism: Ceratothoa steindachneri (assembly GCA_963969495.1). Classification (NCBI taxonomy): domain Eukaryota; kingdom Metazoa; phylum Arthropoda; class Malacostraca; order Isopoda; family Cymothoidae; genus Ceratothoa; species Ceratothoa steindachneri. The sequence goes on along the minus strand of OZ018326.1, from coordinate 186,674,536 downwards.
ACCGTTTGACTTTATCATTATGACCTAAGTAAAAATGAATATAACAACAGGCGTTGGTAGGCTTACGATGGACGGAAAATTTAAATCCAAATGGAGTCCTATGAATAAGTAGATCTAAGACGGGAGGACACCATATTGTTCGAGATGAAGTGTAAATTTAATAGAAGGAACCAGAGGTGGAATCAGGGAGATTGGTCATTGGTGCATACAGTCGAACACTATGGTTCTTCGATTTATATATATATATATATAAATTTTTATTTGGTTAAAAAATTCGGTATTAAATACCTGCTTGAGGTGCATTTTTTTATAGTGTCATAGTAATTTGAGCTTAATAATGCCATTAAATGATAATCTTGCCTTCGCATTTCATTCCTCTCGCAGGTGTATTTAGATTTTCAAAGAAGTGTGTTTCTATCAACTTCAAAAATTTTTGTCTTCTTACTGACTTCTGTGATACCCGACTTCCTTTTTTGAAATTTAAACAAAACCATCCATTATATTTTTTTAACATTATTTCAAAGACTGCATATCGGGATAATAGAGCGTAAACAAATCCTATTGCTCTTAGATGCTCTTATTCTAGCTTCTGACCAGAAATACTCGTATTATTTGTGCTCTGGTTAACTGAATAACAAAAAAGAGGATATTTAACTTGCTTTTTATTCAGTAAATGGAATTAAAATATAATGGCACTCGTTCCTGCTTCCTTGTTTGATAGTTAACTTTCGTTGCTCTCCAGACGATCACAATTTCGTCTGTTACGCTGCTTTAAAACTGTTACACTGTTTCTGTGTTGGAAAATTCAGTTATACAGTATATTAATTATTTTCATGTTTTTGCTTTGCACTTGCCTATAGTTGCTTCAAACCTCGCTTCTTTGCACACTGTCTCATATCATTCCCATTTATATATTAAAATTCTTCCAGTATTTTCCTACTTAGCCATCCCTATTTGCTTTTGCTGACACCAGATGCTTCAAAATTTAATGTAGGTCATAAGCTTTAAACATTGCAACAACGCCAAGGAACATTTCATGGCATGAACTTCCGTGTGGTCGAACTTCTAGAACCTTCAGCGGTAGGGATGTCTCTCTTTAGAATCCAGCAGTAATCAGCCATCATGACTGAGTCCCAGCATCCCTGATACCTGGTATCAATCTCTTTTATGTCCTGATAAAATCTCTCCCTCTTCATCCTTGCTTATTGATCCCACATTCTCAGAAATCAGTTCCATATGATTTATCAGAGGTCTCTGAAAGCAGTCAGAATTTTAGTCACAAATTCTGTGTAGTTCCTGGCTTCATATTGCCAAGAAAGTTCTTCCTGATAGAACAAAAGCCTTCTCCACTTCCAGTTACACTTTGCTTATTGAATTTTCAAACTCTGGATCTTTGATGAGCTGACGGAGATGAGGATCATCAAATATGTTAACTTTCAACGTGGCTCAAGTAAAGGGAAGCAGTCACCATTCTTGTCCACGGTTTTGCTGAACTGTTTCATCAAGCTGAGCTTGATGTGCAGAGTTGGCAAGAGTATCTTGTATCTGTCAATCAGAGGGTTGTTATTATATTCCTTGGTCTGCATTGCACCAATTCATTCCGTACAAACCAGTCTTTTTTCATGTAATATTAAAGTTGGCGTCCCTACTATCCGACATGAACATAAGAAACAGGTGCTTAGTAAACCCATAATGATGTCCCAACCATTGTTCACCATCTTCAAGTCAACACAAATCAACAATTGATGCTGAGCATAACGACTTTTTTTACGACACGTACTTCACCGCTTCATAATTCTTCCATATAGTCGAGTGAGCAAGGGGTACAGACCCAATCTGGTTGCCGTTTAATAGCAGACCACCTTTAAGCGATCGCTTACTACATTTAATTAACAGTCTCCAATCATCTAATGAGACTGTGACACTCCAAGCTTGTGCAGATGCTGCGCAATATCTGTATAGTACATCGTCCTTCTTTTCATAGAAAAAACTAGGTACTCTTGATGCTTTTTGCGGTAGAAGGTGATGCAAGCTCTGTCAGATAGGAGTTTTTCCTTCAATCTAGATGCCAACAGTTCCAGCAGAAGACTTTGACAAACTAAGATCGGTATCGATTTCTTTTACAAAGTCTCTGAGGCAAAGATAAAAGCTGGTGTCTTTGTTGGAACACGAATCGAGAAAATTATAGAGTGCTCAAAATTCCCTGAAAGGTTACGAAAAAGGAGAAAGTAGCCTGAAGCGTTTTGTTCTGGTGTGTCATGACCTTATGGGCAACCGCAAAGCTAACAATATGTGGAACTGGTTGATATAGTAAAATTCTATGGCCAAATGGGCTGCTGGATGTCCTTGAAGTGGCAAATTCTTAAATCCCATCTTCACAAGCTCAAAGATAAAATAGGTGCATAATCAGAGGAAAAAAGGAAGCACTTTCTTGAAGATATACTAACCTTTGAACATAAATAACAAGGAGTATATAATGAAAACATGATGGGAGACAATATTTAGGAAATTATCCCGCAAAGTGCTCTACATTACAAACGGAAATCGAGGAAAACTGCGCCCTTCTAAATTTTTTACTTGATTTTATATATTTTCTATGGAAGTTTCATCCAAATTGCCCATATTTAACTGTTTTTTATTTTAGCTGTACAATGGCTGAAAAAAAAAATTTGCTTATTTTTAGTAAATATGAGCCACGAATCTTTTTAACCAATAATGCCTATTTTCTATTTTTGTAATCAAAGGAGTTGGAAAATAACACTTAATGGCCAGGAAAAATGGGTGTTCATAGGGTAACTAGAAAGAATAGACATTCCAAAACGGTGCGATGATGGTAAAGGCTCTAATTTCACATCTAATCAGCCCTAAATCTTTTAGTTTATAATCGTAGTTTTAAATATTCTACCGTATCCTCTAATTAATCCCCGTTGCACTCAAAATATCCACTTACACTCCTGAACTTCGCAAATTATCAAAACGGTCGTCAGACCTGATTAAGTTTTGAATTGGGTTCGTAATTCATCTCCTTCAGCTTAACATACACTTATTAATGCCACAAATAATGATAAGACCTTTTCTCTCTGGATGCACTTTGGTATTTGGTTGTCTTCAAAAATGATTTAATTTGCTTTATGTCTCCTATATAGTGGACACGCAATATAATCCAAAGTGATGCTTGATTGATAGACCTATCACCTTCAGGGGTAAAACGCCCTCATGGCCCCACTGTAGCTAGTTGTCTGAAACAAACTTTCATTTTACCAATTTTGAACGCTTTCTTTCAAGTCTTTCTCACATGATTTGCTTGACCCGCGGGTAATTTGTAGGCTAGTTCTCGCTAGTCAAATTTTGTCCTCTAATCCTTGGCCGGGGCCAGAGAGGAGATCACCCTCACCTCACCTATCTTTGCTCTGCTAGGGTTTCGTTTTTAACATACTTGCTTTCCTCCTACCCTCTCCCTATACTACTCCCCCATATTTATTTTTTGTTGCAACTGACAACATATGTAGCATCGAACCCATGTTGTAGTTGATATCTGGGAGATTGCGTGCCTCCCGGTCTCCTTGTCTGTGGTTATAGATTTTTCAAATATTCTCACTTCCTCTATCTTCATTCCTTTCTTTACAGAGCTATATTTACAAACTTTCTGCGTTTAAAATAAAAAGAATAATCCCAAAGTAAGACAAAATAAGAAAATTTGAACTTTAAAATGAAGGATCAATAGCAATAACATAAAAATTAAGTTCAGCTCACAAATGTCATTTACTCTAATTACGGCTGGATTGGATATATTCACATATTCAGTTAAAACAAACCAGAAACCTTAATTCGCCACGCTAGAAAAGGGATACAAATAAATGCCAAAAGTCTATATAGTAGCAATTTAAATAGAAAAATGGGTCTAACACAATTAATCTTTTGGTATAGCATACATTTACAATTTGTTTAGATGACCATCCGAGAGGAATAAAGCGCCGTATACTAATATCGTTGATCTATAACAACATTCTCCAGAAAAGTCTCCATCGTTCGTTTTTGCGGTTGCGGCAAAATTTCAAAATATTTTTGTAATCCCATCTAAAGAAAGGAATCAATACTTCTTTTATGAACGATGATTAATTATAATATGACTGTGTGACGGACTTATCTCACCCTATTCCAAGGTAGATTGAAAACAGAAACACATACGATCATTATCGTTGCTTAGCGGGAAAGAACAGAAATAACTTTGTATTTATACGATTTTAATACACAAAATTTACTAACGTTATTGAATAGAAGTAAAGAATTTTTTCCTCAAGTTTGTATTAATATTTCGTGCATTACACTGGGGAACAATGTATTTGGTAAATTGAAAAAAGTACATTTTCCTTCCTAATTCGAGCATCCTGAATTCAAATGTGAAATCAGATTCTCTCTAAATGCTACAGATTTTTCTTTATATCACTAACTAATATTATACAATAATTTTCATTTTATCAAGACTATCTTCATGCCCTGAAGTAATTTTGAATCATCCTTTTGCGTTATTTATAGTAAAGCAGGTTTTTTTTGCACAAACATTTTATTGCATATTAGAAGAAACTTTAATTACACATTAGGATTACAAATAGTGTAATCAAATAGATGCTAATTTATTAATAACCGTACATTAGGCTGGAGGACCACATCTTGATTTCAATCAGGAAAAAATTTGCATTTGTAACTCTTTCTCTTGTAAGTCTTCTTAGGTTTATCTCTTTTAATCGTCCAGCAGTAGCCCGCCATCCTGTGTCTATCCTAGTGACCTTGGTAGCGCTTTTCCATCGTCATCAAATCCTGATGGAAGCGTTTCCCTTGTTCGTAACTCACGGCTCCAAGATTCTCTGGGAATCGGTCGAAGTGACTATTTAGGAAATGCAGCTTCACCTTCATGTTGCATCCCAGAACACCATATGTTATAACATGTTAGTAACCAGATCCTCGTGGTTATGCGCTTTTTTTGTTTCCCAAGAAGTTACGAACAACAGCAGAAAATGAGAGCCAGGCTGCCTGCTCATTTTCATCCATGGTCTTCACGAATTTAGAATCACTCAGAAGTTTTCGGATTTGGGAAACATCAGATACTCCTGCTTTTATTTTTTCGTATAACAAAGCAGGAAACGCCGATACTATGTACTGAAAACAATCATTGTCAGTGCTCAACGCCTCGACATACTGCTTCATCAACCCCAGTTTGAGATGGAGTGGAGGGAAAACGATCTCCTTCCGACTTACGAGTGGCTCATTAACAATGTTTCGTATTCCTGCTTCCAAAGTTTGCTGAACTTGCCAATCTTTTTGGGACCAGTGTTTGTCAGGGGCTCGACTGTCCCACATACAGATATAGCATGTAAACTTTGTATATCCTTACTGCTGGCCAAAGAGGAGGTTGACATCTTAACGTCTACATATATAATCCAATTGTTTTCATGGTATTTAAGTAAATCCATGATCATTTTTATGTCATCGTGAGTTTCTCGCAGATGGACAGAGTGACCGAGAGGAACTGCACCAAAGTCATTGCTATTATGCAAAAGGACACATTTGAGGCTACGCTTGGAGCTATCTTAAAACAGTCTCCACTCAGCAGGGCTATAGGTGCCAAGTCCCTGCTCGGTAAACAGACCAGGAACATCGTGGCAAAATACAAATTGCTGGTACTCAAAGAAATACTTAACAAATGTACTCTCCCTACTTCGGTAATATGATACCCGTACCGACCTGTCAAGCATATATCTTTTACTCAACCTGGAGGCTAAAAGTTCTGCAGGTTTCTTGGAGAGCGCTAAATCACATACCAAGTCATTCAAATCCTCTTGATTGAAACAGTGAGGAGCTAATGACTGTTCAGCATCTGATGATGAATCTGCAGACTCTGAATCCATTCCGTGGACGTCTATATCAGGTGCATACATAATTTTCTTTCTCGTAGGAAGCATATCCACTGAAAATCGGAACTGATAAAGACTCAAAATGAGGTACTGGCCGGATCGCCGAGGGAATGTTGGAGTAGTCGATCTTGTGCCAATTTTTCTTACCAATCCCTTTAGTATTCACCAGACAGCAATAACAGTCTGATACATGATCCTTTGGCTCTCGACACACAATTGGGATTCCAAAAGGCAGACCATTTCTATTTTCTTTCGTCCATTCACGAAGATGTTCCCAACAACTATGAAAACAGCATGTGGGGCCCACCTCTTATCTTTATCACCAATAGGAACTTCATAATATGCCATCACTCTAACATGAGACCTGAAAAAAGAAACAATAATGTCAATATTTTGCACAACAACAGATCTTACTACTACGTACTGTGAAGTATTTGCTTTCTACAAGCACCCTCTCTGTCCGTCCGGAGGGTAGTTTTCAGGGAAATGAGAAAAAGAAAATTACAGAATAACTATAGTATGTAGGTAAAAATGGATTATATATTTTAAATCAGCATGAAAAACAAATTCAAATTGTTTCCCTGTGTTATTGGTCAATATGAGCGTGAAATGATCTATCAACAATTAACAAACAATCATAGAACTTCTTCTCTTCCTCCAGCTTATCTGCTTTCCCGCTCAACCGTTGCACCCGTTAATGCTCAACCCCATCACCCTTATAAATTTTTAACCCAAACAAAACGGCTTAGAGGAAGACACCTATTTGTTTGTTTACGACATCTAGCAATTATATCATCACCGTCCAGTTGGTCGTTTTACATTAACGACCTTGCCTACTAATGATCGTTGACAGTATTTATCTTCATTTTTATTGCATAGTCTTAGTCTTTGTGGGGAAAGGATATAATTTCGTTGTAGTAACGAGAACAAAACAAAATTATGCCTTATTCAACCATGTTCCAACACATAAGGTTCTTCAAGTTTACTCTAGAAGTCTAGAAGTTTCCAAGGTAACAGAAGAAACAAACAGACACCAGTTCAGGTCTAGGACACACCCTTAAATAGTCCCCGCTGGTGCAAAAATAGCGAAAGAGGGCTAGATTTGGGATTGGAGTAAATGTCATTTAAGTAGATCTAGATATTCTTGTATGTCCAGAGTGTCTAATTTTATCAAGGTCAATTTAATTTAATTTTAAACGAAAATCCTGTTTAAACTTAGGTTGGTCACCATAATATTTTAAGGCTACGAATATATTATTAGTTAGATGGAGATGTTAGATGATATTTTTAGTTTATATTGAAATTATCCGAATTTAAGTTATTTCTTTTTAAATGTCCATGAAGGATTTATTTTATTAGTAAGTCTGGATTTACTAGGAAAAATTAAAAACATCAAGTTTCAGTCCGGCCCTGGATTTTACTCTTATAACCAATGAGCTATCGGTGAGTCGTGACCGATTGATTTTGACACCCAATTGTGGAATTCTTTTTTCTTATTTTCATTTGGGAGAGACTTTAATTTGCATATAATCTCCAGACGTTCTGAAGTAAGATGACCTGCACGAACAAACATAACATAACAAACTCAACTAAACCCTTCTATTCACAATTAAATTCCTAGTTCATTCACCTTAAGTATATTAGTAAATCTCCGTCATTCACTTATTCCAATTGAAGTTAAATATGAAAATAAGCCATTAACAACGAGGAAAGGAAACTAACTAATTAATTTTAAATGATATTTTCTGAGTGAAAATATAGTAAGTGATGATGTAAAGATATAAGACGCGAAGCGCTTCATACACCTATCTGAGGGAAATGAGCACCTTCAAAAGAATGCTAATAGTGTGTTAGTGGAAGGTAATAAGGTTGTCAATTTGGCCCAACCTTTACTGCCAATTAGTAAATGGAAATAGATACAAGGAGAAATTTTTATAAGTCAATTACCCGTTCGTATCAATTAATACACGCAAATTTTTACACCGCAGAAGAAAGTTTAAAGTTTTAGTCTATAAAATAATTAATTGGCTGTCATTTCCTTCTAGATTATATGATAGAAAATTCTTACATCAAGAACAAAGTTATTTTGCATTATTTAAATGATAGTAACGAGCACCTCCCAGAAATTCTGCAAAGACTCACGGATTTAGCTTTAGGTTTGCGTTATAACTCTCCATTCTATGATCATATGCCTGCAAAATGCAGGATTAAGAGTTCAGCAGAAATTTTTTTAATTCTCGATTTGGCTAAGCTTGTTCAGAATTATTTCATGGAGTCTTAGTTATTCATGACTTAAACATAAAGGAAACTGCGCTAAAATTGCCCTAATGCATTCTTGCCTTGCATGCCAAAGACCCCAGGAAAGGACAGAAATGAATATCCTCGGACCTCTGTCTACTACTATCCAAGGAAATCGGTATATTTTACTTTTCACCGTTCACTTTACCTGGAATATTCACCGCATAGCTCTACCTGATAAAATTGAAGAAACAAAAGCAAGAGCTTAATTAGAGAGGATTATACAAAAACTCACGACTCTATACCGGGTGTCCCAGAGAAAAGTTAACCGTAGTTTGAATTAGTATAACTCAAAAACTATTAGAGATTGTTGGGTTCTGCAAAAGGTGTTTTATTTATCAACTATTTATCTGTCGATTCTAGAAATTTCATTAAATTCCATTTTATGATATTGATACACTAATCGGTTTAGTGGAGGCTATCAAAAATATGTTTGCGCAAGGAAGTAAAGTAATGAAACGAAGCCTAGGAAGGCTAGGCCACCGTGCACTTTCAATAGAAGCGTAGGGAGATTACATAGCGTAGGTCACTGTGCAATTCTTCAAGCAAAGACTGAGATAGTTTAGAGTGTTTTTTCAGCCACGCTGTTGTATAGTCTCGTCATTATTGCTTACTAAGCAAATCAAAGCGTTTCTGTGTAAAAGTTTACTTGCATAGTTAACAAAAGATCAATGCGTTTTTGTAGTCACAAACTTTATTAAGACTAGCAGTATTAAACAAGTACAAGATTCATTTGAACAACGTTTTACAAGTTGGCACCCACCAAGCAAGCCCACACTTTGGATAAATGTTCGCAAATACCAACATGAAGGAACATGCTTGAATCTAAATAAAGGTCGTTCGCGTCGTATGAGAATCATAAGAACAACATAAAATATCGAAAATGTTCATATGACACTTCTTCAAAATCCACATGTATCAGTCAGAAAGAATGGGTTACAATTGTTAAAGTCATCATTTAACCGCATTATTAAACATGACTTAAAATGGCATCCCTATAAGATGCATGCAAGACACCAGCTTCTTGAAACTGATTTTCCTCGTCGTAGACAATTTGTCGAATGGCTTCTCCATAAACCTGCTTGTTTCTTGGAAAACATTGTGATTGGTGACGAGGCAGCCTTTTTCATGAATGGAAAGGAGTTAAACTTTCGGCAATATGCACCGCTGACCCCCCCCCCCCAGCATTCAACTTTGACACACGTATTTGTCAGCAGAAAGTGTCTGTGGATCGGAATATGCGGAAATGGCTATCTTGTCGGCCCATTGTTTTACGAGAATAACTTGAATGGTGCTGCCTACCTGAACATGATCAACGAAAGGATCTTCCTGGAAGTCCACCGGATTTACGGCAATCAATTCAATAGACTTTGGTGAATTCAGGACGGCGCACAAGTTCATAGAGAGCTCGCTGTAAGAACAAAACTAAGATAAACGTTTGACAACTGCATTGTCGCACTAAATCATGCAATTTAATGACCCCCAAGATCCCATGACTTAACACCGTGCAATTATTTCTTATGGAGATATCTAAAGAATAAAGTGTATTCTACTCCACCACAAAGCAAGGACCAGTTAAGAGATAGTATCACACGTGAAGTCAATAGACTTAAGGAAAATCACAAGTTAATAAAAGAGATTGTTTAATCAATGCGATCGAAGGCGCAACTGTGCTTGGAAAGAAATGGAGGACATGTGGAAGGAGACGGTGCTTAGAAAATTAAAAAATGAATTTTTAATACTCATATGAAAAGGTGTTTTTGTTAAAAATGGATTTAAATATATTTGTTGATTTCAAACTTTGAAGTCTCATTATTTTACTTTCTTGCACAAACATAATTTTGATAGCCTCCACTAAACGCATTAGTGTATAAAATCGTAAAAGGAAATTTAATGAAATTTGAAGAATCGACAGATAAATAGTTAATAAATTTGATTCGTTTTGCAAGACTCAAAAATCTCTAATAGGTTTTGAGTTATAATAATTCAAAGTACGATTAACTTTTTTCCTGGACACCTTGTATATATGTAATGGTTAAGGTTCGAATAATGCAATATCATGTATCTTCAAACGGATAATTAGAGCGGCAAAACCTAAAACAGGCTTCTTTTTTCAATATTATTTAACGTTGTCCGCAACAAATTAGAGGATTAGCTCTGTTTTGCTCAAAAACTCTCAACAATGGTTATAATGTTATAATGGTGATACGTCTCACTTTGCGTTATATCATTACTATAAGTTTTTTCTTTCTTCGATCAAACCTACACAATTTTGGAGACATATTTTTGCTGCTGAAATGAGTGTTGTCATATATGAGCTCGCCGATCGATCACAGGTCATTTGACATAATTTGCAAAGTCAGAGGAGAGCGAAACAGAGGAGAGGAGTGTTCAAAACACTAGTCAACAATAATTTTGTTACTTGGGAATTGGCTTGTGATTTATACTAAATCGAGTATACTGATTCCGAATCTGTAATCATAATTGTTTTAGCACGTAAGGGTTAGGAGTTACACATATACTTTTTAGTTATACATATGGGCAGTTTTGCCTCGGCTACCGTAGTGAGAGGATGTGATATGTGTTTGGTTCTTGTGTTACACTCTTCCCTTTATCGCGTTGTCAAATTTAACCATTATAGTAGTGGTGTGGAAACTTTATTTACATACAGTGGTTAATTGCATTTTTCTTTCAGATTTATCTCTCAATTAGTTTGTAAATGAAATAAGATTGTACAAAAGTATATAACAGGATATATACAAACTAAGTTGAAAACATGAATCGGCGAGGATGTATAAATAACCCAGGCAACTTTGTTTATATATGTGTAAGATATACTCTAAGCAACCAGCGGAAAAATTTAGGTAAAAGAGTGAAAACTGCATACAATTATTATTTTGTTTGTAAAAATGGTGACAAAGACAAGCTCTGGGCACCTCACAAATCTTGTACTGAGTGTTATACAGGGCTCACACAGTGGTTAAATGGCAAACGGAAGGGTACCAATGGTATGGCGTGATCCAACAAATCCTGCTTTTGATTGCTACTTTTGTATTAAAAATATTGCCGGATTCTCAAATAAGAACAATCAAAAATTGTATATCCAGATTGTAAGTCAACTATAAAACCAGTCCCCTATAATATGGAGATTCCAATCCCAGTTCCTCCATCAGCTAGTGCAGTTAAATAAGATGATTAATCGCCTGAAGAGGAGGATAACAATGACGATGTAATGTATGAAGATAATTCAAGACAAAAGAAGATCTGGTTGATAAATCAAGAAAGATTGATTAATTTGGTGAGGGATTTATCATTGTCAAAAGAGAACGCAGATCTGTTGGGCTCCAGACTACAGCAATAGAATTTTTTAGAGAAAGGTGAAAAATTATTTACTTTCCGTAAACGGCATGAGGCCTTAGCTTCCTTCCATAAAGAAGAAGATGGTGCTTGTTTCTGTACTGATGTTAATAGCCTCATGAAATCAGCTAGGAAACAAACATTTACCTGATGAATGGAGACTATTTATCGATGCAAGCACTGCTAGCCTCAAAGCTGTGTTGCTACACAATAGTAACAAAAAACGTTCAATTCCTCTCGCACTTATTGTTGGGATGATAGAGACATATGACTCAATGAAATATATTTTGGAAGGTGTTCATTACTCGCATCATAAGTGAAATATCTGTTGTGATCTAAAGGTAATTTCTTTACTTTTTGGACTGCAACTAGGATATACAAAGAATATGTGCTTATTATGCCTATGGAACAGCCGTGACGACAGGAATCAATATATTGTCGAAAAATGGCCCGACAGAGAAGAACACATAGTTGGACGATACAATGTGAAGCACAGGCCTTTAGTACATCCACAGAAGATCTACCTTCGACCACTTCATATCAAACTTGGTCTTATCACGAATTTTGTTAAAGCAATGGCCCATAATTATGATGGATTCCAATATCTTAAAGAGAAATTTGGTGCAAAGAAAATAGATGCTAAACTTAAAGCTGGCATTTTTGTAGGGCCAGAGATCCGAAAATTGATACGTGACAAGGAGTTCAGAAATAAACTAACTCAACTTGATTTGGCAGCATGGGATTTATTTATGCATGTAGTGCATAAATTTATTGGTAATCATAGGGCTAAAAACTATGATGAACTAGTGGACAACATGCTAAAGGCCTATCAAAGAATGGTGTTTCGGATGTCTCTTAAGATGCATTTCTTGCATTCACGTCTAGATTTCTTTCCATCTAATATGTGTGATTTAATGACGAACATGGGGAAAGGTTCCACCGAGCTATTGCACGGATGGAAATCAGATATCAAGGCCGTTTCAATGAAAACATGATGGGTGACTACTGCTGGTTCCTACAACGGGAGGATCCTATATCCACATACAAGCAAGAGAGCAAGAGTCTCAAACATTTTTGAAGAAATTTATAGCTGACTACTACCTCTTTTATATGTAATACATATCTTGTCTGGGTCTTCGAAAGGAGGTACATAATGCCAAATAGGGTGCTACGATTCTTCTCAAACTCGTAATAATCATATCATTAATTGATCCAAGGTGACAAAGTGGGCCTATAGCCTAGTTGGATAAATCAGGAACCTTACGTGCAAGGACAATCTGAGCACATATTTGGAATCAGTGCGCCAAATTAGTTATTAACAACAACATCTACTCAAGTAACAGAGACAAAGTTAAAATTTGTTGGCTATTGAAATGACCCATGAGATATCAGATCACAACTGAGAAGTCTGAGAATTTCTCTAATGTCAAGGTTTAGTTGCGTTGCTAACCATTACTTATACGTACCCTTATCCCATGCGACTTGTCACTTCAGTGTATAGTGGTTAATTAATCCTAAAACCTTAAGTGTTACTTTTCTAGTAGTACATATAATAATGTCTTTGTTGCCTTTGAATATTTCCCTTTAATATGTAAAATCCACTTTTGATACGATTTCCGATAATTAATCTAACTCAGAGTAAGCAATGTTCTGCTCTGTTTAAATTTGCAATACTCCTTGTAAGAAAATAAAAAATATAATGCGAGAGGGGGACAATAAGTTTTGCGAATCGGTAGGGCAAAACAGAGAAAGCGGGATGGCTGTTTGTGGGGGTGTTAGGACAAATTATGACAAGTCAGGACCTGAAGCCGCACGCTCCTGCCTCGTCTATTTAAGAAGCAGTAGCTGATCGCAGATCGTCAGTCACAAATATTTCAACAATGGAGAAGGTTGAGCACCACGCAGTGATCAAACTTTTGACCAAAGAAGGCAAGAATGCCAAAGAGATCCATGAACGCATGGTTGCAGTGTACACCAACACCACCGCGTCGTATGCAACCATTGCTCACTGGATAAGAGAGTTCTGCCATGGTTGCGAGTCCTTTGAAGATGACTCCCGTCCAGGACGCCCTTCAGACGTGACCAACGAGGACAATGTGGCCTGTGTGGAGAGGATGATCTTTGAAAATCAACGGGTGAAGGTCGAAGAAATCGAGCGAGAACTTGGAATATCACATGGAAGTGTTATCAACATCATCCACAACAATTTGGCCATGACAAAAGGGCTCTGCCCGTTGGGTCCCTAGAAGCCTCACACCCCTTGATCGACTTCAACGTCGTCAAAGTCCACAAGGCCAGAGTTACACAAGCTGCGCAGCACGAGTGCGGATTCGAGGAGCTCAACCATGCCCCCTACAGTCCAGATCTGGCCCCTAGCGACTACTATTTATTTCGCCAGCTCAAAGCTGCACTGCGTGGACGCCGGTTTGGGGACGATGACGATTTGCTGCTCGCCGTCCAGAAGTGGATTGAACAGCAGTCGGGAGATTTCTGGTTGTTGGGAATTCGAAGCCTCAGGGATGAGTAGCGCAAGTGCATTGAAGTCGAGGGTAGTTATATTGAAAAATTATAAAACACTTTTCCTCATATATCGTTTCCTTATATGCGAATTGCAAAACTTATTGACCGCCCCTCAAATGTACCTTGAATTTTCTCTCATACACAATACAAATGCGATTCTAACTTACTAAGTGTTTATCAAAGAAATTAAGAATATTTACAAGTATTCAATGTTGCACTTATCTATGTATCTATTTTCATAGTCAAGTATAACTCAACGGACTAATTTTAAAACGGAATTTGTCGCCTAGTATTGCAAGGAAAGCTGAGTTTTTTACTACGAAAAAAATGAACGTAAACTAAGTTAATGCTTATCAAATAAACCCCCCAAAATATAATGGATAAAAATCGTGAATCGACTAAATTAAAACTTCGGTATAAAGTCTCATTTAGAGTTTAGATATCCAGGGAAGAATTTCACATTCTTTGATACTTTTTCTCTCACTTTATTTTCCACCACAGTAAAGAAAGGAAGTGCTCTATTTCTGCCTAGAACGTAAACTGTCATGGAATGATATAGCCATCACTGAGATGGCTGAAAAATCGAGTCACTACAAGGAGAGCTTTATCATTCTTTTATGTGTCTTTAGTCTCTTTTGCGCCTATCAAGTATATGAGATAAAGATTTCAAAGACATCTTACAACCGATTTTGCTATAGTTCTTCATCAGATTACTAGGAAACTTCTCAACGGTTTTGGACACGTAATTGTCCAGAAAGGCCCCGATTCACCATGGCAATGATTTCTTAAGTTTCTTTCTCCATTCAAGTAAACCTGCAAGGGAATGGATGGTATATTACCATACAACAGCTTAAGCCCCGGTGTCCAGAGTTTTGCAACCTGTCTGCCAAAATGCCTGCAAGAGGAGCTGAGGCTACATATATAACGTCCACAATTTTCGCTAGGTTAGATTTCATTCATTTTTGTAACCATCTTCCCTTACTAACTTTAGCCATGATCCTACCATTGTGCTATTGCTCTTTAAATTTGAGAAAAATTCTTTCTACTGAGTTTCATAGGCAATTCCGTAGACGGCATTCACCTCTGAGGATGACATCGTTGGGGACCTCTCTGTTGGCGAAGAGCTCGGTGGCAGTGACCACCGACTAATTAGATTTGTAGTCAAAGTTCCAAAGTCAGGGCATGCAAAGAGTAAATCGAAGAAACTCGATTTAAAAAGAGCAGACTTTGCAGGTTTTCGTGCTGGACTGACTGAAGCGAGGCTAGAAGTGTGCGATGTTGTTGAAGACTCGTGGAATAGTTTCAAAACCACATTCATGAGTCTTCAATCACGTTTGATCCCTCTGAAATGTCCCCGTCGGTCTTCTGTTCAACCAAAGTGGTTTAATCAAGAAATCGGCCAACTGCTTAGGAAGAAGAGAACTGTGTACCGACAATCGAAGATCTCGGGTGACTTTGACGAATACCGGAGGCTAGCCAGGAGAGTGAAGTCCAGCATAAGAGCGGCTAAGCGTTCTGAGGAACTCCGAGTGGCGAGACTCTGTAAAGAGAATCCCAAGAAGTTTTTTGGATATGTGAACAGCCGTAAACCAATCCGTCAAACGATTGGCCCTTTGAGAAATGAGGAGGGGACATTAAAGCACTTAGATGCAGAAAATGCTAACCTCCTCAACGACTACTTCTCTTAAGTGTTTACTGAAGAGTGTGGTCCCATCCCCCAGCTAATCGATTCCTACTCAGGGGAAAAGCTGGAAGATATGGACTTCCTTGAAGGGGAAAGAAAAAAGAAGATCAGTGACCTAATGACGAATAAGTCACCTGGCCCGGATGGGTTTCTACCTAAAGTGTTGAAAGAAGTGCGCGATCAAGTGTCCCGACACCTGAGCGCAATCTTTAACATGTCAATCCGGACCGAATGCGTTTCTAGAGACTGGCGTAAAGCGGTGTGAACCTCTATCTTCAAGAAAGGAGACCGAAGCCAACCCTCGAACTACCCACCTATCAGTCTGACTTCGATAGTCGGTAAACTCATGGAAAGCATCATGGTGGACAAAATGACGTCGTATTTAGAGTCAAACCTGCTACTGAGGAGTTTCCAGCACAGCTTCCGAAGGCAACGGTCATGCCTGACGAACCTTGTGGAATTCTTCAACTTCGTGTTCAGTGAACACGATCGGGACAAGGTGGTGGATGTCGTGTACTTAGACTTTCAGAAAGCCTTTGATAAGGTACCACACCGCCGCCTTCTCCGGAAAGTGCCAGCGCTGGGCATAGACGGAAAAGTAGCCGGCTGGATCAAGAACTGGCTATGTGGCAAACGGCAACGGGTGGTGGTGAATGGACAGGCTTCTAAGTGGGTGCCCGTTACTAGCGGTGTGCCTCAAGGTTCTGTCCTGGGACCACTAATATTCGTCATCTACGTCAACGACATGGACAGTGGCCTAGTTGCCAAGATTTCCAAATTTGCCGAAGATACCAAGCTTGGTATGAACGTTGAAAAGGATGGAATTACTGCCCGCCTGCAGGAAGATCTTGGCAAGATTGGGGAGTGGACGGACACGTGGCAAATGCCTTTTAACGTGAACAAATGCAAAGTGATGCATATCGGCCACAGAAACCCCCAATCTCAGTATATCCTTAAGAGCACTGCTATTGAATCCACCGACACTCAGAAGGAATTGGGTGTAACAATCAGTAGTGACCTCAAGTTCTCGAAACAGTGCATTGGGGGTGAGAAAAAAGCCTAAAGGATGCTAGGCTATATTAGGCGCTAGTTTGGTTATCGGAATCAGGAGATTGTACTGTGCCTGTACAACTCACTTGTCCGAACGCACCTGGAGTATGCCGTACAGTTTTGGAGTCTTTCATTGCTAAAAGACATCGCGAGATTGGAACGCGTACAAGCCAGGGCAACCAAGCTGATTCCCTTTATCCGACATAAAAGTTATGAGGATAGACTAAGGGAATAAGATATGTTCTCGCTGGAAAACCGTAGATTGCGTGGACAGCTCATCGAAGTCTTCAAAATACTTCGAGGGTTCGACAATGTTGACTACCGGGATATTTTCACACTGAGTGATAACAAAACGCGCAATCACGGCTTCAAACTTGAACTAAAGCGTTACAACCGCAATCTGCGTGGAAACCTTTTCACCTACAGTATCGACAGTAAGTGGAACGCACTTTCAGTGGAAGTTGTCAACAGTGAATCTGTTGTCCAGTTCATGTTAAGACTAGACAAAGTCTTGAAAAGTAGCCGTTTATGGACGCAAAACAATTGAGCAACCATGTGCCCGCTCGATTGCTAGTCTAAAGTTACCCTCTTTGAATGGACCGTAAGGTCTCCTAGGGTACTTACTTTCTTTGTTACTTTTTGTTACTCTAAGAAGCGTGACACTTCTGAACATTCTAGTTTCCTATCTCCTCACCAATATGGATTCTGGAAGGAAAGATCCACTGTATATATTCATATGTAGTTGCTATTAACAATTCCAAGGCTTTTTACAAAGTGTGTTATCGTGATCCCATTTCGAACCTTCGCTCTCTTGGTTTTCCTCCTTTAATAAGCTTCTTGATTTCTAACTTTCTATCCGGCCGATATATACCTATGATGGTCAATGGATCATCTTCCCTACCATTTCACTTCAACAGTAGTTACCAGCAAGGCTCTGCTGTGTCTTCTGCAAGTTTTTCTTTTCATCAGCGAATGCCTCTCTCCCACAAATAACCTAATGCAATCATACGCTGATGACTCAACACTGCATTCATCCACATCAATTTATTCAGTTCCATCTTCTTTAAATAGTTTGATTCTCATTTATTTCGATCTAGTACTTCAATAAACTCAAATTCGGATCGTATTTCTCAATTAGATAGATAATATATTGTTAATTTTAAACTCACTTAGACCCACGTTTTACCTTTCTACCCCAAACTACTCACAACTCTTATTCACTCTTTGGTGGTTGTTATAACGTCTTAAATCACTGAATGAGTTTATTTAATCTTACTGTACCTCTATTCATTCTAAGAAACACCACAATACAGGAATAGATGAGTCTACCTCTAAGAAACTGGATGTCTTGTTGGGAGGGCGAAAGATTTTTTCTCAACTGTTGCCTTATTTATACAACGGTCTACTTATGCATGTATGAAGTACTGTTTTCACATTTGGGCTGTTCTCGCTCTGTATTCTTAGTTGAGAGAAATGAATCAAAGGCTATTCGTCTTATACACTGTCCCAGTCCAAGCTCCAAACTTGACCCCACACCACTTGCCTTCTACTGCAATATTGACTAACTTTCCCTTTTCTGGAGGCATTACTTTGGCCTATGATGTTGTGAGCTGGCGGTTTGTGTTTTTACACCCCTACCTCACCTGAACAATACCCGATAGCCTGTTGATTCGCAGGAATACTGTGTTGCCATTTGGAACACTAGGATGAGCCGTTTTGAGGCTTCTTCCATTGCTCGTCTAAAATTTGGATCTCTCTAACTTCTCATGACTTTCGTGATAATTATAATCTGCTCCTTTTCAAAAACAGGTCTTTCACTTTATCACCATTGATCTCCTGGTAAAAAATTGTTTTCTGGATGGGCTCTCTAAAGTGTTACGTATAATTGATTGAGAAGTTTTCATTCTGTGTGAATAAAATATTTGCTGTTTCGGACCAAAATCATCGATTGGTCATTTTGAGTGAATTTAAAAGCTATTATTTTCTTGTCCCGTGATTGAAATTTTTGCGTTAACTCTTAAAATATCGTCCGAAAATTGTTTTGTACTATTTTATGTTTGCGTTTGATTCTGTTATATTCTTTAAGAATTTTGGATCTTTTGGATACGGTGCACGTTTTCAATCGATCTTTTTGTAAATTTCTTCACTAATGTCTTTGTTTTGATAAATTAAATGTTTTAAAGTTAGGCTAGATTAGGTAAGGTTATTATAAAGTACTTATTTAGATACAAATAATATTTATAGTATTTATTTCAAACTTATTTTTTTCAAGATTTATAATATTTCTAGTTTAAATGCTTATACTTCGAAATTCAACACAATATCTGCTTAAATAGCTCAGTAATTTCGTATTTTCTACGTCATACACAAATCACAATGAAGAGATGGATTAGGCAAATTATGGGAATACAACCTTCTTGAGCCAAAGTTTGCAAGGAACATTGAATATTATTATTTAGCTAATAGCCAATGGTGGGATTGTTGTTCGTTCGTAATATTTAACTGCTAATTTTAGGCATGTTTTTTTTAAAATTCGTTGTCCATCTTTTTCTTCTTAAAAACAATGACAATTTTCTATTTATTATTGGCGGATTAATTGAGTGTGTAAACTTATGAACTACCCAAATTGTGTAACAGGCATGGAGTCCTCCTTGGAATCTGCCTTAGAAGGACAAACAAGGAGATTTTAGACTTCCTCGACGTTATCAGAAGGATGGTGGGAAAGGTCAGAAAGGAGCTTGATTCAAGATTTGATCACGAGGTGAAAACACAGAGTATACCCATGGTCGACGATCTGACGCCTTCATAATGCCGGAATTCGTCGCTGAAATCTAGGAGATCATCAAAAATGATATTAAAATGTTGACGCATGCTATAGCAAAGGAGAAAGCTGTAGAAGAAAAGCTCATTAGGAGAGTGGTGCCTAAGTATCTTCGCTCCTTTTCATAGAAGATGAGAAAGGGACAACTTCTGTTCAAGGTGATGCAGGTAAAGTGACTCAAGCACACCTAGAAGCTGATCAACAAGTTGAAACACCCGTTGTAGAAGACATATGTTCTTCTATAACGAAAATAATTTCTTCCAAGACCATAAGGTCAACTCCAACAACAACATCGCCTATTTGTCACACCTAACAGCGTGCTTAGAGTTATGCAGATAAAATTTACAGCGACAATCATGGTCTTTGCCATATTCGGTAGTGAAAGGGAAGTCATGAGACCCCACTTCTTCCCTCTTACTCTCAGGCTAAACACTGTCGGTTACATTCGTGTTCTGAAAGAGGTTTGTAAGGCTCTGGATCCATCGGGCAGCTGCAATGAGGCCTTAAGGCAGAAAAAATCTGAACCTTGTCACACCAACCAGAATACCTAGCCCTGTTTGCTGGAGAATTACTTCGATCACACAAACTCCCATTTGTCCTCCCAACTCAACTGACTGAAACCCTTTCGAATTCTTTGTGCAGGGTACCGTGAAACGATAGACCAGAAAATATAGCTGTAACACCAAGGACTAGCTGATGGCCAGGATTATCATGGCCTTCAGGTGCCTATAACGGCAGATAGTCACGAATGACTGTGATAGGTTCTAAGGTCGTCTGAAGGCTCTCCTCAGGATCACAGAAGAGTTCTTTGAGTAAGCTCGAAAACATGCCATGGAGACAAACTGACCCGAATTTTACGAATATATCTTAAAAAAATAAAAAGACTGCATCGTTGTTACGGTGTACCACTTGGCGTAATTCGTCAGGATGTACTCAGAAGGTATGTTTGGATTTGACCAAAGACTTGTACTAAATACAGGTTTGGCTGTTTCATATTACTCTTATGAAGTAAGGCTACTTTTCACCCACTAAGATACTATAAGAGCAATAATTCTGAGGCTTCCGTACAACAACATACAGGGTAGATGGAATGGCTTGCCAGCTCACTCACGAACACAACATGTCTCTATTTCGCTTGCTTGTATTGGACTTCCCGCCTCAGTTCCTGCATAAGTCATGCGATACGCTCCGGAGGCATTTTGATTCCTAACGAGCTCTATTTTGGGACGCAACGTTGCCATATAGCGCCCATGTGTGCTGATCATCTAGATCATTTCTATACTGCTTCATTTCCTGTTCCATTCCTTTTCTTCCAAATCTTAAGCTAGAATTCCATGTCATTTACAGATAGCACGAGAGGGCCGCTTTTAATTTCAAAGTCTAGCTATTTCTCATTTTTTCTCTTTTTTTTGTTATGCAAAAATCTGTCACTTATTTTATTAAGAAAATCTGATTTGTTTCTTTCTACTTTACCCTCGCCTTGGTAAATGTGTTTTATCATTCACTATTTGCAAGTAGGTAGGTAACGTCATCTGTACTTTGGTCATGACAGAGCCTAAAGATGACAATGACAAACACTGTCGATTCCTAGAGTACCGTGAGCCGGTTTTCTTTGTTGGGCGAGTGGAAGTTACCAGAAGTATTTGTGTTTTTTGCACAACCAGCGATTAAGTTGAAAATTTCGTCACCCGGGGTAAGGGGAATCCGTCCTTTGTCAAGTTATGTGATATAACTACCCCTCGGCAGGATTCCGTGGAAAAGAGCATAAGATGTGTTGGTTTTATTATAAAGACAGGGGAGAGGGTACCGTGCGCTGACATTTGTGTCTGCCCTCGCTTTTATTCGATCATGGCACCTCGACAAGACAAAAACTACGTCCTATCCACCAGGCCAGTGAGAGCTCTTTTTTATGTTATTATTCATTACTTATTGTCAATTTTTATGTATATATTTTACAATAAAATATATTCATTCCTATTGTGGACGTCAACGCGGTATTCTCTGAACAAAGTGTGTAGGTTTATCATTCACTATTGACAAGGTTAATTTTGTACTCAGTATTTCAGCATTATATTAGACGAATATCCATTTAAACCTGCCGTAAATTTTGTAAGCTTACGATATATTGGCATCGTAATTGCCCAAAAAGCACGAAACACAAAAGTGCTTTTATTCATCGTTGTAAAGCGATGATAAATTGATTAACATAAAGGTATTTTTAGCATGTGATAGTTTTAGACTCAACATAAAGATAACTAAATAGCTGCCTTCCAATCCTATTTTATGTTAACTTTGATTGTAAAGCTTTTCGTTCTTCTACCTGGGTATCTTCGCGCGTGTTACCTGTCTCGGTACCGTATGGGAGAGGTTGCTATCCTTTGTCCTTTGTCCTTTGTACTTGTGACGGGTTTGTGAAATTCCGACTCTGGGATATGACATTTACAAGAAAGCATCATCCTCCATTTTATTTTACTTTTATGCTATTGGGCGCATGTTCCGGCACCTCTCTACGAGGTCTTCCTTCCGACGACTGAGCATGCGTTATGTTATGTTTCTTGTTTTGCTTGTTTGCTTTGTTTTTGTTATTAATTTAGCCTATGAAATAGGCTGGCTAGGTAATTTCTGCGACTTATACTCGTATCTACGAGGGAAGTTCGCAGATAGTCGCTTAAAAATGCTTAGAGATCGTTTTACCTTGCTATTAAAAATATTAGACGAAACCACTTTAAATTAATTAGGAAACAATTTCATCGATGAAACCTCAATATATATTCAGTATATGCTTTCCGAACACTCATTCATTGTGTTACCTCTATCGCTATGTGATTAGTGCCTATGCCTTCTACTCCAACATCTTGCTGAACCCATATTTTTGCCAATGTACCATGGTATGTATTTGCATTATGCATCTCTATTATGTTTATTAGATTATAAGAAGAATTTGGTTGTAATTTTATCACCAACTTGATTATTAACGTGAGCTGGGAACCACTAGTATATACAGTACATGAGAGACATCGTCAGGGCGACTGGAAACGTGACTCCACCCGGCAACATGTCAGAACTGGTGTGGCTTAACTTCGCTATAATAATTTCCATGTGACTTGCATTAGGACTCATCAAATGATAGCCATTTCAAATTAATTCATCTTAAAACTAAAAATAAAACTTATCTCCTATACAGGTAAACTAAAATAAGATTTTTATCACAGCCAACCTGAAAACTAAGCTTTAACTGCATTTACCCTGTGCTCAAATGTGCTGAAATTCGTCTTGATAACGAGCGTATATCAGCCTTAAAGTGTTATCGAGTGCAAACAAATTCCTGTGCAATATATGGCTGACCAAATGGAACAGTAAATAGTGAAAAGGCAAGATTTATTGGCCAATCTTTTCCGCATCTCTATTTGCGTAAACCTAAGTTAAAGGAATGATGCGTGCGCGTAATACGAGGGGCGGTCAATAAGTTTTGCGAATTCTTAGGGCAAAACGAAGGAAGGGGGATGGTTGCTTGTGGGGGTGTTAGGACAGGTTATGACAAGTCAGGACCTGCAGCCGTACATTTCTGCCTCGTCTATTTAAGAAGCAGTAGCTGATTGTAGATCGAGAGTCACAAATTTCTCAACAATTGTGAAGGTTCAGCACCGCGCAGTGATCAAATTTTTGACCAAGGAAGGAAAAAATGCAAAAGAGATCCATGAATGCATGGTTGCAGTGTACACCAACACCGCCCCTTCCTATGCAACAATTGCTCGCTGGAATAGGGGAGTTTCGCCATGGTCATGAGTCCCTTAAGATAACCCCCGTCTAGGACGCCCGTCAGACGTGACCAACGAGGACAATGTGGCCCGTGTAGAGAGGATGATCCTCGAAAATCGACGGGTGAAGGTCGAAGAAATCGAGCGAGAACTTGGAATATCATCTTCGAAGTGTTATCAACATCATCCACGACAATTTGGCCATGACCAAGGTCTCTTGTGCCCGTTGAGTCCCTAGAAATCTCACGCCTCATGATCGACTTCAACGTGTTCAAAGTTCTCAAGGCCAGAGTTGCACAAGCTGCCCTGCGCGAGTGCGGATTCGAGGAGCTGGCCCCTAGCGACTACTTTTTATTCCGCCAGTTCAAGGCTGCACTGCGTGCACGTCAGTTTGGGGACGATGAATATGTGCAGCTCGCCGTCCAGGAGTGGATTGAACAGCAGTCCGGAGATTTCTGGTTGTCGGGAATTCGAAGCCTCAAGGATAAGTGGCGCAAGTGTATTGAAGTCGAGGGTAGTTATATTGAAAAATAATAAAACACTTTTCCTCATATCTCGTTTCTTTATATCCGAATTGCAAAACTTATTGACCCCCCCTCGTAAGAGCATGAATCAGAATTTTCAAGAACACTGCTACATTGTTGAGAGGAATAGGAGCCAAATTTTTTCCAATAATCGTAGTATAGCATATAGATTGAGTTTGATTTGAGTTAAATTGATTTACATTCCTATCATTTTATCGTTTAAAATATACTTCATACAATACGTTACTTAACAGGGTCATAAACCTGCTGACTGTTCAATAAAGATTTGTTTGATTTTAGTGATCTTGGTTACAGATACTAAAATAAATGAACTTGATCCTTCGCAAAGAACGATTATGTAGTCCTTGATAGTAGTTTGAATGCCAGAATACGACGTCGGAAAAATTTTATGCGCCCACAGGAGAGGGTGTAACTTTCATTCAATCCGATCGTTATACCATTTTTATCGTTTATTCATGGCCAAACAATCCTTTAGGTTGACACTGTACTTTGTGGAAAATGCCGTCTCCTGGATTTACCACAGCAATTGCACACAATATAATCCAGCGACCAGGCAGACTTCCAGCCTATCTTCCTGCTTTCACTAGAAGTAGAAGAAAGAGAGAGAGAGAGTGAGAATAACAATGAGTATCAAGAAAAATAAGCATCGTAGAAGACCTTACGGTCTATTCAATGAGGGTACCTTTGGACAACCTGTCGAGCGGGCACATCACCGCTCAATTGCCTTACGTCATCCCTAAACGGCCACTTTTCAAGTCTTTGTCTAGTCTTGTCTTGAACTGGTCAACAGAATTGCTGTTGAAAACCTCTATCGGAAGTGCGTTCCAGCTATCGCAGATACTAAACGTGAAAAATTTCCCACACAGATCGCTGTTGTAACGCTTCAGATTAAGTTTGAAGCCGTGATTTCTTGTTTTGCTCTCATTAAGGCTAAAAATATCCCTGTTGTCAACATTGTTGAACCTTCGAAGTATTTTGAAAACCTCGATGAGCTGACCACGCAGTCTACGGATTTACAACGAGAACAGATCTAATTCCATTAATCTATCTTCATAACTTTTATTTCTGATAGAAAAAAAATCAGTTTGGTTGCCCTGGCTTGCACGCATTTCAATCTCGCGATTTCTTTTCGAAATGAAGGACTCCAAATTTGTACGGCATACTCCAGGTGCGGTCGGACAAGTGAATTGTACAAACAGAGTACTAGTTCTTTGTTCCTATATCCAAACTGTCGCTTTATATAACCTAGCATCTTTTAGGCTTTCTTGTACGCCTCAATACACTGCCTCGAGAACTTGAGATCACTAGTGATAGTTACACACAAGTCCTTCTCAGTGTCGGTAAATTCAAGAGCAGTGCCCTTAAGGATATAATAAGATTTGGTTTTCGGAAGCCGATATGCATCACTTTGCATTTGTTCACGTTAAAAGGCATTTGCAACGTCTTCGACTACTCCCAAATCTTCCCAAGATCTTCCTGCAGGCGGGCAGTATTTCCATTTTTTGCAACGTTCATACCAAGCTTGGTATCGTCGGCAAATTTAGAAATCTTGGCAATCATGTCGTCGTCCACGTCGTTGACGTAGATGGCGAATAGTAGTGGTCCCAGGACAGAACCTTGAAGCATCCCGCTATAACGGACACCCACTCAGAAGCCTGTCCATTCAGCACCACCCGTTGCCGTCTGCCACATAGCCAGTTATCTATCCAGCCTGCTACTTTTCCATTTATGCCCAGCGCTCGCACTTTCCCGAGAAAGCGGTAGTGTGGTACCTTATCAAAGGCTTTCTAAAAGTCTAAGTACACCACATCCACCACCTTGTCCCGATCGTGTTCACTGAACACGAAGTTGAATAATTCCACAAGATCGTCAGGCATGACCGTTGCCTTCGAAAGCCGTGCTGGGAACTCCTCAGTAGCAGGTTTGACTCTAAATGTGACGTCATTTTGTCCACCATGATGCTTTTCATGACTTTACCGAGCATCGAAGTCAGACTGATATGTCGGTAGTTCGACAGTTGGCTAGGGTCTCCTTTCTTAAAAATAGGAGTCACCTCCGCTTCACGTCACTCTCTAAGAATGCATTCGGTCCGGAGAACCATGTTGAAAATTGCGTTTAAGTGTTGTGACACTTGATCGCGCACTTCTTTCAACACTTTAGGTAGAAACCCATCCGGGCGAGGTGAATTATTCGTCATTAGGTCAGGGATCTTCTTTTCTATTTCCTCTTCGGTGAAGTCCATATCCTCCAGCTTTACCCCCGAGTAGGAATCCGTTTGCTAGGGGATGGGACCACACTCTTCAGTAAACACTGAAGAGAAGTAGTCGTTGAGGAGGTTAGCATTTTTTGAATCTGAGTGCTTTAATGTCCGCTCCTCATCCTTTAAACGGCCAATCGCTCGCCGGATTGGTTTACGGCTGTTTCCCTTTCCAAATAACTCCTTGGGATTCTCATTACAAAGTCTCGCCTTTGGAGTTCCTTAGACCGCTTAGCTGGCCTTATGCTGGACTTCAACCTCCTGCCTAGCCTCCGGGTATTCGGCAAAGACTCGTGGTACACATTTCTCTTCTCCCTAAGCATTTGGTTGATTTCTCGATTAAACTACTTTGGTTGAAAAGAAGAGTGACAGGCATTTCAGAGGGATGAAACGCAATTGAAGACTCATGAATGTGGTTTTGAAACTGTTACACAAGTCTTTAACAGCCTCGCACACTTCTAGCCTCACGTCAGTCAGTCCAGAACGAAGACCTGCAAAGTCTGCTCTTATCAAATCAATTTTCCTCAATTTACTAGTTGCAGGCCCTGCCTTGGGGACTTTGACTACAAATATAATTAGTCGGTGGTCACTGCCACCGAGATTTTCGCCAACAGAGAGGTCCTCAACGATGTTATTTTCAGAGGTGAAAACCAAGTCGAGGATATTGTCTCCTCTTGTTAGCTCTCTTACCCGTTGAGTCACGAACTCGTTGTTCGCGAACTCACGGAGTAGTGCGTTCTCGTCACAGGGTTCTTTGGTTTCCAAGTCAACTTGAATGTTGAAATCCCCCATGACAATACACACTCTCGCCGACAAGTTCAACTAGTAGCTGGTACTGATCTCTGTCCTTTATAACGAGTTAGACAGGAGGTCTATAAAGCACCAGGGTCCTGTATTTGGCAGGACCTATCTCGATGTCAACACCTAGTTGTTCCTATTCGGATATGATATTTCAATCCGTCGAGTTGAGAGTATCGTTGACATACAACATCACACTGCCACCCTCTCTGTCTAGCCTATCTTTCAGGAAGAGCTGGTAACAGGGAATCGTGAATTCACCTTCAAAATCTCGGCTTGAGGTTTTTATCCACACCTCCGTTATGGTCACCATCTCAGGTTCTTCTGTTGCTACGAGGCCACTGAGCTCAAGAAACTCTTCCCTGATTGACTTCGCATTGAACAAAAGAACTTTCAGGAAGTCCCTGAATGTAGGACTCCCTACTCTCTTCTGTTTCCCAGCTTCCTTGCTGGAGCAGTGCCATTCCTCTTTGCAACCTCTGAGAAGGTCGTTCCAGGAGTGACATGGGCCTACTGGCATACATCCGCCTTTACTCTGGGCCTGATACTACTTAAGGTCCGTTCCACGACATCTTTTATCATGTTGCAGAGTACGGCCTTTCCTTTAAAGGAAGGATGTACTCCATCCCCTTGGTAAAGATAGTTTCTACCATAGAAGGTGCGGTAAGGGTCCACAAAAAGACTCCCTCCACCGTACACAAATCTACGAGGCGTCGATTAAGGGAGACGTTCCTCGAGTGAGCGGTCCGGGTTAGACCTCTTTTCGGGAGCATCCCGACCACTACACGTCTGTGTGTTTTTAGCCCACAGTCGTCCATAGTACCTATGACTGTGTTTAGAATCTTTTATGTGGGGCCTATCCTTCTTTCTCTGAGGTAGAGGTCGTTGCCACTTACCATTAGGGCAACAACTGAGTTCTCAGAAATCTGAGATTTCTCGGCCTCTACTCTGATCTGCTGGTTTCCCTTCCTGGTAGGCAACTTACCTGCACACTCGTGCGAAGGCGTGCTTATAGCAGGGGTTGCAGGGTCCGTGCTTGAGAGTCCCTAATAAGGTTGACCCTCGTACATTTGAATACACTCTTGTCTTTCGCCAGAGACTTATCTCTTTGCTCTTTAGTCTCGGTATTTCCCTTGGTTTTCTTGTTTTTATTCTTCTTCTTCCCTTTTTTCGATCTTCATTTGTCTTTTCTTATGTTCCTCTTTTCTCTTCTTTTCTTTTCACTTTCCCTTGCGCACCAGTAACGCTGGAATCCTTTACACTGGGGTGAGCTGCATTAAGGTCATTGTTTTGCTTCTTTTTCTTTCTCTTAATAGTTTTTCCGCATGGCTGAAGTGGCACTGCCAATGCAGTTTCAGCTCCTTGAGTTGGAGTCCCATCGGCGGTACCACCCAAGTCAGTGGGAGTTTCGTCTCGAGCTTAAGCTGACTGGGCCTCTAGTTTAGAGGCTAGCACTAGGATTCTCTCCTTGAGATGCCGAATCTGAAGCGCGTTCCCTGTTTCTAATGTCTGTAGCTTACTTTCCAGTGCTCTAGATTTTTCCTCAGTGGTTGTGAAGAGACCTTTCAGTTCATTGCAGTATGCCACTGCCTCTCGGATCTCTCGTTTAAGGATGCAGTCGGCGCATATTCTTCCCAGGTGGCATTTCAAACAAACATCCCTCAGGGAAGTCCACGCACTACTTGTCCTTTTGGCATATCGCACATATATATTTGAGTGCAGCTGGACCTTTTTTCCTTGTCATTTTGAACACTTTCTCTCTCTTAAAACTTTGCAAACAATCAATAGTAAAAAAGGGAGTTGGTGAGTTCTCTCCGCGTGAGTCGCTCCCGCCTATCCATTGGAGAAGTTTCGGATCTTTCCGAAGACACGCTCCATGTGCTGCTGTTTGTCCGACCGAGTCGTCAAACCTCGGCGTGTCGTAGCTCCCAAACAAGCAGCACTGACTGTCCCCGAATGGGCCCTCGATTCCTCACCAGGTGAACAACGGAGCACGCTTCGTACTAAACTCCTACTAGTTCCCTTCACGACGGCCAGGATCTCTGAGCAGCGTTCAATGGATATCCCTCAACAACAAGAGTTTCAACCCAAGGCTTTTTATTGTCCTGGCAACCAATCTGGAAACAAACGGCCGCCACCTCGGAACGATGCCACCGGAGGCATCTGTCAACGGAAACTGGGAATGGTCAAAATTACGCGCCAGGGAAGGGATTAACGGGGCACTACCCTCCTTCCATTCATCGTGCCCCAACGCCTAGGACACCTCTAGTCTTAGTCTCACGCAACCAGTGAGCGTCGATTGGTGTTGTTTATAAAGGTTCCAAAGCCTCTCTTCTGTCGCATGAGGTGGCTGCCAGGTCCTTATATGTAGATAGAGGAAAAAAAAGGGTAAGAGTGACATGAAGGAGTAGGGTTTTTTGTTTTCTTTTTGTATAATAAATGGAAGAGATAGGATAAAAGTGAAACAGGAGGATAGAATAGGAAAAAAAGAGGAGGAACGCACTTAGTCTGGAACCTCGTTTCCGACCAAATCGACAAGGGAAGCTCTACCAGGGGTACCCAGAAGAGAGGTATCCCCGCCGACATAGCTCGAAAATTCAAAGGTACTACACGCTCTCTTTCCGCGATAAGGGGGCGTCACATCTCCTTCTAGCCCCGTGGAGGGGGGAGAGAGAAAGGGTCACAAAAACTCACAATGGAGACCAGTACTCAATAAGTTCTTGCAAACCATACCGAGGAAGCACCATATACGAAGGCCTAACAATTTGTCTGTGGAAAAGTATAGCAAAAATTAAATAAAGGCTCTCCCCGCCCACTCGTCCTCCGCAATATTGGGTAAGAAAATTGAAAAACGATTAGGCATGTTGAAAAAGAGCATACCTAGGAATTTTGACAGGATAGCTGAAATGTTTCTAAGTTTTCAATTTTCTATTTTAGCTCGTGCAGTACTCTGTCCAGACAAGAATTGAACTGTTCACTACCTCCGCTTTAAGATGGTTCCATGTTTCACAGATAATGTGCAGGTAAAAGTTCCTACAAACGCTTGCCCTTAAATCTGGGTAATTATAACTTGTTCCCATGGTTGAACGTGGGATTCAAGTTCAAAGTAAACAACTTCTTGTAATCCACGTTTCTATAACACCTAATATAAATTATATGTTTCAATGAGCTGGCCACTTATATAGCACCCCTCCAGAGACAACAGCCTCAATTCTTGTATGCGGCATCGGTATCCTTGTGTCTAAGTCATGGGATCAGTTTGGTGATCCTGGCCTAATTCCTTTATAGAAGTTCAATGTCGTTTTGCAGCGATAGTGACCAAAATAGTACAGCCTATTAAAGTCACGGCCTGAGTAGAGAGTTGTACAGGTTAATCACAATCTCTTTGTTTCAGTAACAAAATTGTCTCTTTATGTACTCCAACAGTCTCTAAACCCTTTTTTTCTACCTCAACACACTGTTTAGAGAACTTCGGTCTGTGAGATTCTATGTGCTCAACTATACGAGCAGTGATTATGATTTCTAGCACTTTGCCGACAATAGACGTCAGATTAATGGCCGGTAATTACTCAGGCTTTCGCATTTTCCCATTTAAAAATGGTTGTCACGTACGCCATCCTCTAGTCTTTTGGCGCCTGTGTTATTTCAAGCGAATCCTTGAAGATTGCAGTAAGGTATGTCGCAACACTACCGTTAAACTCATGAAGAATTCTGAGACGGAAGCCATCTGTACCAGAAGAAATATACGAGTTCAGATTACTAGTTAGATATATATATATATATATATATATATATATATATATATATATATATATATATATATATGAGAATAGCATAATGCACCCACATTTCCCCACCGCCCTTCCGGGCGGGCCGGTTATCAAAGCTTCTCCTTCTGGTCCGATATCTGATGGTCTCCAGCCAGAAAAACCTGCGAACCATTTTAGCTAACCACAGCGTTCCTTCCTCGACTGGCTATCGATAGATGGGAGCCTATATTGGCTTCTGGTAGTTCCCGAAAGTTTGCAAAGGATGAAATGGAGAAAATAATCAAGCCTCTCTCACCCGAAAAAGGGCGCTCGATAACAAATCTACTTCCGGAGCCATGTAAACTTCTCCCGAGTTTCATGTACAAAAGATGAATTATTTTAACCTTCAGTAGTAGAGCTTGCGCAGAGTCTGGCGGGGAAGGAAGTGCCATCTATCCTGGTGTAGTGGTAAATCGTCGAAGCACCAAGTCTTCAGAGAGGAGATCGGTCCCAGTTAGGGTGGCTTCTTACTCCGTTGGTCTGCAAGTCAGAGCGGTTCCAGGCTCGTACTCACATTTTCAGAGCCGAAGCTACAAACGGACTCACTCTGGTTTCCTAAGCTAGGAAACCAAATCTCAGCTTTTCTCCGTGACCCTACGCATCGATAGGTCACTTCGCTGCCCCCCGTCCTTCACAGAGGCACCCAAGATTCCTCGGAGTTCACGAGCGTGGGGCCTTCTTTAACAAGAAGCTCCCATCACCACCTTCTTCCAGCAGAATCGTGAAGGAATTGTGGGATCAGGTCGGTCCCTGGAGAACCTACCTCATTCTCTCCACCCCTTATCTCACCACCTTTACTCACTAGCACCACCTGAACATCAGGTTACAAGGTAACCCTTCCCTTTCACATTCCCCAACTTCACCGCGAAGCTTACTAATATTACAAGTGTATAGGGATTTACATAGTGAATAGTTATTTACAAGCTAAGTGAGATATCCGAGATTCACTTATTAATTTATCTCTCAAAGCACTTAATTTGTATATATATATATATATATATATATATATATATATTCTTGTTTAGTGTTCATTAAAACTTGATTTTCATATTGTTGTGTATCTAACTTCCCTCGGGTCGCTTGCTGGCAAAGTTCATTCCAACCCCTCCGTAGCAAACCTCTAAACACTCTGAGGGAATAAACCCATTCAGGGCACTGGTTGAACGAAGTATAAGGAGTAGTACGACGACTTCTCCACATTTAGGATAATAATATATATATATATATATATATATATATATATATATATATATATATATATATATATATATATATATATATATATAGATATATATATATAGATATATATATATATATATATATATATATATATATATATATATATATATATATATATATATATATATATATATATATATATATATATATATATATATATATATATATATATATATATATATATATATATCATGAACTGTCGAGTTTATTGCAAATCAGAGTTTCAATATGAAGGTGAAAACCAATCACGCTATTGATAAAAGCATCTATATTTATGAGTTGGAATGTTTCGAGGACTTAGCCTTATCATCGAAACTACAAAAGTAAGATAGTAAAGGTTTAAAATCTCTTGTTTTCATAAAATACTAAAATTCAATAGTGAAATTTAGGATAGTTGCTTAATATAAGAATAAAAATTTCAATAATTCATGATACACTATAACGATTGGATGCAGTTTGATTTATAGTTAAACAAGGCAATGGCTTCGCCACTCCCCCATACGTAAGAAGCTTGCGCTTCAATACTAAGATTAAAATTTAAAATCTAAAAAAAAAGCACCCATGGTTAAATTTTTATAAATTTTCTGGAAAATACCCCCATAAAAAGCAGCTATCGTTAAATGGTGAAGTCCAGAAATAAATATAAGTATCGAAATTATGTGAAATTTTTAACACCTAAAGAATTAAAAATTGTGAAGTTCAGGAAATATATTTTTATATATCTTATATAATTCTATATTTTAGCAACGTGATATTTTGAAAGAGGCGAAATTTAGTTTAGAGTTCCTTTTTAAAATTATTATAATTGGTGAAGTTCAGAAAATTTATAAAAATTTAACCATGGCAACTTTTTAATTAGATTTTAAATTTTAATCTTAGTAGCAAAGCCATTGCCTGCCATATTTATAATCTCATATCCTTGAGAATGGGTTCCTATCAGAAACGTCGGTACCAAGAGGTTATAATGTAATAATAAACTTCCAAAATTTTGCCTGCTTATTTATCCTAAAAAATACGTGTATATATATATATATATATATATATATATATATATATATATATATATATATATATATATATATATATATATATATATATATATATATAGATAGATAGATAGATAGAGAGAGAGAGAGAGAAAGAGAGAGAAAAAAGAGAGAAAAGAGAGCTCTATTACGGGTTTGAAGAGAAGCTATCCCCCGATTTATTACCAAAGATTATCCCCTTTCCAAAAGCCAATTGCTAGAACTGGATAGGCCTTAGGTCTGTCTGCGAAGCGCAGGGTCCTCCTGTAATGAAAAGTGTATATATATATATATATATATATATATATATATATATATTCATGTTAGCAAAAGGTGCCAACTAACAAAGTTTTCGCAAATAGATCCTCTGGACATCGTCAGCCCCGGTGTTGCAGCAGGTTTGCCTGCTCCTATCCTAAATCCTCGTTTACTTCGATAATTAAACGAATATCTGTACTCTATAACCACATTTTTAGTTTCTGATGGGACATAGGACAAAAATAATAGGAGAGAGAGAGAAAGGAAAAAGATAATATTTGCACTGTATCTAAATTCTCCATTTGCGCTGGAAGGCAATCCTAAAAGGCATTAAAATATTTAAAATCTGTAGCTTCTTTATTAGATTTCAAAATGATATTTAACTATCTAATTATCTATAAAATTACAATTAAAATAGTTGATACCTTTAACAATTTATTATACAAAGTTGCTTTATTAAAATTTCAAAGTCAAATTGAGAATTTCGGGTATATAAATCCCCACAAAAATGTAAGAATATCAGTATGAACCATCTCAGAAGTGAAGATATATTATCCTATGGCAGAGGCAAATTAATTGTCTATTTAAAAAGATCATAATTTATCGTTATTTAAGCCCAATACTGTCATATTCTCATAACTTGGATTTAGAGAAAGCGAAAAAGTAAGCAAGAACTCTACTCAAATTCATATCTTTCTAGTTTTTCTCAAAGCTGAAAAATTTTATTGTAATATATATTGTGACCTTTCGGAATATCTTCTATCATTTATTCATTTTTCCCGTCTTAATTTTAAAAACAGAGAATATTTAAACATTACCAGAAAAAGCCTTAGAATTACATTCAGACTTTTTCAATTGAGATTGAGTATCTTCGAGAAATACATACAAATCATTTGGGAGATTTTAAACATTTTCCCAATTCCCAATGTAATATAAACCTAAAAAAGCTACTAAAGTGAACAAAACCTGTTTCCTATCCTTACATTGCTGGTAAATTTTCCGCCTCCCCCAATAGATGACAACCAATGAATTGGTTTCTCGAGTACGAAAAAAAAGAGCGGGGTCGAGATGATAGTATCAGAGGAGAAAAAATTAAATTCTTTGAATTGTAAAATAGTTTCTTGTAAAGTAGTTTTTTTATGGTAAATATGTAGATTAGCGACTTAGCCGAAAAGTGTTTTTTTTAGTAAATATTTTCGTTCACCCGTGTCAGAATATTCACGCGCGTTTGAGTCCTTTTCGAAATATAGCTGGCGCCATTTTTGTTATAAAAAAATGCCCGAAACTAATAAACGAAAAACGCTGTTTACTTACTTTATTGCAGTGGGTATACTTCTAAAATAGCGATGAGGAAAGCCTATTTTGTTCACAATAGTGAATAGCGACCTTCCGCAGAAACTAAACTAATCAACCAAAGTTTTTGGTGTAACCTTGACTTAATGGGACGTGCAAATTCAATCATGATTTGAAAAAAAAAATGGCCCGCACTTAAGTCACATCTAATTAAAAAATGAGGGTTAATATCTACTGCCCAGGCACAAAGCCCGCAATCGATTTTAATGTTAAGTAAATTATGGTCATGTTTAGTTTTAGAACATCTAAATTAAAGATGAGGGGTAATATCTAATGTTCGGAGACAAACTTTGCGACCGATTTTAATGTTAAGTAAATTATGAAAGTCCAAAAATGTTAAAAATTTATCTTGATCCGAAAATAGAGTGAATAAATGACGGGTAAACTTCGCAAATGGATAACATTTTCACACTGCGTAAAAGGCGCCTGTAATACATTCCAACGGCTAAAAAAAAGTAGTTCCTTTAAATGATCTAGCTAATTAGATTTAAATGTATAAAAAAGGTAATAAAAATAGTAGCATGGGAAAAAATATATTGACAAATAAAAATGACTCCAAATGAGGATAATAAAAAGATATTAAGTGAAAAACCAAATTTAAATCAGTCATTTCTGACGTCGGACCCCACCCCCACCCCTATTATAATCGCAAAACGATTAAAGGCGCTGGCATGATGTAGTTAAATCATTCACCATTGTAGACGTTAGGAAATTATTCTATAAACAATTAGGATTATATACTGGGGGGCTGTGCCCCCCCCGACCCTCTAAATTTAATGAAACTCAGGATCATCGTAGTGTGGTCTCCGCATTGTGTTTACCTCCACACGAGCCGTCCCATTAAATGTACTCCAAAAACGTGAAACATTTTAGAACACGGACGAAATAGTACGTTCCATCGTTCGAGTCGCTAATCTACATATTTACCGTTTTTATAGTATTAAAAATATAATAATCATCTTCGAGGATTAGAGGCTACATTAAAATATAATAATTGCATTTTAGTGAATACGAAATCTCATAAATTCAATACAAGTAATTAAAAGAATCGATCATGTCTTTGTTAAACTTGAAGATAAGCTCCTCGGCTGCTAATTTATATTTATAGCTTATTTGTATATGCGTATGGGCCCATATAGTAATTCATAGCCCGGCTCGAAACCGGCTTTCAGTAACCAAACACATATATATATACATATAACCAAACGCATTTACGAATAATTAATAAATTGGAAGCTTATCTTTAACTCTACCATGTGTTTTTATGAGCAATTCTGCTTGAAAGATTACTTAAATATATTATTTAGGCCTTTGTAATATTCGTACCTATTTTTCATAAATAATACTTCTATTTTCATCCGCCACATTCAATCGCCAAATAATAATAGACCACATTATTTATTATTTATTTCCTGTCATACTCGATCTCTTAAGCTCAAAAGGTAGAGTGAATATCCTGAATATAATAATAATAATAAGCAGTACCACTTTGATTCTCTGTTGGTTTGTTAGGTTATGCAAAATTGACTTCATTTTAAGGAATAAATTAATGAAATTAAAAAAATACGTTCATTTTATTATTACTAATTCAATAATAATTAAAATTCTCTTTCAATATTTTGACAGATAAAAGCAAACTTCATTTCAAGTAATGAATTTCTGAAATTTAAGTAATTCATATTTGTTAGTATTACCAAGCAATAATAACAATAACAACTACCTAAATATGACTTTCAGTTTTTATGCTGTTTCTTTCTATATTTTAAGTTATATACAGTTTGTTTAGGTAATTTTGAGTTTTAAATAGTCATGTTACGAAAGGAACATACTATTAATGATAGTTAAATGTTTTATAACACTGGTTAGACATTAAAAGTAGAAGTCTAAAATAGAGGGGGTATAAAGGTATTGAATACAAATGCTCAGGTCGCTTCCACGATGCCTCATACAGTTTCATTTCCTTAGCAAAATTGAAGGTAGCAGAGGACGAAACGATAGCTTAGATAAGTGTGGTATCTCTGACCTATTGTATCATTTGATATACTAACTAAGCAATCTTGACCTGAAATGTCATCGTCATCACTTTTTCTTTGACCTTCATCTGATAAAAATAGCCTTTACAATGTTGTTTGCACTAGCCTCTCTATTGTTATATAATTTGATAACAGGAAGGGTTCTTTGAAATAATCCCTTATCAATACTTCATATTATTCGAGATAAGGTATTTGGCCAATGATGAAATTGAATATTCGTGAAAAGTTTCATCTCATCAAACTCCCTTGATTATTTGAATCACTGGTATGATCATAATTTGTTCCGAAAGTCAAAGGCTGTCTCTACAGTATATCATAAGCGTCCTAATCTTCAATTCTTTCTGTATTATTTTTTTCTTTCTCCTCAATAGTTGTTATTTCCTTAGTATTGTATTCAAGCTAATGATATTTGTACAAAATATCTGACACATAAATGAGTATATATTTCTCTACCAAATTTGACCACCATGACAGAAACACCATATGATGTAAGAGCGACAATATCAGGATCAAAATTTAATCCAAATTAACTTACTCGCTTATCTGAGACGGTGATTCTTTTGATATTTAAAAATATTTGAATTTTCGCGAAACAAGAGACCAATGAGAGGATGTATAGTCGTCAAGTGAAATTAAAATAATAGAGTGAGGGAATATAACTTAGACTTCGTAGATCATTTACCATTATACCTTTCATGGATTCAACACTCACACAAACAATCCCTTGAACTACTACTTAAGGACACTTATTTTATGCTCAATAAAACATTAGTGACTCGGGATTTTTTTCCTGTTATCCCATAATGATTCGTCCTTTGTTCAAAATATTTTGTTTATTTACTTGTTCCTGAGGCGAGCGGGAGGGTAGGGGGCAAAGTGCCCCCCCATATAGTACCTAGTGATGGGACGATACCAGATTTTTAAGCGAGTACCGATACCAAGTACGATACCACTGTATACTCCCGATTCCGATACGAGTTCCGAGTAAGAATACCGATTACATATATATATATATATATATATATATATATATATATATATATATATATATATATATATATATATATAATACAGGTACGTGTTTGTGTATTAGTAAATACTTATATAGGTTTCTATTCATTTGTTTGAACAATAATACTACTGAACAATGGGGCTTATTTTAATTCTTAAGCTATTACAACAAGTAATTACAAAATAAAATATTTAGGCATCCAATTAAACAAATAATTCCTTTATCAACCAAGTAAAAACAACAGACAATATAGGTGTAAACTTGAATATTATTCGTACTTCAAACCCAATATTCTAAATAATTTTTCCTTAAAAAGAAATTTCTACGCATTTGATTATAGATGGAAAGAAAAGCAATACAATAACAAATCTTGAGTCATATGTTTCGAGTTTGTTCGTTGGAATGAACGTTGTTTAAACATTTTCGATATGTAACTATTCATATTCATTCTGCAATGGGTGAAAATTGAATATGAATATCGAAGGAATATAAAACAAATAACATTTATAGACACAAGTTGTACATAAAGATTAAAGAGTCTATTTAAAGCTTAACTTTCAGTTGTTTTAATCGAAATAAAATTTGTCGGAAAAAACGATGGAACAAAAATAGAAATTAATTGGCTTGTTAGCAGATTTACATACAATATGACTATATGGACCGGCTTTGATTTAAAGCTAATTGAATGTATTTTTTGTTTAATAATAATTTTTATTGTGACGGAAGTGACTCTTTAGAAATTCTAATATTTTGTTCAAGGTTTACCCAATAACAATAGAGATGAAAATAATGTTAAATTTTCCGTTATTTATGACGCACGTGTACACTGTTTTCAAAATATTTTTGAACGGGATAAAATGATCGAAATTTACGAATATTGAGTTAAACATTTAAATAAAATCATATTATTTATACAAACTAAATGCATTCATTTAATTGAGTGCAATTACGTGAATTTTTCACGCACGCGTAAACTAGTAGTTTGGCCTGTGCTTTTTCCGTTTGGTTTCCTGAAAAACTAAAAGTTTGAAAGGGTTATAAAATGTTAAATTTTGTGTAAATAAATTAGGTGCATATTATGTGAATTGTTTTCACGTACGGAACACAAGAATATAATCATTAAATAGAATGAATATATGTATTAAAATGATTGCATAGTGTCTTGGGAATTAATGGGTAAGTATCGGATTTTGATATTGGAAATGAGACATAAAAGTCCCAATACAGATAAGAATTTCGATACCACTAAAAACATCTGACACTACCGATATTAGGTGACGATACTGAGTACTCGTCCCATCACTAATAATGATTTCACTTTAAATTATATTTGTATTTTCATCTTGACCTTCGTTCTTTGCCAGGATTTACCACATATTTAGAAAACACAACTAATCTACATCATTAAATTATCTGGATAAAGGGTTGAACCGGAAAAAAACAGATGCGTGTTCTGGCAGCACTTGTATAACCCTGCCTTTATTCATGAATGCTCTCGATTGTTCAACAGTAGCAGCTTTTGGAAATTGGCAAAAAATAGACTTAACTTGATAATCGATATAATATCGACAAGCACGTTCATAGCCAGAAGGATGCTACCGAAAGCGGCAGCAAAACACCGACACGTCGGAGTTGCCAATATCGGTAACTTTCTCCCGGTTTTGTGCGGCCGGCAGCAAAGATTGGCAGAAAGTTGCCGGTATTGTTGTAGTGTGAAGAGGCCTTTAAGGGTCTTTCGATACGAGTACGAGTACCGATACCTCTAAAATTGTTCGATGCCATCGATACTCGATACCGATACCGAGTACTCGTCTCATCACTAATAGTAACCCATAGTACGGATCAAAACAGGCTTTCAGTAACCAACTACATATACGAATAACCAAATACATATATCGGCTTCCAGTAAGCAAACAAATATACGCATAACAAAATACATAACGAACGATGAACCACACCGATATCGTTCAATTTGGAACGAAAAACAAAGACCAAAAACACCCGAGTCGCTAATGTAAAAGATTACCAACATTTGTTAATAGGAAGTCCACTGTTACAGTTTAAACATTTTATTTAGTTTTTATTATCAACTACTTAAAATCAATGAACTCAAAACTTTCACCATACTTATCATTTCCTTAGAGCTATGGATGGGCGCTACAAAATGAATATATGTATGTATATATATACATATATATATATATATATATATATATATATATATATATATATATATAAGTTTTTATACCAACTTTACTAACTCAACTTGACGGCGCTCGTGTAAAAAATTTAGGCTTCCTTAACCGCTGATTCTGCAAATACCTTTAAAAATTTCTCAGGCAGTATTTTATCCACATTCAATTCCAAATAATCTTTACCAATAATTTTTCTATAGCTAGTATGTATCATGTAAAAGAGAATTTTCTTGAGCCTTCAGAGCTACCTAATGGCCTCTTTGCAAAAGGTCTCTGGAAATATATGCCTTCTCATTTAGGCATTAGGCATAGGACTAGAAAATCCTTAAACCATAAAGAGTCCTGAGCTATTAGAGATCATTTCATGAAATGTATAACCGATCCACTGAGCAACTTCTGGTCTGTGAACGTCTCTGCACAAGTACGGACACCAACCATTAAATAACCTAGGGTGGAGGTCTGAAAAGTGTAAAAACCTGGGATAGGAGGGAGCGGGTGGCCGCAGAATATAGCCCAGCAACCCTTTTGGATATTTGTTCAGACTATAGCCGGATGCGATTCTAGCTATTTGGGGGGCTATTTGTAGTTTTTTTCTGCTATCTCACTGACCAATTATAGTTCTATATTCAGCTCCATCATTGACCAATCAGAAACGTTTATTTTTCAAAGTCTTTGGTGCTTTTAATATTGATAATAAGTAAATTTTTCTTTGATTTTCTATTTTTTTTATGTAGTTGCTTTTCTATCTCATTTGTATTCTTTTTCCAAAATTAACCATTCAGTAATAACGTTTTTATTACGATAAATGTGCACTTCAAGAAACACACACTCGAAATCGGATATATCGAAGTGACTGTACCTTTTCAGCTACGCTTGACATATTTAAACTACAACCAACGCCATTAGTCAATATGTCTCTTACGTGTGAAGTTTGTTCCTTGAATGTTCACCATTTAGGTACTGTTCTAGCCGATAGCGATAAATCTATCGCATTCTTATTAAGCCTTGGGATTTAAAAACTATATGCTAGTGCCCTACTTGTAAAGCCGAACTTAAAATGAAGAAAAATTGGTTATTTTCTTGCGTTAAATCTTTTATTGGCACTGGTGGCAACCAAAAACGATGTAAATATAAATCTAGCGGTCGCAAGGGGACCTTTTTGATGTAAGGACACGAACCAGCGAAAAAATAGTAATAGTTGTATTTTGATTTATCGTGAACAGGATCCCAATGAGCGTAATATCCGAGCATACGGACGTAGGTCAAACAACTCTCGTTGATTGGTCTAGCTTTTGCCGGAAAGTTTTTTTAACTTATTTAGAAACATTTGTATCACAAATTGGAGTTCCAGGCAAAACTGTAAAAATAGATGAGGCGAAATTCGGCAAGCGGAACTATAACCAGGGTCGTGTAATGGAAGGCCAGTGGTTATTTGGAAGGTTTGAACGTGAATCGTCCCCGTCGAAAATCAGAATCGTAAAACTCTCCTTGCGGCGATAAAAAAGTGGATTTTGCCGGACACGATGGTTGTATCTGACGGATGGACAGCCTATTCAAATTTATCAACTGAAGGATACACTCATCTAACTGCCAACCAATGCCAGAATTTAGTGGATCCAAAAACTGGTGCCAGCACACAAAACATAGAAA
This sequence comes from Ceratothoa steindachneri, assembly GCA_963969495.1. Taxonomy (NCBI): domain Eukaryota; kingdom Metazoa; phylum Arthropoda; class Malacostraca; order Isopoda; family Cymothoidae; genus Ceratothoa; species Ceratothoa steindachneri. The sequence goes on along the minus strand of OZ018326.1, from coordinate 186,632,962 downwards.
AAGTGTGGAGGGATACGAGAGCAAATGTGCCCTACTATGGATGGATATCTCGCCACTGCTCCTTTTATAAAGAAGTTTCCTAACGTGAAAGAGCGATTCCACGAGTTCTAAATCACCGCACCGCAGCTAAACCTTATCCACCGGCCTAAAGTAATTAAATATTTACCATTATCATAGTGTATTAAACAATAGTTAATGGGGGGGTATAGGAGGTGAAACCACCCTATTTCTGAAAAATTGTCTTAAATTAACTACATATATACGATCATCATAGTGTATTCAACAAGAGTTAAAGGAAGGTATGGGGAGCGAAGCCCTCATTTCTGAACAATCAGCTAAAAGAAAGTAGCTAAAAAATACCCTCAAATAGAATGAAATCAGATCAAGCCATACTCTGAACAATTACCCCTTTTTTTCTTTTTTTCAATGGTCACAAATATATATTCTCGTCTACGCTTGCTCGAGATAAAATTACATTCATATTAGCAAATCCTCGTCGACGATGGTGTTTGGGGTGAGAAGAAAAATCGCAACAGTACCCCTTTGGCTGGTGGAAAGGGGTCCCCATCACTCATCCTAATGCGACAAAAGAGTTGTAATTGTTAAGAATAGTGTCCCATGATTTTGTTAGAGATTATTAGTATGGAATACAACTAGATTATTAAAATATACCGGAGAAGTGGGAGCGCAACCTTCCACAATAAAATGGGGTATAGGGGCGAAGCCGCCCATTTTGAATTTTCCTCTAAAATGATGTATAATACAATATGATACGTCTCCAAAACGCAGAAATCGCTAAGAAAATTCGAGCGCCACTAATCTTAACAATTACCAAAGGAGTTTCTCCTTTTCCATCTATGGAGCTGGCCTCTGGCAGGTCCACCTCCGCAATCGATGTGGTCCCTCCTTTGCTTTCTCAGTTGCACCTCCAAGAAACTTTTAGCGGAGAGGGTGTTCATTCTCTTCTTTACCTACTGGCTCGTATGGTTTCCTCTTCTTTTTGTTTAGTTGCTTTCTGAGCCCTTGATTTCCCGCGTGATTTTTTGGGCTACTTTTATAACTACTTTCTTTTTGCCTCACTCCATTGTTATGAGTAGTTATTTTAAGACGAGAATAAAAATAATTTGGTTTAGGCAAACTCGATCTGCCTACGCATAACCAAATACATAGCGAACTATGAAACACATCGATATCGTTCAATTTGGAACTAAAACCAACCAAAAAGATTACCAACGCTTTTCATACTTCGTTTCGGCGAACATAATTTCTTGTTTAATTGAAAACCAAGAAAACTACGTCAAACGACAAAATAGTAGCATGCATATATTATTTAGGAGAGATCGATAATAAAGTTATAAAAAAATAGAAAATACCCCCCCAAAAACAATTACTTTTTAACCGTCTTTATAAACTTGAAGGGAAGCTGGGAAAAATTTAATGTTAACGCTTTTCATACTTCGATTGGACGAACACAATTCGGTACTTGGTAAGATAAAAAGTGATTTTATTTAATGCAAAGAGCAAAGAAAACTACATCAAAAGACAAAATAGTGGTAGGCATATATTATTTAGGCGAAATCAATAATTATAAACTTACGCACAAAACATAGAAAATACCAAAAATACCCTACTTTTTATCAGTCTTTAGAAACACGAACGAAAGTTGGAAAATAAACGGTTCTGATTGGTTAATGATGGTGTTTTGAAAAAAAATAAAGTAATAGTCAACTAGCTTCCAAAATAGCGCGGTAAATCAGGGGCCGACCGCTTCCCCTAAGACGAAACGTCCGCGCGCTTCAACTAAGTAGTTAGACTCACATGAGCAAACCACCTCAAGTTGGTCATGAGACCGTCCTTATGTGTTTTTAAGGTGCCCCAGAAAGGAGGACACCATCTCGGCTCTCACGCTACCATCTAAGGCTGGACCAGGAGACTCGGAGACAGGACCAAGTAAAAGACAGAAGCCTTCTTCCTGCCAAAGGTTTCGAGGCTGAGGGAGGTAAAGACTCGTATGGCGAGACCAAATTACAGGAATAAGTTTTTGAAGGCGTTCGGCTTGTCTCCACCCATTCCATTTTACCTATCTTTTTGCAAAAAATAATACTGGGCAGCTAACCACTGCCATCCATCCCCGGGTATAAGGCATATACGATTCCACCACCACCGGTGGGGGTCAGGTACGAGGATGCGCGAGTTATACTCGGGCTTGTGTGTCCGTTCTTCTATTGGCTATAAATTCACTCCTTTAGGCATTTACGCCCGTATAAGAAGGTATAATGTTATTTCTGCATACATTCCACCGTCAGTTGACTTCGACGCGGGACATTTCTCCTGTTCGGGGATTTTAGTGGTAGAAACCCCTTCTGAGATGAATACATGATTCATACCAGGGTTCAGGACCTTTCTAACCTGAATGACGAGTGAAAATAGTTGTACTAAATATAGATGAGTTTATGCATCACTGCCCGAGAACCGCTTCATTTACTTGTCTCGATCTGTCTCAGTGCTCTCTGGATGGACATCCTGCTTCTTAGGTGATGTGCTCTATGATCTTCATTTTAGCGAAAACTTTCCTATTTGACTATCATTTTCTGGTCGCTCCCGACTAAGAATAAACATCTGTGATGGTTGGCGCGTTTGTAGGCATTTCAGTAAATTAATTCTCTGTTACAGTCGGGAGGGTTTAGGTGGGTTAATGAGGGCGTAGAATTATTCTTCGGCCACCTACTAGACTTTCCTTATCCAGGACAAAATTGTGCACTTCTGTTGGCAATTGCAGTTTTCCAGTGAAGCCTCGTCTTGTTAACCCACATTCGCAGCCTTAGGGTCTCTTGTTTGATCCGTGACGTTCAGGACATTTGGTCATGTTAAAGCTACTGCTTTGCTGTTTTAATGTTTCTTTGGCCGCTCTAAACCTGGCTACCTATGAGAGATTTACGCATCTGCATCCAAGCATGAATTGCCGATGATGAACGCGATCCACCACGCTGGTCTCTGTTTGGTGACTTGAACTTCCCCCCGAGTCCCCTATTGCGAGCATGCTTTCTAGGGAAATAGTACCCTAAATATTTTAAATATAGTTAGCCATTTATGCTATAGCAAAAGAAGTAGTGCAGTGATGTTGACTAAACCTTTCGCCAAATTTTTTTATGGAAAGGAAGAGTTAAATGGAAGTGATATCCTAGCTATTGTGGCTAAATTTTCAGCATCACACCGATAGGGATGCTGAGTGATCTTTGCTAGCCAGGAAAAAGAAAATCAAATTAATCGAACACATGTTCACTTAATAGATAAAGAATTGCGTACGGAAAGAGAGAATAACATACAGTGTACATTTGAATATGAACGATAAAAGCAGAAATAGATAAAAATAATGTAATTTACAGGTTAAGAATTAATAATCTCTTTACTCTAAAATGACCAACTTCTTAGAGTCTAATGCCACTGTTTATTATTTTTGATTACCTGCGCCATCGAACATGACACCAATGTTTAAGTAATAATTTTATTATTATTGTTTTTATCGACTGATTTATATATTAGAAAGTAGGAATTAACTCATCTTAAGAAATCCTAAAATTAATTCTTTTTAAGCTAGAGTCGATTTGTTCAAAGATTGACAAACAAATATTCCAAATGTATCTGCCATTATTATAATTGATTAACGTTATTTTTTATACTATTATTTAAGGCTAAAATTATAAGTGAATAAGTATTTATTTTCTATATCTGCGTATTTATACAATTTCTGCTGCTATTCCAATATGCTCTCTCCATAGAAATTGTGATCTACCATATTGCATATTCCAATAAGGCGTGGGTGGGATGGTATTCTGAATAAATTCCATTCTAATATAGATGAAGTAGATAAAAATAAGTGTTAATGAAAATGAATACAAAAATATAAAATTAAAGGTTATGTAAATGAAGCAAATTAAAGTTAATAAATGAAATATTAAATATTAATAGTCTGGAATAAATATTTGGTCTGATAAATATAATTTCGGAAGTTACTAATCAGAATAATCTTAATGCTAATACTAATAATACTCCAAATAAGGAAAGCTTATATTGGAATGTAAATTTTGCTTGAGAGTTCATATTGGCAAAATACCTTAATTTTCTAACAGTTTTCCAACCCTCTCTTCCCTTCCCCAGCAGAATTGAATGATAATGTGTGTTATAAGAGTCATTTTACCAAGCTCCTCTCGTTCATTCCAAAGTCTTTTCGTCGTCTAATAATTCAGGGAATTAAGAAAGTATATGAAAACACCAAACAAAAAAAGAAATCTTGGGCGTGCAAGTTTAAGACTTATCCGTTGTCGGGGTGAAAGAAGCAATCTCAAATATTTCGTTGCCTAGCGACCAGGGGATTCTCTCTTGCCTCTGACCTAAGGGAAATAACTATTGGCCCATTGAGATTAAAACAGTAAATCCCTCTTTATAGGACCAAAGAAAATTAAAATTTCACCCAATATCAATACTCTATGACATTTTTCTAGGCACGAATGAACAAAAGAACCACATACCCACAGAAAAACACTAAAATGTCTTAAATCATCAAAACATTGCACTAAAGTAGCAAAACAATCAAATAGAGTTCTTGGGTTTATAGCTAGAATATTTGCATTCAAATGTAAAAAATCGTCCATCCTCTATATAAAGAATTAGTCAGATTCCACTTGGAGTATGAAATTCAATTTTGGACCTATTATTTGCGTACTTGATAACCAAACTTTGGATAGAATTCAGCGTATAGCCACAAAATGATTCCCGAGCTTAGATATAAATCTCATTGAAGATAATTAAATGTCAATTTTATTTTCTCGACTCCAATCAAAGTTTTGCTAATAATAATAATAATAATGATAAAATAAACGAAAATTGGAGTGGGTTTGATAAAAAAGAATAATGACCAGAATTAAAAACATCAAAATTGTTATCCTTGGAAAATAGACGACTCCGTGGAGAGCTAATAGAAGCTTTCAAAATTATTAATCATGATCAGCATCACTAACTCTATAGTTTAAGAAGGGGATTTTTTTAAGTATTTGAACAATAATTTCATCTTAGTTTGGTTATGACTTAAGTATATTTAAAATTTAAATCAAGGTAATTTCTAAGAATTTTCTTAGAGTTTGAAAAAACAAAAAAAGTTTTGTTCAGAAAAAATAAATATGATTATCCAATGCTTTAGAATGTTTTAAAATAAAATGACTTACAATTGGTGAGGTTCAGAAAATTTATTAAAATTTAAGTAAGAATGCTTTTTTATTTTATCTAAAACTATATTTTAGCAATGTGATTTTTTGAAAGGGTGGAAATAGTTTTCGAGTTAATTTTAAAAATTATTATAATTCGCCAAGTTCAAAAAATTTATAAAAATTTAATTATGGCTGCTTTTATATTTTAATCTTTTATATTTTAATCTTAGTAGCGAAGCCATTGCCTGATGGTTATATATTTGTTGAATTTAAATAATTTTTTGAGTAGGACTATCGTCCCAACATTAAAATTAATCGCTCTAAAATGATTAATAGGTGATTAGACTCAATGATTGCACAAAATCTATTCACATAAGTTTTGCGCAAATTTCCTCTCCGAATATATTTAAGAATATACTTGACAATTACGAGTATTTTTCCAAAATGTAGATTTGGATTAGGTGAGATTCATCTGATATCATCTTTGTTCTTGGGATAGCCAGTCGAGTGGACCACCTCTTCTTTAATGGTCATTTATTCTATAATGTTTTAGATTAGTTTAGATTTATTATTTCAAGCCTAATTATATTTTTTATTTGTTCTGAATCATTCTTTGGTGGGCTTTTGTATAATAGGAAGCAGAATTCTTCGAGGAAAATTGTTTGTTACTTAAATGCTTGTCGTGTTCCTTTCAAAACTTTGAATTTTATGATCTACATTAAATTTAACACAAAATATCATAAGAAAGCTTTTTGTGGTAGACGTTAGATGTCACTATTTATTTCAGTTGATTTCTTTATGTATTTAAAGTTATTGAATCTTTGTAACAATTGAATTTCAGCAAGTTCAAATGTAGGATTGCATTAATATAATTATCCACATTTTTTCAGATAAACTGGGAAGGATGAAAGTTATCTCCGAGAGTTTGATCCGGAATTCGAAAACATGAGTTCTTTAATTATGTGGAGAAGACTTACAAAAGATTCCTCGACCTAATTCAGAAGTTAAAGTTTCCTCTTCCCTTCGCCCCTTTTTATTCCAGAAGAGAATCAAAAATCAACAACCGTAAAGAGGGCGCATGTTACAGGCAACTAAACAACAAACGCATTTACTTTCGAACAACGAATATTTTGCAGTTTAAAAGAATGAGATTGATTTATGTCAAGTAATGGAGAAGGAAGGGATTGCAAATGAAAACCTCACGACTTGCAGCAAAATTTTAGATCCCTCATTTTAGAAACAAATGATTCCTCCTTTGTTTCATTTGTATCCGAGCAGAGACAAAGCAGGATTCCTGTTATTGAAGTTTCTACAAATTCAGTTCTCAATGCCTCTCAGCATCTTGCATCTAAATTAAGTGATTGGATCAGAACGCGTCCCGTTAGTGTTTTGTCTACGCCAGACATGCAGAATATACAAATTGTTAATTCCAACATTATGAAAAATAATAATAATACGACCAATTCCAAAAGCTTTTTCCCTTTAAAGAGCAACATTATTGTCGATGTGGATAGAGAGGAGTTTTCACAACGGTGTGATCCAAAGACCAAAACCGCCTAGCATTTACGGTTCTCAATGAAGAAATGTTGCTTTCTTTACCAAGTCATAGCTTCCTTATATGTTATGATCAAAACCTGACCGATAATTATAACCGGCAAGATGATGAAGTTCTCTTTAAACGAGGGAGAAAATTTGCGATTCTTGAGAAAAAAAAGACTTTTGGAGATCTCTTGAAGTAAAGAATCGGTTAGATTTAGAATAGCATTCAAAGAACTCCCCCTCGAAAGAAACTTCACAGGTTTGTGTAGATTTAGCTACCGGTAGCTCTGGGCAGGGTATTCTAGAAAACAATCCACTAACATTTTATATATTGGAATCAGAAACAGCAACTTCGCCTCTAAACAAATTTCAAAAAGGTTTTAAGTATCCCATAGTATATAGCGTTAAAACTACTGAAAATTAGAAACAATACATTATGACACAATCTTTGATAAATCAGGGGGAAAATAATCAAAATATCACCAACACACTTCCTTACTCCAAGTACCAAAAGAAAATGAGATGCGATCCTGATGATTTTAAATCGGCAAGCAAAAACAATGAATATGATGATAGTATTCATAACCTAACCTCACCTCCCAAAATGGAGTGACTTTAAATTATAACGTCATTAGTTCTATTGACGAAGATAACATACACTGCCAGGATAAAGATATAAATTACATTGCAGACAGTGTTTCCAAGGTAATGGAAGCGCATGCGGCTGCGATATAGAACTCATAATGTTTGTATAAAATATTTTCAAAATGGAGTAAAATGAAAAATGGTTTTACCAAAAATATTTTAGGTGCTTGCCTCGTCATTGGAGGTATTGTTAGTGGGAATCCTCTTCTGTTGAAAGAAAAAAACCGTTGAAAATACAACTTGAAAAACTTCCTTCCAATAGTACATAAATATTTGTGTGACCAGATACCTGAAATTCCATGGGATGTGGCTTCATTTGTTTACATGTAAAATCTTGCCCATATCGTGCAAATAGAAGAAGAAGATATATTATCGGTTGAAAGGTTATTCTCTTTCATGAATGAAAACGAGTTCGAAGAACTTGGCATCGTTCGACAGTGGGCGATATCAACAGTTATACAATCTCTTAAGATGTCCAAATCTCCGCATTATCTCTTCTCTTTCAACGCACTGAAATTGTACATGCAAACTCAAAGACAGGTTTTCATTCTCATGAACGATCTAAAAAACAGAGTAAGCTAAAATATGTAATTTATTTTATATTTATTTGATGAATATTTCTGTAAATGTCAATAGGTTTAAAGTTAAAATGACGGTATTTGTACAACTTAAGTGAATTTAATATCCAGATTAGTATTTAATTTCGTTTTTGTATATTTAGTAAAGTTCTTTGTTGTTTTATTTTGAGTAACGAGAACTTTGGTGTTCGTGGCTCAAGATATATGATATTTATATAAATAATCTTTAGATAAATTCAAATTTGTATATGAAAAAGAAAAAAATAAGTGTTCAATATAACTATCAAAATCATTAATGGTGATAACTTCACACTGAGTTTGGAGAGGTGGGACAGAGTAAAAGCTTTCATTTTGGCTGAGACTGTCTTAAATCTCCAACAGAAAATTGATTATCATGTGTAAATACAAGGCTGTCGTATGAATTTACACTTTTCTAATAAAAATTTAAGTTCACTGCCATGCATTTAGCAATCCGTTGACCGAGATTAACTTAAGGACTCCACAGAATATCTTTGAAATTAATGTTATCAAAGAGCATGACTTCAATTTCCGCTTTGCAGAGCATCTAACAGAGTTAGTAGAACTTTGAAACCCAAATGAAATTAGACATTACTCATGATCAGGGAAATGGGTTAAATTTCAGAAAAAACCCTCCCTCTATTTGTTTGATAATTCATATATATTTTTGCCTAAAAACAAGTCTTCTTTAATTTAGAGACTGTTTTTCTTGAGAAATAGCAAAAAAATGTTTTTGGTTTTTGTCAGGTTATCGCAATTGAATCATTTTGTATGAAAATATTTTTTAATGTAATTTCAAAATAGGGGAGCTTCAACCCCATACCACTCTTTAATTGTGGGAGTTGCACCTCCACACACCCCGCTATCTTTTAAATAAACTTGTAGTAGTTCTAATTCTAAAGCCTATCATTAGATTCCAATTAAAAAGAAGATTGCCAGATGTCGTTAGGCCTCTAGTTTTTATACCGCGTTCCTTGACTTTAGACATAAAGCCTCGCCCCGAAAGCTATTTAAATCTATCATATTTTCGTTAATATTATTTAATATGAAAACTCCAAATCATATTTTAATTCATACAAAATATCCCTCTCAAAATGCTATATAATACAATATGATTTGATTCCAATTAACAATGTGACTCCCAAGATGGCGGTCAATCTAATTTTCGTCATAACATCATAATTAGAATTTTCTCGCCTTAATTATTGAAAGTGCTGTACAAAGTATATCTTTGATATACACTATATAGAATATATCTATATAGAGTATATCTTTGATATACACTATATAGCATTTGCGTATTTTAAAAATAATAAATATACGAGTATTTATAACAAAGGCCTGCAAAAATCAAAGGCGTGCATTTTTCGAAATTTATCTGTGAAATTCTTCATGAATAGTCGTGGTGGCATTCAGTGTTGACTTCCCTCTGCTTTTGTTACTTGGCTACAACACTTTTGTCACAGTTCTTCTAGGTAATTTTGGTATGCTTTGAAATTTCTATCACTTACCAGTTTTTTTGTATAAGCAAATGTTTTTTTGCATAAATATAAGAAATATGTATTGTATCGATGTATATCTCACGTCAAATATCACTTGATTAAACGGATATAAATTACATTTTATACCATTTCAGATCTTATTATATATTTTAGAATGACATCAAGTTGATATGATAATCCTCCAGATAGGTTTTTAAGTCTCTGAGCTGCAAGAGGATGCCATAAGTAGAATAAAAAATATGCTCGATTGTGTGCCTTCCCAGCACTAACATCCTAACTTTGCCTTTTCCGATCTTAATGCATGGGAGGGGATCTGCAGCTAAATGCCTTCTACACACTCTAATTTTATTTAGCCTCACTACTTTCTTTATTGATAGCTCCTTACAAACTTTCTGCGAGATTTGGTTTCTTTGGTATTGCGCTTTAAATTCAAGTAAATAAAGTCTTCTTTCTCTAGCAAATAGACATGAATTAAATATGGAAGCGACAGCGGCAGGAGTAAGGATTAAATTACCAATAAACACCACTTATTCGTTAGGCAGTATGCGAGAGAATGTAACAGCTTGACTAAATGGCCAAATCAAAACTATGGCATTCTCACATCTTACAAGTAGAGATGGCCCATATATTATAAATGCAGAGAGTTACCCACATGTGCATGTTAAGCAGAATGACAGCTTTCGTGATATGGAATTAAAAAAAATTAAAAGCTATTTGGTTTCTTGCATTAAATATGGAATCTTCTTCAGCAAAATACCAATGACTCCTATTTTTACATCAGAATTTACAATATTTGTTAATTCTTTTACTTATTGGAGAAAAGTGTTGCCTAATTACTGTTATTAGTTATTTGATGTAAAAATCGGCAGTAACTATGATCTCAAAGAGTAGTGATTCAAGAAAAGTACGGCTCAAGACAAATCGCTGAAAAGTGGATTTAAATGATCAAATTCAAACCTAATAGCAGTTGTCGCTATTTAATAGTTTTCAAAGGATCCGTCCTTTTAGCTTAAATAAACAAACTACTCCGGTCTCTTCGGGTTATAAGATGTCGCGAGTTGAGCATTTAAATAAATCTCGAATGATTTTATTCATGAATTATAAATTCTCTGCCATCATGTGGTCTGTTTCTATATTATTTACATCCGTATCATTAAAATAGCTGCATATTAAAGCGCTTGGGAGATTCATAAATACTACGTTGACCAGAGAAGAACAAATAGAGAAACAAATTAGGTGAAAGAAATTTTACACAATTTATTGCAAAGAGGAAAATACATAAGAAAAGCCAGTTAATGAATTCTTGAGTCTACAACTCAATTCTTCATTAATCTTTTATGTCAGTAAATGACCACAAACACCTCGCCCAACCACTACAAGGGTGACCGAATAACATAAGTTTGTGAAAGAATATTAGCAATTTTAAACTGTTTAGTAGATTAGACAAGCATATAGAACTTTTCAAATTTAATGGAGGGCCGAAGGGAGTGTTTGTTACAACTTTGAGCTTAAAATGTGAAAGTAATTCGAAGTATGGCAATTAATATCTTCGCCTAAGGAAATGATGAAATAAAGATTGAAAATTAATTTGCGAAAATGTCTCCTAATATCTTCAGTTGTCAGACGAAAAGTATTTTATACAAAAAGAGATAAAGATAGAGATGATTCATTGATTTATATATAATGACAACTTTTAATTTGGTGAATGATATAACTAAAATAGAAATTAGCCATTTTACCTGTCCTGTCGTTTTTGCAGGTTCTAAAAGTTTTGGTATATGTTTGGCAGGGGCAAAAAGCACCCAGTACGCTGAGAGTTTCTTTTGAAAATATTGCCGAATTTCTTAATCTTAAGACATAATTTTTAGGTTTAGCGTTTTTTACTTTTTCCCATTATTTCTTTCTTTAATTGAGCTGTTCTTTGCACCTCTCCCTTATTTTTTATCTCTTCTAAACTCTTGCCTTTAAACTGCCAGTTTCTAGTCTCTAGCGCTCATTCACATGCAAATCCTTTCTCTCTCTGTTTATATACATTCATTGCAAAAACCAAAGAAGACATCTTCCTTAAAAATATTTTAAGGGAAGATTGGTAAAGAAAATGCTAATGCTAGAGAAAGTAAAGATGTTTTGAAGAAATATAGTCGCTTTTCGTTAGGGCTGTGAGAGCAAGCAATCAAAAAGATTATAGAAAGAAAGAGAGAACAAAAGATGCAAAATATCCACCCTAAATTGTGTTGGGTGTAACATTATATAAATCTCCATGAACAATTTCGTACAAAGAACATAAACACTCAAATGTACGGATTTGCTGAACCTGGTGGGAAGGGTTCTTGGTTTTCCAGAAAGAAACAAGTATTAATTATTGAAGGTTAGATTCAAATTCAATTCTTCAAAATATTTTAAGAAAAAAAACTACTGCTATTTTTCTTAGACTTATTTTAGATAGTAAACACGAATAAAATACAAATCGTCTAAAATCCCAACTACAATATTCCCTTTACTCACCTTGTCAATATATTGGAAAAATATTGAAATGCCTTTAATACAATTATTTTGAGAATTTTTTCCAGTTTCAGTATATTGTCCAGTTTTTTGGACTCAGAATGTATATATTAACAAGGGTTTTAAAATTTCGTGTAAGTAAATCAAGAGTGCGCCGTTATTTTGGCGCGATGATAAAGATAGGGTCCACTTTGTTTTATCGTTATAAAATCCAGCTATCTCTATAATTTTTTAAATATATTATTCATAATATAATAAATTAGTTATTCAATGCTCCAATGACTAAAACTAAAATAATTAGTATTTAAAAGCATAAAAACTAGGTATATTTTATCTTTTCCAATACATTGGACATGGTGAAGGCTATGCAAAAGAAGTTATCTTTTTTTATTTTCTTGTTCTTATAATCCGCGATAGATACTCACTCTTGACTTTCCTACAGGAAAATATATATATATATATATATATATATATATATATATATATATATATATATATATATATATAAAGGGTGTTCCAATAACTTGGACCAATTTTAAATGTGAGTTAAGTTTAAACGTCTAATGATTTTTTTTCTTTTTCTTCAGTCTTTGGCAATTTCAACTATGGAAAGATTAACAATCGAACAACATGTTAAAGTTATAGAAACCTATTACGAAAATAGACGTTTAAACAGAAACGCATTTAGGATACTTAGCGATTTATTTGGTCAACATAATCAACCAGCCGAGACTGAAATTGAGAAAATTAGTCGTAAATTCAAACAGACAAGGTCAGTAGCAGATATAAAAAGGCCATTGCGTGCTCGTTTACGCCGTTCAGCTGAAAACATTGCCGTGGTGCGCGAGAATGTGGCCGAAGATCCAGACATCTCCACTCGTCATTGCGCGCAGGAATTGAACCTCTCCACAACAGCGTTACATCGAATTTTGACAAAAGATTTGTCTCTACACGCTTATAAAATTCAATTGACACAAGAACTGAAGACTGCTGACCATTTGAAGCACCGTACATTCGTTAATTGGGTGCATGAGCAAAGACAAGCCGATGATGATTTTTCGCAAAAAATCATCTTTAGTGATGAAGCTCATTTTCATTTTGGTGGATTCGTTAATAAGCAGAATTGTCGCATTTAGGCTCATGGAAATGCCAGGAAGATTGTTGAAAAGCCACTGCATCCACAAAAGGTCACTGTTTGGTGTGCATTTTTTGCTAGTGGAATCATTGGGCCTTATTTTTTTGAAAATGATGCCGGGAATTCTGTTACGGTAACAGGCAAGCGATACCGTGTCATGATAACCAACATTTTATGGCCTGAATTGAATTCTATGAGTGTCTAAGATTTGCGGTTTCAACAGGATGGCGCCACACGCCACACAGCCAATGCAACAATGGCTTTATAGAATGAGAACTTCCCAGGTCGCATCATCTCTCGAAACAGAGAGGAGGTCAATTGGCCACCACGATCGTGTGACTTGACGCCTTTAGATTTCTTCCTTTGGGGTCATCTCAAAAGTAAGGTCTATGCCAACAAGCCAACAACAATTCAACAGCTGAAGGATGAGATAATAAGGCATATTGGTGAGATCGAGGAGCAACTATGCAGAGACGTCATTAAAAGTTTTGACCATCGAGTAGAGGTGTGCCGCCAAAGCCTTGGCGGACATTTAGGCGATATTATTTTACACACATAATGGCCATAAATCAAATAACATGATACAATAGTGAAATAAATAAATTTTGAACAATAACACTGTTTTATTTACTGCTAACTTCGATATGTCTTAATGGAACACCCTATATATATATATATATATATATATATATATATATATATATATATATATATATATATATATATATATATATATCACTCTTTCTATCCATCTTTCTATATTTTATCGATCTCTATCGAACTATCTATCAATCCCACGCGCGCTATATCGTTCCCTCTCTCTCTCTTGGTCTCTCTATATCTTTTTCTCTAACTATCGTTTTTTATCTCTTTCTCTCTACTTCTTCATTTCTCTAGCTTTATATATATATATATATATATATATATATATATATATATATATATATATATATATATATATATATGTATATATATTTCTATTTCACTGTTGCTCTATCTCTATTGATCTATCTTTCGCTTTATTTTCTCGTTTTATCTCTCTCATGCTCTTTCTCTCTAACCTCTATCTTTATATCTTTTTCTCTATCTATCCCTTTTTATCAATCTCTCTTTATTTCTCTCTATATATCTATCTCTATTTATCTATCTCTCTATGTATCTATATATCTCTTTTTCTCTATCTATCTCACGCTCAGTCTACTTCGCACATTTTTTCTATTTATCTCGCACTTCTACTATTTCTGCGTCTCCCTCCTTCACTCCCAAAAGACTTCCTTGATCCGTTATGATTCACGGAAGCTAAAGATGTTTTTTTCAAAGGCTAACAAATTTCATCTTTGTAAAGCTTGAATGAAAGAGGTTCTTCAAAACCAAACCGGCCACATATAGCTCGCATAACAAATATCTCGGTCACAATATGCTTAGTTGGATGGCTCATTTTCCTAAGTTTTCGAATCCATTTAATGCTTCTCTATGTAAAAAGAATTATTGCAAGCAGAAATCTTTTTTTGTTTTCTCAAAATGCCAAAAAACACTTTAATGAAGAGCGGAAAAATTGTTTTCTTGAACATCACACAAAAAAAGAATGCTTAACTTACGTCACAGTCTCCAATATATTGGACATCTAATATGGGGTACTTATAAAGGTTATTATTATTTGAAGAGAAATTGAACGGGTAACAGCGAAAAATGTCTCCTTCTTATATTCCTGTAATTTGTTAGTCATTAAAGCTTGAAGGTAGAAATCAGTATCACTACAAAGAAAAATAGTTGAAATTTTATTAGCTAGCTTTTTAACATTCAAATTGACCAGCACAGGACACTATGCACTTTTCAATATGATCATCAAACTTTCATATGGCATTTTGAAAAATATTTACATTGAGGGATGCAATGATTTCTCGAAACTCATTCTTTAGTCTTGTGATATTAGATGGTGCAGCTCGAAATAGTCTTTCTTTTATAAAACTCCATAGAATGTTCTAAAGGTGACAAGTCAGGTGACCAGGTCAGCCAAGGGAAATTTGTCTTACGCGACATTAGTCGTTAAGGAAATAGAGCCTTCAATCAGGAGGACACGGTTGCTCATGCAGTTTTGGCTGTAGTGCTTTTTTGGTTTAACCATTCGCTAGGATATTTGCTATTGGGGATAATGCTTTTGACCATGTCAAGATATCTGACAATCTTGCTTGAATGAGCTTGTTCTGTTTCATGGTCCTCAAAGAAATAAGGCCCATAAATCTTATTTCCACTTAGTCCAGACCATATTATTATCTTTGGGGAGTTCAAAGTTATTTAAAAGTGATTATTTGGCTTAGTTAGGGACCCCTTTCGATAATTCTGTTAATTTGCATGCCTTCAGCTATATGTGACATTCATCACTAAAAATTATGTTAGTCAATAGTAATTGGTCATCATCGCACATTTATTTAACGCTGAGAAAAAAGGATAACCTTCGTTGCTTATCCTGCATTGAGATTTATTGAGGCCATTGACTTTTGTCTGGTTTTAAATTTAGATCTTTTTTAAGAATAGTTCGCACAGCTTCTTTATTCAAATGTATCTCAGCAGCCAATTTTCTCACTGACTTTGTTTCATTCTCACCCTTTTTCTTACGACCGTGATTTCCTTTATTTAAATTACGAATTGTACTGTATGAATTCCACTTCACCTAATTTCTCTGGATTGTATTTGTTTAATCCTATACTAAATCTTCTTTGAAAATGACGAATTGATTTGATTATGGAACCATGTCGAATCATTAATTCCACGCCAAAACTACGCTGTTGAACAGTTAATTGTGCCATTTTGCAGAACCTAAAACAGAACTGTTCAATATCATTATAGATAGGCTATCCTAGGCTGGGAAATACTATCTACCGCAAGCTTAGGCTACCTAAAATAGCAAATAAAATTTCAAATATTGTTATATGGAATGGTACTTATTTATACATTCAAGCTTTAATAGCTAATAAATTACAACATTATAAAAAGGGGACATTTTTGGCTGTCACACGGTATCTCATTTTACATATTTATAATAAATAAAATACTGATTAAAAATATTGCCAGTGTTTTGATCCTATGACTGAAGGGTATATTTCAATGATAAATGTAACAATACATATACAAAAACATTATCACTTCAATACACGGTAACTGTGAGGCAGTGATGATTGATTGTGACTGAAGAAAGAGGTAAGAAAATTTCGGCCATAATATCCATCATTTTTTTCAAAATATTTATAAACTCTTTTGTACCACATTTTGCTTCCTTGTTGTAAATTTAATATTGAAAAACTCTCTTGATTTGGAGTTTCACCAAGTTTAAATCACACAGTTTGCTTTGGTCAAATCGGGAGAAAGTATAAGAAGACTTTATTTATTTCATGCGTTCTTTTTCTTGAAAGATATTTTCAAAATATCGCTAGAGAAGAAAAACATTATCACTCCACGGAAATGATTTGATTATAAAACTTTTATTCTTAGCCACAAAAATATTTAGCTTTTCTAGAAGTTTGAAAAATTAAAACGAGAAAAATGAGAGCATATCGGCCAGTAACCTTTTCAAAGTAGATAATAAAAAAAATGCTGAATTTATAGGGAGTGTAAATATAAATAAGGTACATACTAACAATTCATGCTACGAAACAGAAAAGAGCGCAACTAAACCACTCTCTGTAGTCAAGTCCCATTACTTGGACTTTAAAAAAAATATATGAATATTGATTATAAATAATAAAAAGTATTATGTTTTTTTTTAACTTAAGAAGAGAAAACCAATGACAAAATCTCCTTTATCCCACCTTAAGACATTTCGAAATCACTTGAGTAACAAGAAGGCGTTGTCTCGTTTCCAGGGCAGCATTCCTTGTCGCTATAGTATTCAACGACGAAAATGACGTAGGAAAGTACTTTGTCTCTACACACATAACCTTTTAAAATAGAAGCTTGACACGCAGGGGATGTGGATTCATTGGGCACTTCTCACCCCGCCACGTCATGATCCAACTTTCACTGAAGTTAGAATATTTTAGGGACTTGAGCGGCAAATAATAGAGCAATGGTGAACAAGCTTTCATTTTGACAGTGGTCCCAACAGAAGAGACCCTCCTTCGATCACGAGCTAAATGTGATACAACGAAAGAGCGTGTCGCCATTTAGTGTTACTTTTTTAAATCACTTCGTGTTTAAATTTGTTTTTGCAGCTTATCTCTAAAGTGGAAAATGCATATCAAATGCGTATTTAATACATCACTAAATATGTATGAATACTAATAATCTGCGTAAAGTAACTTTTCTTCTTAAACATTATTTATGGGACATCTCTCATTATAAAGATTATACAAGTGAATTTGATACCAAACACTAGTATTTTTTAACAACCATTAATATATTCCTACAGAATTAAAAACTATAAAAAAACATACGTTCCAGTCTTAGTCAGATCGTAGGAGAATGAGAAAGTGAAAGTGGGAAAAAGATCCGTACACTTCTCTGCATCGGTACATTTTTATTTAGTCAACGAATATGATTACTTATATTCACATTACATATATCCCATTTCAATATGCATAACAAAATAAGACTATAATAGATAGTAAATACTACATATCTTTATTAATTCAGGTAGGAACTACCTTGTAGCTTCCTAGCATATCAAATATAAATATACAGAGAGAGGAAAGACGTAAATAAAAATCCAGTTAATTACTGAGCTAATGTAATTACAAATTTAGAGAAAAAAATACAATTTGAGCAATGAATGTACTTTTTAATACTTTGTAGACTTCATTTTAGCGGCCTTTAGAGGTGCAAATCCCCAAGGCATAGTATTAAATAATTATGAGTTAGAGCTTGGCATATTTCGACCATATTTTACGGATGAAATTCAGCAAATTTTACCATCTTCCTGTTTATTTTTTTATATTTTCGGTAAAGAATCGTCTAATATCTCCTACAAATGTTCAATTGATTTGATGTTAGGGAACTGACTCGGCCAAGGACATTCTTTGATGCCTCTTTAGTCCTCTTTAGTCCTCACAGTATTTCGTCTTTTTCAATTTTGAAATTTTAATAGAAATGTACTTTTCGTGGTTGATTTTTCAAGCACACTCAACCATAACAGAAAAGCCACCTTTGGTTGAAACCTCCTTTTGTCAAAGTCATTAGGAGAAATATCTCAACCAATAACCCTCTAGTGTCTGAAAATTGAGCACTTTATCATAGATTTGATGATAAAACATTGGGTGGCCATTTGCTTCCTGCAGTCTCTTTAGAATGAACGTTTGTTTCTTATTACTTCAATTAGAAGTTAGCTCATAGCTTCTAAGCTATGATTGCAGCTTTACATTACGTTTTTTACTTGCCATAATTAAGCAATTGTTATATTCACATTCCTTTTTCACTTTTTTAAGGAAATATTTTCTATATCTTTTAGTTCATTCTATACTTTCTATAAATTTTTATGTATCTAGCACATCATGCAATTTATTTTTTTTAGGACTTTTTTTGGCATTGTCTCCTTGCTTGAGCTCACTCCTAGAGGTTTATGAACTGCTTATCTAATATATGCTTAAAAATATATAAAAAAGACTTTAAAAATACATTTTTTTAAAGAGATAATTCGAGTTTGAGATTATTTTAAAGGTAACAAATTTTGCCACGGTTGTTGAAGAGAATCATTTTAGGAAAGATTTATAACCATTTCTATTTATATCCAGCATCAAGTAAAAAGAGAGCCTATATGTAAACACCTCAATCATCTGAGAAAAAAAGCATTAATATTCTCGAGAAAGCATGTTTAATGCCTTAAGTCTTTTCCGAAAGGTAGGTTGCAAATATCCAAAATAGGTCTTGTCGGATCACATTAAACTCTCAAATATATCGAGATCTTTATCCAATAAAATTGACCAGATTGGAGAAGGTTGCAGAGCACATAGAAGTTGTGTGGATGAATGATCAGCTTACATAGCTAAAACATTATATCTCAAAGTCTATATAAAGATTTTTTTGACATCTTTAGGTCGATTGAAACTTTTGCCACAAGACTTCAGCTCTGTATTAAAGAGTTTAAAACTTAAATTCGTTGAACATATAAGTGACTATTGTGTGAGCGATTGTGCATTAAAATTGTGTTAAATTTCGTCCATGTCGATTCTGTGATGCGCATATAGGCCCTAGCTTGTCTTCTTCCACAAAAATAGATATCTTACTTAATAAGTTGCAGTCAGATGTTCTATGAAAATTCGAAAAAGTAACTGAACCAAGATCGAACCATGTCCAATGCCAATAGTTCCAGATGATATGCCATTTTTACTACATTTTACTGGTTGAACTTAGGAAGCAATAGCTACTTGCATGGGGTATTCTGTGTCACTGCTAAACCACGTATCTGTAGGATTAGTACATCCAATTGACCCAAGCTCTCGCCGTTAAGCACCTTATCGGATGGGTTCGTCGCCAGAGTGCCCGCACCTTTCCTATCACAATGTTTGCATGACTTGCCGCCTGGTACTCAAAATAGTAGGTGATTAATCTGCCTCTACTCATTTGTTGACCTGCCTATATATCCACTTAATTACATACCATAATCCAGTCTTTCCCAACCTTTACTTTTACTATCTATAGAGGTTCAGTTGGTTCGCTGCACTTTAGGCATCGTACCAGAACCTTAAAGAGCGGAAGGATTAATTGTTAGATCCCAATCTCCCTAAAGGGTCGAAAACCAGAGAACTGGGGAGAGGAAATATTAATTGTGGATTGGGTTGGGTCACACACTCTATTTACCGATTCCAGTACGCCTGTGAGGTGGTTACACTGCCCCCTTCATATATAGGATAAATGGCAAGGACTAATTGCCCGTATATGGCGGGGCAGGTATTCCAGGCATAATTTAGCTCACGTCCGTTAGACGTGAGCTATGCGAACTATTCTTTTCAACTTTCACGATGCTCACAACCTCAGAAGATATAATATAGCACTTAGATGATTAAGGAGAGCCCCATCAAATTGGTCTCATGCCCCTCTAATTTAACGGTATGACGAGGTTACTTAAAGCAGCTCTTCCACTAGATCAGGGTCACCCTCTCTCCACTCCTAACCCATAAATATGTCTCCCATTTAGCGGCTTCAGAGCTAAATGGGAGCCTGCGTGTCGTTCCTACGACGTTTATATCTCGATCAGTAAATAGACCTAATGATTCACCGGTCGGTTTTTCGAGGGTACGAAAAGGAATGACCGAAAGGATGTCTCCCCTGAGGCTACAGTAGACCCCAAGGTGATCCCGCTTCGAGTTAGGTTCCCACCATTTCAAAATCCTCTCTCAGGAAAGATTATCCTATGGAGATACTTTTCCGTTAGAAGGCAAAGGGAGGAGAAGATTCTCTGTCTTTCTTTGAAGCTCCGCGGATCATCTGGTTCTTTGCTATTTCGTTGAGGGACCAACTCGACGCTGACCCCTCCAGATTTGCGACTCCTTCGGGAAGAGAGCAGAAGAGTTTGCACAACCCAATTACCTCCCTCAAAAGAAAAGCAAACAGAAGCACAAGTTCCATGACCAACTGTTTCCCTGCCAACTCGGAAGATGAATAAGCCATGGATGACTATCCACTTCTGGACGCAATCGCGCGGAGGGGCAAAATCCTTAATAATAGATCAGTGAATGAAAGCTCGGTGACGTTGGAGCCCTTCTTTGAAAGGCTACGTGGCGTCTCTTCGAAATAGAAGGCTTTAAGAATTTTGTAGTATTATACTATACTGATGATAACATGTTGACAATGTACTCATGTTTTATCGGTGTCAGCCAATATTCAGTGTTTTCGATAGGATCTTAAGGCCACCAATTTCTCGGGCGAGAGCCTTCTGTTAAATCTGTCTGACTTACCCAGTTACCCATTGTTAATTCCCTTCGAACAATCGATAGATCGCCTTTGCAGTGATACTGTACTCTTCCATAAACTTTGTGAAAGGATTATGTATTCTATACAGGGAAAATCGTTAACTATTCTTAGAAGAAATCAAAGAGGAGCTGACACACAATTGAGCTGTCATGGTCGAACTTGTAAGGGAAGAAAACGAGAGGTGCCTCGAGACCCAACCCAAAGGCTCATCGTTACGTTCCTCATGACAGGCTACCTCTGTCAATGTGAACGTTTAAGCAATGCTAAGGAATCAACTTATTTTTAACACTACTACGATATACCCATTTCCACCGCTTCGGCCATTAAAATCAAACATGCAGACGTGCTATGTCAGGTTAACCCGAACTATGTGATAATTGCTCTAAGAACTTATATTATAAATCGTAATTGTTCTAAGGACAAGTGTGAAATTTTTACGAATCGTACCTATGTAAGAAGGGTATGCTGGCCGTTCTGGCTTCAGACTGAATTTCTTTTCGATAGGACAAAAATGTCGAACCTTGTGCAACCTGGATCATACTATTCCTCTCATGGTAAAATAAATCACTCTGCTCCTAGTTCCTCCAGGCTTACTAGCCCGGTAGCTATGGCATTAATTAAGAAACTCTTAGAAGGTTCTACCTCCTCGAGGCTCCGAAATGGATATATATAGTTGGTGGCAATACCGGCCTGAGACGCTTGGCAGCCCCTTGGAAAAAGCGAGCCAGTCCCGGGCCTTCAAGGAGTCTGTCTTCAGAAATTAGGGCAAGAACAATGAAGCTTCAGAGCACTCGTCCATGTTTAAGGGTAGACGGGGTGCTTTATATAGGCATAAACCTGAAAAAGACGAAAGCTGCCAGGTCAAGCCTCCGTTACATGTTCCGATATCAGGGCGATCAGGTTCGATAGCGTTTGTGCTCTCTACCTGGAACGATTTCGTTCACTCACGACTGTGAGGTAATTGAGGTTTTTTAGTAGGTGTTCCTCTCTCATAGGTTTTAGTAATTTTGTGTTTGATGCAGGCTCAGAGCCTTTGGAAGCGGGCCTCCCTTCGTTGCTTGAGCGTGCCTTTTGTCGTTTTTTTCTGTTTTTTTCCTCTTTGTTTTGCTTTTGGTTTGTTTCTTTTCCTTAGCGTGTTTTCGTGAGTGTTAAATTCACCTAAAGATAGGCTAGTTTTTTTCAACGGTGATATCCTTAGTTGGCTGTTACAAATGGATACCGTAAAAGTAAAAAAATATGTAGTTGTAGCAGTATTTTTAGGAGTAGTACTGAGGTTTGTACAATTATTTTTTATGATTTTGCCCACTTAACTTTACTTCTACGAGTGCTACTATTAATTAAATAACTACTCTTGTATTCTGAAGCTTAGGCATTGCGACATTATTTTCTTACAAGCTTTAATGATTCTGAAGCTACATAAATGTTTTTATCGCTTGTGTGAAGTGTGTCATTTTTTTTGTGCCAATTTTTCCATTTTCTTTTTTCGCTCCAACGCAGTTTAGCACTCGAATTTTCTTTCCTTATAGAGTAAAATGCGGCATTAATCTCCCCAAAAATTTAATTGAAGATCATAAGAAATAATCGTGATGAATGAGAAAATGGTAAAGTGGACGGTGAAAAAGAAAGTATTTTAAAGTAAGCAATACTCACTCTATGAAGAAAATAAATTTTTTAAGTTGATTTAAATGGTTTTAGCAAATTCATTTAGCTTCTCAGCCTTTTTCATTGAAAAATTCATTTTCGAATATCTTTTCTTGCATATTATTTTATTAGCTCTAATTGCCTCCTATTTTCGAAAACTGGATTAATATTATATATAGTATCCTTCTACTTTTCAAAAGCAGCAAAAAGTAATGTATTCGAAACAAAAAATTAAACAAATAATTTATTTCTCTGCTTTCAATATATAAACTCACCTGGATCACCTAAATATCCAAAAATATACTTTAAGATTTGTTTCAGGAAAAAAGAATCGCATGTATGTAAGAAATAATAATATCAATTATATGTAATATTTAGTGAATTTTAAACTGTTTGAATTACGGACTATGAATTAAGTTTGCAAGCATTGGGCAAATAGTGAGATAATTATGTATATTTCAGTATTCCATTTTCTTCACTTTTGCTAGACATTAGAGAAAACTGTGGTAAGAATACTGAGTCATACCTAAAGTATTTTTAGGTAAAAAATAAAAGTCTACGAATATTACCGCAAACATTGAGATCTTGGTAGGTGCAACTATGCCTTGTACATATATAAGTTTGAGCTGTAATAATACACTAGATTAAGAGTGAGATTGAGTAGAGATGATATATAAAGTTTAAGTTAAGTGCAATGAAACCGAAAAGTGAATTATTGTGTATCTAGCTTATTAAGTGAAGCTTCCACCATAATACATTATAAACAAAATAGTTTAGTAGTCAATGATAGAATGGAAAAATTGGGGCGCTTAGTGTAGATAGATAAAGTGGTAAACTGCTTAGGTTAGGGAAGAGAAGGTGGGGAAGATGGGTCTTTTTGGAGAAGAGTATTGATTGTAGCTTCGTTCGAAGTGTAACAGGAAATTCCATTGAAAGAAATTTGGTAAAGATTCGATTTATGTGTACTTTTCAGATCTGACACTCGTTTTTCACCGAAAGGCATACTTTTCCCAAAATCGACTGAAGGTTTATAATAGGAAAAATATGCATTTCCAGCAAAAATGAGTTCTAGATCTGAAATGTACACACAAAACTGCATAAGAAAAAGACTTTTTCACAATTATTTCAAATATCCAGAATCAGACCAAACCTAAGCTCACCTAACCTTATCTAACCTAACCTAACCTCACCTAAACTAACCTTGCCTTACCTAACCTAACCTAACGTAACCTTACCTAACCTAACCTAACGTAACCTTACCTAACCTAACCTGATAAAACCAGACGGAAATTTGCCAAAAAACTCACCTAATTTTTCTTGAAATTCATGTTGATACCGGATCGCCACCTCAAGATTTTCCTCAGCTTCTCGCTGAATCTAGGCTTTGCGCAGAAAACAATTTTAAAATAATAGGATAGCACTTGGTCGAATGCGGGCATTAGAAAGCCACATGCCTTTAAATGTGCATGTAGTTTTGTAACCCTTTCGAATCTTTTGCAATTTTAACAGAGTAAAATAGATATTTATCTTGTCTAAATTTACAAACACTGTGGAATGTAATATTTCACGCGACTACATGTGAGCCTTATATATTCTTAATGCCTAACAATCTTCATCAAAAACATCTGGTATCAGTTGGTATTACGACTTAGAACAACCACCAACGTCCTTATACCATATGAACTAAAAACACGGATGTCCGTGAATCGTCCAAAATATATGAAAAATAACCAAGCATAGTATTGGCTAAGAAGCCAGAAGATGCATGTGCAGATTGCCTGAAGATCTAACAAAGCTGGTTATAGGCTAACTAGTCAGGCCAAAGGTTCAAGGAAATGGGGCAAAATGACGCCAAAAGATTCAAATTTAGCAAATTAACATTATATTATCCTAAAGTGAATAACTACATTAATATTAAGTTCCGGAGGTTAAAGATGAGGTTGGTGAGTATCTTTTAAAGAATTAAAGACGTTTCTGTCTTTGAAAATTAAATAATCGTAGTTGTGTTAAAGAGATTTAAAGAGAATGACAACGCGGCATTTTGCGCACATAGTTTATGAGGAAAGATCGGTAAAGAAAGTGGTGAAGATGAAGTAAGTGAGAAGTTTGAAAGATCTATAGCCGCAGATCATCCTACTGACACAATTGCCAAGAGAGCACGCAACTGCAGAGGGGGTGGGAGTGGGGTATTTTTAAAGAAAATAGAGTGATTAAATTCTCATAAACTAGATTAACTACAAAGTGTTGGCTTCCTGGTACAAGTGAAACCCAGGTGCCCTAAAAGAAAGAGTTTTCTCCTTTTAAATCTCCCACTAACTTTTGCACGCCCGGATAAGCCCATAGAAGGTTGACAGAGTGTGTTAAACATTTTTACATAAAGAAAAAAACACTTAAAAGTTTCCGTTAGTAATATTGTAGATTTAACGCTGGGCCTCCTTTCGGAGGTTCAAAAGGGGGACTTTAGCGAACTTAGAGTTTTTGATCTCCTAGTTGGTTTGGCGTCCAACACATACACACACGCGCGCGCGCATACACACATTTTATTTAATGGGTGTGACCACATATGCGTGGAATGATTTCCTCAATTCGACCCCTGATTAATTGGAACAGAGAATTAATCCCAAGCGAATGTATACCAATTTGTGGTCCATCATTAAACAGCATGTTTATGGGCGACTATCAAAACTACAGCAGAGGTAGTCCGAACTCCTACTATTAAGAAATTAACAGATTCCATACCTGATAATGTTTTGAAGTCCCCCGTCAAAATGGGGCTTATGTGGGCAAATTATTCATTAGGTCCACCAACCCGGTAGTATATTTATTGTTTTCTGCTAAATATATACGCAAGGTATGCTTAATGAGTAGAATTATTCTTGGTTTTCTCCAAAATATTACTTGATGGGCTAATTTCATTCAAAATCAATTAGTGCAGTTCACCCCGACGACGATGAATCTCAAATAAAAATTGAATGATGTAACACAGCATAATGAAAAAAAAAACATTTGTGTCGCCATATTGTGCATACCAACTGGAAAAAGTTTCATCAAAATTAATTCAGAGAGAACTGAAAAATCCTAACTTTCCCTAGTAAGCTATTCGCGTGGTTCATGGTGTATATACTCGTAGGTAGTGACAATACTCACATTGCAAGGTTTAAATCTGAAAAGTGATGCATCATAACTATTAAAAAAAGTCAGAATTGCTGACTATACCAATGAAAACATACGTAGGTATCCTACCCCTGAAAAAACAATTTACACTCTTCATTGAACTCTGAATTAGAACTTATGTGACCGGGTAATTAGCGTTTTATCGTAGTAGCCCATTTTTCATCGCCAGTTTAGTATATGGTGATAGGTGTAATTTTTATGTAAAGCAAACTCTTTAATAATTCTTTTTTCTTCTAAAACCTATTTGATTCGAAATAGTGTAAGTAATTGATGTTCTTGTGACGACTTTATATTTAAGGATAAACCATTTATCAACAGCCTATGTTGTGAAAAGTTATCAACGTGTAGTTTTCCGTAAGCATCAATTATCTTTTTATTAGAGATTGACTATAATTGTTTTTTATTGTTTCTTAATTGGTGCAATATCCTGATGTGTAAAAATACGCAGATTTTTTTACTGTATAGTTCAACCAAGTCTAAAAGTATGCACGATATGGATAACAATTTCCTAAGGGGCTTACTGATGACTCTTTCAAATAAATGTCAACATTAGTGAACAATATGTAAAGAATATAACTTTTGGATAAACCTCCTCTCCATCGTTGAGTTTACTGTCGTTTGCGTTCACATTTCTAATTTTGATGTAAATATAAACTTCACTTGTGTCTAACGAATACTTGCGCTCCTCCATACATAATATTGAACAGGTGTGGGATCAGATGAAATATTATTGAGTAGAGATAAAGACTGATAAATAATTAATCTCCGCAATGAAAGACTGGGTTTGTGGAACGCTAAATAAATCTAGTTCTTTCTTCAAACATATATAACTCGAAGAATGAAGAGCATTCATTTTACGCGTGTGTGATTTACATTCTTTGAGAAATTTATGAGAACAGCTATGAGAAGGGAGTAAATGGCGGTCTTTCAATTTCCTCGAGAAATCGCGAGCTTCGGGTTTAATAGCCGGGTGGCTGGTCCGATAGATAGACTCAGGGCTTGGTGGTTTCTCGACAATTCTTGGCGCCAGTATATGCAAATACACCATGATAACGAGTCGGTCCAGATGGTGAAACTTGCCTCGTGATATGTGGTAGGGTTAATGTGGCTACCTTCGCTGGAGGAGAGACATGCTTGGGAAGCATGGGGGTAGATACAGGAGGGCTTCTCACGGTGTTATCGCAGGGGAGGGGGGTGAGTGGCGTACGAAAGCAAACACGGTTGTGACGGGTGAATAAGCGAGGGACTGATTCATTCTCGAACTTTCTAAAGTTCGCACGTAGGTGCATATGGTCTTGAAATAAGAGAGGGGTATTTTCGAGGGGACTTACTCTCACGGTCCTCCTTCGAGGGACCAATCGGCAGGTATCGAAATCATTTTTAGCGCTGAGCATGTCATAACTTTTTCAGAATAGTGTTCAGAGTGCCATTCAAATTTTCACAGACGCCGTTAGCGGCCGGGTGAAAAGAGGAGGTGATCAAAGGCTTGATCAAGAGGAGTTTGCTGACGTGCTCCATTAGCTCAAGGGTGAAAGGTCTACCACTGTCGTATAAGATCTCCTTTGGAATGCATACGTGGGAAAAGATAAAAATCAGGGTCTCCTCACAGGTCACGCTATTTATTATTTTAAGTGGGACTGCTTCTGGGAATCTCGTTGCAAAGTCAACAAAAGTGAGGATGTAGGAGTGTCCTTTGCTACACGGGGAGTGAATTGGGCCAAGTAGATCTATGGCCACTAACAAAAGGCTCCAAGAAAATTGGGGTCTTCTGGAGGGGAACAGTTGGTATTCGTCAGGTCGTGGAAAACCTTGACAATTTCTTTGGCAGCAACAGGTCAGAAGAAATAAAGGAAGTTGTCTGAGCTGATTTTTTGTGACTAAAATAACCAGCCATTAATCCATCATGTGCGAGTCAGAGGACATCGGGAACATCGTAACGGGAGATACACAACGAGCGAGTGGGAATTTTATCCTCAGCCGAACTGGGGTGATAAAGAAGTCCGTCGCTAATGAGGTAGGCGACTTCCCTTTGACTACGGGCAGATCCACGTTCGTCAATTCTCGGGTTTTCCCACAAGGACTGGAGAGTGGGGCTTTTCATTTGAGCGCTTGCAAAAGTCCCTTTTTGAGAAATGCAAACTCTGGGGCATAAAGGGGTTCTAATAACATGGGGGAAGCAGTGTCTTTTAGCGCTTGGGCTCTCGTGATGACGCGCTGTGCGACTTCGTTAGGGAAGAGCTGCCGGCTCTGGCCGATCAACACGGCACAGAACTTAATGGGGGCTGCTATCACTTCAACCCAACCAGTGAAGTATTTGCATTTGAGATAGCAGAGGACTACCGGGAACCGATTTGAACGTCCTAAGTAGACATATAATACTGCGAATTTATCGTGTTCGGGGCCCACTGGAGGGAGCAACTTTTCAGAGACGACGAAACAAGTACATCCGGTGTCTCTTACGAGAGTTGACACTCTGCAACCATTAACACTTCCATTTCACACTCAAGCCTACCGAGGGAGCTTTTGTTGAACAGGAAATTGACTTGATGTCCCGGGGAATGCTTGTTGGGAAAGTTGCTGGCGTTTTAGGGCGAGCGGGAGGATGAGAGATGTGATGGATTTGGTGGATGCGATGACTAGGAGCAGAACGAAATTAGTAGTTTTGGGGAAAGTGGGTTCTCACAAGACCGGATACACCGCAGGAAAAACTAATTATGAGCCTTCGAGGGTAATTCGAAGCTGGGGTATTATTATCTATTAGGGGCTTAATATCCCTTGATTCTGACGGGGGATGGTACTTGGGTTTAAAGGGACCAGGTACCCTCACAAACTTAGGCAAATTTTTTTTGGGAAATTTAGAGAGGTTAATTTTATTTGGGGGGGATGGGGGATGAGACTTGTTGTGGTCTTTTGGGTATAGATCGTGGCTTGATGCGTAAACATTCGCTTTTTTTATACATTCCTTGAAAGAAGATTGGGGTCTGTCCTTCACGAATGCGCGGATTTCATAGGGCTCTGCAGCCATCAACTGATCCCGTAAAACGAAATCAAATAGGGACTCTTATTTGCAGTTGACTTGGGCTGAGTCAAACCAGAACTGGAAAGTTCTGTGGAGGGTGAATCCGAATTGATGGTAAGTCTTGCCGCAAAGTATTCGAGAGTAGCCTCGACCGGGAGCGAAATGAAAATCTCTCGAAAGTGAGTATTAAGGAGAGGAAGTAGTCAAACGACTCCATTGGCTTCAATATCCTAGTGGTTCTCTTCACAAAATTTATCAAAGTGAGTTAAGTAGGCGCTGAAATCCTCGCTGTCCTTAAACAGTGGCCAATTTACCGATGGAGTTTGAGAGGATTCATTTCTAGAGCTAACAGAAAGGGTGTCCAAATGACTCTTGTTAAGCTCAGGAATTCTTTCTCTTTCTTCGATTTTCTTTGTTTTTTCTCTTCAGCTTTTCTCTGTTATTTTTCTCTTCTCTCTTCAGCTTCTCTTTGTTTTGTTTTTTACTGTCCTTTCATTTATTTATTTCTCCTGAATATATGCAACCAGATTCTTGCCTATCAAGCCAAGGATCTCTCTTCTGTTGAAGGAACGCTCAAATGACGACATCTTGCAGGTATAAATGCGCGTGGAAGGAACGTACGGAAAAGATTATGAACCCCTGACGATCGTATCAAAAAACTAACGGAGATTCTGTTACACAAAGATTGTACACAATAAACAAAAGAAAATAATAAAAATTTCAAAACTTGATCTCTATGTGACAAATGATTATAGGCCTTTAATCTGGAACGGGGATTAATAGAGGGTTTTAGAGGAGATCGCGCCCCCTAAAAAACAAACACAAAGAAAATAACATTAGGAAAAATACGGTCACCACAAAAAAAATGATTAATAAAAAAAAGAAAGAATTTGTCCCACTTTCTTTGTATATCCTTAAACGAACTTGGCGAACTGGTTACTGAACAACTTAACTAGGAGGGGGGAGGTTAACTTGAAAAGAAAAAAGGTTCATTCAAACAAAAATAACCAAACTTTACCTATGACCAGATAAAGAAAAGAATAATTATTAAAAATATGGATTTTCACTACAAAATTACACAACTATATCTGACTTCAGATAAAGATAATGATATATATATATATATATATATATATATATATAGTTATATATATACATTTCGAGGTATGCCTGTGTAGACTAGCTCTGTGCACTGAGTCGTATACAAGCAAAGACTACTTAAGATATGTTCTGAGTCGATTTATGGTTAACCGGGTTTTGTCTAATAGCTTGCCAAATGCAGTTCAAAGGATATATAAAGAACAAGACCCCAAAATGTAATTTTTCATATATATAATAAAAAGGAGCAATTTGTATATCTATATATATATATATATATATATATATACATATAGTTAGTAAAAGGGACTATATAAAGTTAGTTTCGCTATGCGTGAGCTTTGGTGCGTTCACCTTTGAAGGGGAAGAATTTCCACAATACAGGGGACTGGCGATGGGATCTCCACTTAGCGCTGTCATGGCATGCCTATTCATGGAGGTCCTTGAAACAGAGAAATTGATGAGTGTATTCGGGGAGGGTGACTCCTTGTGGTTGAGATATGTAGACGATGTTCTGGCCATAATTCCTGAAAATACTGACGTCAATGAGAAATTAGAGCGGTTGAATGAGATAAACGGTAGCATACAGTTTACTGTAGAGGAAGAAGTTAACAACAGGATTCCTTTTCTGGACACACTTATACATAGGGTTGGGAGTGCAACTGAGTTTTCCGTTCACAGGAAACCCACTAATAAGGATGACTTCATCCATTATTTATCGGGACACAGCGATAGAACGAAGACTGGGGTAGTGATAGGATTCTACCTCAGGGCCATCCGGATTTGTAGCCAACAGTTTTTAACTGATGAGTATAACTACATAAAGAATGCTTTTATGAAACTAAAGTATCCGGAGGGTCTCTTAATAAAGTTGAGGTATAAAGCGGTCGGGATATCGGAAAGAGGCAAAATGAGTAGCACGACAAATGGGACCGCGGATAATGAGGCTTTGACAGGCACATTGGATGGGGTTAGGTACCTTTCAGCGCCTTACTGCAAGGCTGCGCAGAACATAAATGTGGCCCTCAGGAAAACGGGTTTGCTAGTTGCCGATCATGCTGGGACGAAGATCAAGGAATTGGTTTCGCACAAAAAGTTTAGGGCCCAAACGGATAGGGGCATAATCTATCAGATTCCGTGTGAAGGGTGCGACAAGAGTTATTACGGAGAGACTGGTAGGGACATTAAAACTAGACTTAGTGAGCTAAAGAGGGACGTCCGGGCACATAGAACTTCAAACTCGTTAGTGGTGCATATAGATGAATGTGGGCATTTACCCAAATGGGATGGGGTGAGTATAGTTCAAAAAGGTTTATCAAAACGTGAGCGTAGGATTATTGAAGCTACATATATTCTCTCCTATAGGTCGACAAATCACCGGGACGGTTTCTTCAAGCTGGCGACAGGTGCGGCAAGGCTCATTAATGAAGAGGCGGAAGGGTCGAGACGAGGGGGAAACGGCCGGGGAAGAGCAAGTGACCGCGACCCAGACTAACTTTACGAATGGTCGAGCGGCGATCTTCCATCTCTCTTGTCAGTTCCATTCTGAGGAAGCCAAGAGGCGAAACGTCAATAAAGAGCTCTGTGCAGTGTCTGGACTTTTCTTTCTCCCCATCCATTCTCATATATATATATATATATATATATATATATATATATATATATTTATATATATTTATATATATATATATATATATATATATATATATATATATATATATATATATATATATATATATATATGTAAGGGAAAAGGGGACGCCAAGAAGAATACCACCTTCTTTTGTTTCTTGAATTCCTTCCCTCCCTATCTCTTCTAACTATATCTCCACCTGGAGTAAAAAAAGCTCTGTATCCAAGGAGAAAAATTAAAGACAAAAGAATTTAAATATCAGATAAGTTGAGCGCTAAAAGATTTCCCTGCGCCGATGAAATGCTAATCTCTGTAGTCGGAAAAAGGATAACTGAAAGTTCGTGCCCACATCGTTGGGGACGATTAAGCCCGGTATCGGCGACAAAAGCACTTCCCTCTCGGTGCTGGAAGATTTATCACAGACGCCTGTGCCTTCCAGCAAAGGAACATAAAAAAATGGCTATCATAAAAATAACCTGGGTTTTTCAAAGATCGGAAGATTGAGTTGGAGATCTAGTCGCCTTCGGTTCAGATCGTGTGTCTGTTTCCCCAAGTCTGGTATTCGCGTATATCATCGAGGTCTGATCTCACCAGGCAGATCCATGTTTTTGTAAAGGCTTACTCTGTTTAGAGAAAAGCCACAAATCGTTTTGTCCTTTAAGGACTGGCCGGGATTCTTCTCGTCTCATCAAAACCCCCCTTCAAGAATCTCCAGTTTTCCGTGTGAGATTTTGCGCCGAGCTGCGTCCGAACCTCGATTTTTTGGAGGTTGCACTTCTCTGGAGCAAAGGTGCCTTCGTCCTTCTTCAAGGAAGAACTTGAACTCGTCTTCTAGTCCCCCCACCTTCATCGTATTCACCATCAGGATATTCGGCCGATAATCACGACCATTTTCCGTCTCTATTCCCTCGCCCCGAGTCGCTTAAGGAGTCCCCTTTCTTGAGCATCTCTTGTTAATCGACCCACTTTCCGACTTTTAAATATTCATTCTGTATAACTGATTTATAGTATCCCGTTTAAAAGCTAATTAACAAGTAATTAACGTTACCGATTGCCAATTTTCTATAGTCTGTCAGTATTATCCTTATTTTCATTTCCTATATTTCCCGTATGTATATATATGTTAACTAGTGACTTATCGAAAATTATTTTTTTGGTTTTCACTCTTTAAATATATCCTTGAACTGCAACTTGGTAAACTCATTAAACGCTATTGGCCCATGTATTAAAATCGCACTCTTATACCTCGTAATCAACGGATTACATTTACGAAGTAAACGTAGATGTACGAAGCGAGATGTACGGTGAGAGAGCTTGTGCGATCTGCTTGAGTTAAGCTAACTAAGCTGGGGGACTTTTAGTCCGGTAGGGTCACCCATGTCAGTAAGGTAGCTTTAGTATGATCTAGACTAAGGGTTGTCAAACTTCTCTACCCCTTCATTGATGCGTCTCCTCGCATTTCCCTACCAACCTATTCGATTCTATTAGTACTAAGTTTCACCAACTCTCTTCCACTGTCAAAAAACCAAAACAAAACCCAACAACAAAAAACAGACATTCATCTCTATTGCACATAAGTTGTTTATTAATAAGAGCCTCAACAACTCCCTTATGCCGCGTGAGAAGTAAGGCTTTAGAACCTCTTTAAATAACGCCTTGGAGCACTCATATGTTGCAAGAGACTGAGATTGAAGAAATCTCAGGCGTTTGGGGTAGGATTAATGGAGAAATGCTAGGTACACCTTAGAAGCTTTTTTCTAACGTGTAATGGCCTGACGAGCCCCCTGTGACCGCTACTTGGTGAACAAAGGCTCAACGGCTCTTTGGTGAGAAAGCTTTTGTGCCTTGTTGGTTGCCAGATAAGCTAAAGATCTCGGATGAAGTCGTGGGCACTTAGCTTTACTATTTGCCTTAAGTCTGGCCATTTTTAGTTGATTAGTGGGGCTTAGTAGGAGGATAGTTACACCTCAAGCACTCCTGTCGAAAAATCAGAGAACCAGTTCACTGCGGCTCTCGTGCTGCACGATTGTGGACGCCCGGCCCAGGGGAGACGTTAGGGTTGGTGTGCTTGGTTAAAGGGTTTCTGTTCGCCAAACCACCGAAAACCTCCTGGAAATAGGTGGATGCGATTAGTGCGAGAGAAAATCACACACAAAACCCCTCTTTTAATGCGTATAGTCCAAGAATTTTTTAAGATGGCGATGAAGAATGGTCCTCTGTTCCGCAAGTTAACCTGCAAAATCTGCAAAGTTTACAGATGGAGTGAAAACTTCAGGGGCAGGAGTTGCAAGGAACTCACAGACGCGGTTATTGTCTGTGACTTCTGCGAACTAGAGAAGCATCTGGGTGAGAGCATCGTTCAACTGAGAGAGGAGAACTCCCTCCTAAAAAGGGAAGTTCGATTCTTAAAAAGAGAGAGACTGCAGATGATCAGGCGAAAAGGCTTCCGACATCCAACAGCAGGATTCTTCTGCTGCAGGACTGCCTCAACGAGCCAAAAAGAAGAAAAGAAAGAAGAGAGAAGAGAAAGTAGAGATAGAAGAAGAGAAAGTAGAAAGAGAAGAAGAGAAAGTAGAAAGAGAAGAAAATAAAATGGAAGAGAGGACGAGAAAGTAGAAGCAGAAGAAGAGAAACGAGAAAACAAAGGAAGAGAAGAAAAAGAAGAAGAAGAAGAAGAAGAAGAAGAAGAGGAAGAAGAAGAAGAAGGGAAAGAAGAAGAAAAATGTAGAGATAAAAGAGAAAAGCGGCAAGTCGCTTCAGAAAGGGAAGACTAGGTCGTCCGCAGACAAACGTGTAAGGGTCACCCTTATTGGTGATTCTCAAGCACGGGGTCTGCAGCCTCTGCTAGTGGCCCGCCTTCGCACTAGTGTGAAGGTAAGCTGCCTGCCAGGATGGAGTAACCACCACATCAGAGTAGAGGCTGAGAAATCACAGAATTCTGAGAGCTTAGTCGTTGCTCAGATGGTCAGTGGCAAGGACCTCTACCTGAGACGAGGTAGTGTAGGCCCTACGGATAAAATTCTCCACACGGTCATGGGCGCCGTGGACGACTGTGGGCTGAAAACTCGCAAGGATGTTGTAGTCAGGATGCTCCCGAGGAGAGGTCCAACACGGACCGCACACTCGAGGAACTCTCTTTGAACCGGCGCTTGGAAGATTTGTGTACGGTAGAGGGGGTCTTTTTTGTGGACCCATACCGCATCTTTGATGGTAGAAATGATCTTTACTAACGGGATAGGGTACATTTTTCCTTTAAAGGAAAGGCCTTTCTGTCAAACTTGATCCAGGATGTCGAAGAGAGGACCCAAATGAGTATCCAGCCCAAAGTAAGGGCGGACGTACGCCAGTACGCCCGTGTCACTCCTGGAATGACCTTCTCAGAGGTCGCAAAGAGGGGTGCCTCTTAACCAACAAATAAGGTGGGAAACGAAAGAGCGTAGGGAGTCCTACATTCGGGGAATCCCTGAAATTTCTTCTTTTTAATGCGAGGTCAATCAGGAACAAGTTTCTTGAACTTCGTGGCCTCATAGCGACGGAAGAACCTAAAGTTTTAGCCATAACAGAGTCGTGGGTAAAAACCTCAATCCGAAATTTTGAAGTCGAATTCACGATTCCCGGTTACCAGCTCTTCCTGAAAGATAGGCCAGACAGATAGGGTGGCTGTGTGATGTTGTATGTCAATGATACTCTCCAGTCGACGGAATGCAACATCGTATCCGACCATGAACAACTAGATGTTGACCTAGTGATAGGTCTTGTCAGATACAGGACCCTGTTACATTACAGACCCCCTGCCAAACTCTTAGAACAGGACAGGAGTCTGTATCAGCTGTTGGGCGAACTTGTAAAAGACAGAGTGTGTATCACCATGTGTGACTTCAATACCGATACTGACTGGAAAACAAGACAACCCTGTTGCGAGTATTCACTACTACTGGAGTTCACGAACAACGAGTTCCTGACTCAATGGGTGAGAGAGCCAAAGAGAGGAGACAATATCCTCGACTTGGTTTCCACTTCTGAGGATGACATCATTGAGGACCTCTCTGTTAGCGAAGAGCTCAGTGGCAGTGACCACCGACTAATTAGATATGCAGTCAAAGTCCCCAAGGCATGGCCTGTAACTAGTAAATCGAGGAAACTTGATTTGAGAAGAGCAGACTTTCCAGGTCTTCGTGCTGGACTGACTGACGCGAGGCTAGAAGTGTGCGAGGCTGTTGAAGACTAGTGGAATAGTTTTAAAACCACATTATTGAGTCTTCAATCGCGTTTCATACCTCTGAAATGGCCCCATCATCTTCTGTTCAACCAAAGTGGTTTAATCGAGAAATCGGCCAACTGCTTAGGGAGAAGAGAAATGTGTACCGGCAATCACAGATCTCGGGTGAATTTGACGAATACCAGAGGCTAGCCAGGAGAGTGAAGTCCAGCATAAGGGCGACTAAGCGGTCTGAGGAACTCTGAGGGGCGAGACTTTGTATAGAGAACCCCAAGGAGTTATTTGGATATGTAAACAGCCGTAAACCAATCCGTCAAACGATTGGCCCTTCGATTAATGAGGAGGGGACATTAAATCACTCAGATGCAGAAAATGCTAACCTCCCTAACGACTACTTCTCTTCACTGTTTACTGAAGAGTGTGGTCCTATTCCACAACCAATGGATTCCTACTCGGAGGAAAAGCTAGAGGATATGGACTTCACCGAAGGAGAAATAGAAAATAAGATCACTGACCTAATGACGAATAAGTCACCTGGCCCGGATGGGTTTCTACCTGAAGTGTTGAAAGAAGTGCGCGATCAAGTGTCACGACACCCAAGCGCAATCTTCAACATCTCACTCCAGGTCGAATGCGTTTTTAAAGAGTTGCGTGAAGCGGAGGTGACTCCTATCTTCAAGAAAGGAGACCCTAGCCAACTGTCGAACTACCGACCTATCAGTCTGACTTCGATAGTCGGTAAACTCATGGAAAGCATCATGGTGGACAAAATGACCTCGCATTTAGAGTCAAACCTGCTACTCAGGAGTTCTCAGCACGGCTTCGGAAGGCAACGGTCATGCCTGACGAACCTTATGGAATTCTTCCACTTCGTCTTCAGTGCGCACGATCGGGACAAGGCGGTGGATGTGGTCTATTTAGACTTTGAGAAAGCCTTTGATAAGGTACCACACCGCCGCCTTCTCCGGAAAGTGCGAGCCCTGGGTATAGACGGAAAAGTAACAGGCTGAACAGAGAACTGGCTAAATGGCAGATGGCAACGGGTGGTGCTGAATGGACAGCCTTTTAATTGGGTGCCCGTTGCTAGCGGGGTGCCTCAAGGTTCTGTGCTGGGACCACTACTATTCATCATCTTCGTCAACGACATGAACGGTTAATTTGCCGACGATACCAAGCTTGGTATGAACGTTGCAAAGGATGGAGATACTGCCCACCTGCAGGATGTTCTTTGGAAGATTAGGGAGTGGTCGGACACGTGGAAAATACCTTTTAACATGAACAAATGCAAAGTGATGCATAGCGGCCACCGAAATCCCCATTACCCTATTTCCTTACGGGCACTGCTCTTGAATCCACCGAAACTGAGAAGGACTTGGGTGTAACTATAACCAGTGACCTTCGAGGATTGCGCCAAAAGTACCCTCCTTCTATGGACCGTAAGGACTTCTTGGGTACTTATTTTCCTTGTAGCTCCTTGTAGTAACTGTTTATATAAATATTCTCGTGGCTTTTATCTTTCCTCCAAACGAATAGAAACAAATATGTATATATAGACGTATTGGGTTAATTTAGGACCCCTTTCGTTTTCAAGTTCCTCAGTTGAATTAACAGAAAATTTACCAATTTGGGTCAAGTTTATTTGAAGATAGGAAAATAGGCTTTTTTCTAATTGTTTTTATTTTATTTTGAGTAATCAGTCTTTTTGTGGTGCCCGTGAGGCCATATTTAATAATGAGTGATTGTTTTTGTGTGTGTTTTGGGGAGAAAATCTTTCAAACTCCCCTCCTTGTAATCGCTGTGCCGGATTAAGAGTTCCTATATCAGGTACTCATATAGGAATTATTATATTTTTCATAATTTATTCCTTTGGCCCGTGTGTGTGTTCACAAGAATTAAGATTTTATTTAGAATTTTGGGGAACTATCGCGAGAGCCCCATTTTCTTTGCTAAGGCTCGCGTAAGGAAGCAAGATGGCGTCCATCGAGAGATTTCGGCAAGAGGGTGAGATGCTTGATCTATCCGGTAAAGAGCTAGTCGCCTATATTCAGGATCCGGAGAGAAACGAAAGAGCAGAGAAGAAAGCACTAAGAAAAGCTGAAGAGAGAAGAAGAGAAGATGAAGCTGAGGAGAGAAGCAGAGAAGCTGAAGCTGAAGAGAGAAGAAGAGAAGCTGAAGAAAGAGAAAGGGCGATGCACCATGAAAGGGAGTTAAATAGGAATATCTCAGAAACCCTCTCAGTTAGTTCCAGCAATGAAGCACTTCAGATTCCCGCTTTAAAGCTCCCAGCATTTAAGGACGATGAGGATTTCAGTGCTTACCTCACTCACTTCGAAATGATTTTTGAGGTAAATCACTGGGATATCCAAACTGATGGAGTCGCTCGACTCTTGCCGCTCCTTAATACGAAGAGCGAGATATATTCACTTCGCTACCCGTCGAAGCTACTCTCGACTATTCGACCATTAAGTCCGAACTCTTACCTGCGATCAACATGAATCCGGACTTCTACAGGGCAAAGTTTCGTCAGGCAAGATTGCAACCTGGCCAGACTTACCCACAGTTCGGAGTCACCCTCAAAAGAAGTCTTCAGTTTTGGTTGGACTCCACCCAGGTAAACGGCAAATATGAGTCTCTGTTCGACTTCATTTTGAGGGATCAATTGATGGCTATGCTGCCCTCTGAAATCCGTGCATTCGTGAAGGACCAAAGATTTGCTTCCTTCAAAGAAGATCGAAGAAGCGGATTTGCACGCGGCCAATCATAATCTTTACTCTAAAGATCCCAAGAAGAGTCATCCTCCACCCCCCAAGAGTAAATAAAGGCCCTTCTCTAAATTTCACCCGGAGAACGCTCCCAGATTTGTAAAGGTCCCAGGTTCCTCTAAACCGAAATATCATCCCCCATCTGAACCTACGGATGTTAAGCCACCCATCTTTAATCCCTCTGCGTCGGATTACCCCAGACGACCGATCGTCTGTTTTTCTTGCGGCCCTCCCGGGCATGTGAGTACAAACTATCCAGAGAATTCTCAGTTCCGTTCTGCTCCCAGCCACCAAGTCCACCAAGTAAGCGCCTCTTTTTCTCCTTCGTCTGCTCGCCCCAAAACGCCTGCTTCTCCATCAGCAAATAGCTTCCCGGGAACTCAAGTTAATTTTTTATTTAACGAGAGCTCTTCGGGTGGCTAGAATTTGAAACCGGTTTGGTTAATGGTTGCCGGGTTTCAACCCTGGTCAGAGATACGAGATGCACGTGCACCGTCGTATCGGAAAAGTTGCTACCCCCAGTGAGCCCCGACCACGCTAAATTTGTAGTGGTCCAGAACTACTTGGGACAAGCCAATCGCTTCCCAGTGGTCCGTTGTTTCATCTAATACCGATATTTCACCGGTTGAGCTGACCACGTAGCACCCCCTATTAAATTATGCGACCTATTAGTCGGCGAGACCCCGCAGCTCTCCCCTAGTCCCGTTGCTAAGCCCACCATCACGAGGGCCCAAGCCCTAAAGAACGAGGTATCCACCGTGACTTTAGAACACCCTTTTTTCCCTGAGTACGAGACTCTGGACAACGAGTCTTTTGTAAAGGCAGAGAATGAGTGTCTTTCCCTACTGCCATTGTGGGAAAAGACGAGGACCAATTAGCACGAATCCGCTCGAGGTCACAAGGAGGTCTCCTACATCGTTGAGGGTGAACTGTTGTTCCGTTCCCCCTCCTTTCCTAACCACTTCCCTAAGCGTTATCTACGTATCCCCCACTCCTTTGGCAGGACCCATTTTGACAGAAGGGCAAAAGAAAGAGGGTTCAAGCCTGGTGACGAAGTCCTGCTTCTCCTGCTCACGAAGACAAATAAACTTCTTTCCCAATGGAAAGGCTCCTTTTCAGTCCTCGAAGCCCGTGGCCACGTGGACTACCTCATCCAAACACCCTTCGGTAACAAAGTGTTTCACGTCAACATGCTCAAACATTACCACTGCCGTGCCTGCATCAACAATATTGTTGCCCTGAATGAAGAGGCCGAGATGAAAGCCTCTTATCCCACCGAACCTCCTAACCTATTCAAGACAGTTTGCGTAGAGGCTGATAATGACTACCCACTCCAGTTGCTCCCCGGAACATATAAAGACTCCCCCTAGGAGATCGATCTAAATAACCACCTGGAGCCCTCTCAAAAAGCCCAGTTATACCAGTTGTTAAAGGCCTCCCTCCGGCCCCGCACATTCATTTGCGATCCTCGTTGAATGCGGAGGTCGAAAACTTACTAAAATTAGAAATAATCGAACCCTCCTCGTTAGTTTACTGTTCCCCCAAGGTTATGGTTCGGAAGCGAGACTAGTCCTTTCGAATATGTGTGGACTTTCGAAAACTTAACTCCGTGAAGGTTTTCGATGCCGAACCGATCCCGTTGATAGACCAGAGCCTACATTTGTTTTTAGATGGTCTGAATAATGTGTCATTCTATTTTGATAATGTGTACGTAGCTACACGCATATGGGATGAACATCTAATCTACCTTCATCCCCTTTATAATAGGCTCCGAGAGCATGGTCTGACCATGGGTCCTTCCTAGTGTCATTTTTCTTACGACACTATTAAGGTACCTGGATGTTCAAATTGGGGAAAGCCAAATAACGCCCCAGCAAGAAAAGGTTAGGGCCATTTCCGATATGCCCCCTCGCTGTACTACAACATCCTTCTCCCGGCGCTTCGTCCCCAACTTCGCCGCCCTAGCCTCTCCCCTGAGCTCCCTCCTTAAGAAATACTCCCCAGATTACCTCGTGTGGAGCCCCAAAGCAATTTCCCACTTCCAGCAGATGAAGGATAGGCTGATATCTGCCCCATATTGTACCTCCCGAGCCCGAACAAATTGTTTGGAATCTGTGCGGATGCCACCAACGATGGCATCAGTTGCGTGTTACTGCAGTACGAAGAAGATGGGAATAGCTATCCTATCGCTTATGCAAGACGGAAACTGTTGCCGCCCGAAAGAAAGTATGCAATAATAGAACTTGAGGCTATAGCAATAGTTTTTGGTGTCCGGAAATTTAAAATGTATCGGAAACCCCAGAAGTTTGTGATCGAAACGGATCACCGTCTCTTTGGCGTACTTAAGAAATTGTAAAAGTCAAAACGGAAGGCTTATGTGTTGGAGTCTGCTATTAATGGAACATCAATTCCGAATTTTGTATTTAAGAGGTAGTGAAAACTGTGTGGCAAACAGTCTTAGGAGGAATCCAGTATATGACCCTCCTTCCCAAGGTAGAACTACATACATCTTAGAAGTTTATGGATATTTTCGAGCTGGTTGCTCTCCCAGGTAAAAAAAATTTTCGTGCGTGTGTGCGTACACTCGTATTGTAGTGCATTACTTGTCTATATGTGTGGTCATTATTGATTCTTTTTATTACTTCCTGGATTGTCCCTCCGCTTGAATGATGCCTTATTCTAAATTGTGGTATTGCTTTTACATGAAAATATATTTAGTTATGTAATTTATTACCCATTAGCCTTGTACATATGTGTAAGTTTTATCCGTCGTCTGCGATCAAACAGAGAACCCTCTCTGTACCTTGATGGCCACCGTGAGGCTGAAATTTTAATATCGATGGATTTGGTCGAGATGCCTTTTCTCCTTCCCCTTCGTTTCTTCGGAAAAAGACGCTATCTTTGGAAGAGAGGCATGTAAGGGAAAAGGCGACACCAAGAAGAATACCCATTCCTTTTGTTT
Source organism: Ceratothoa steindachneri (assembly GCA_963969495.1). Taxonomy (NCBI): domain Eukaryota; kingdom Metazoa; phylum Arthropoda; class Malacostraca; order Isopoda; family Cymothoidae; genus Ceratothoa; species Ceratothoa steindachneri. The sequence goes on along the minus strand of OZ018326.1, from coordinate 186,591,429 downwards.
TATAATTCCTTCTCTACCTATGTCTTCTAACTATAACTTCACTTACAAGGAGTTACAAGAAAATAGAGTACCCTATGGACCTTACGCTCCATTCAAAGAGGGTACTTTTCGACTAGCAATCGAACGGGCACATGGCTGCTCAATTGTTTTGCGTCCCTAAACCGCCACTTTTCAAGACTTTGTCTAGTCTTGACTTGAACTGGTCAACAGATTCACTGTTGACAACTTCAACTGGAAGTGCGTTCCACTTACCGCAGATACTGAGGGGGAAAAGATTTCCATACAGATTGCGGTTGTAACGCTTCAGTTCAAGTTTGAAGCCGTGATTGCGCGTTGTGTTCTCACTCAGTGTGAAAATATCCGGTAGTCAACATTGTCGAACCCTCGAAGTATTTTGAAAACTTCGATGAGCTGACCACGCAGTCTACGGGTTTCCAGCGAGAACAGATTTAATTCCCTTAGTCTATCCTCATAACTTTTATGTCGGATAGAGGGATTCAGCTTGGTTGCCATAGCTTGTACGCGTTCCAACATTGCGATGTCCTTTCGAAACGAAGGACTCCAAAATTTTACGGCATACTCCAGGTGCGGCCGAACGAGGGAGTTGTACAGACAAAGTACTGTGATAGAACGAGTTAATTTCAACTCCTATCCCATATTATTAAAAACCACGATGCTGCCCACGTGCATCTCGATTCGAGGCTTGGAATCTTATCTCAGCTACCGGATGCCAATGTTTAAACAAGAAGGTTATCGTCCCCCCCGTTCGCCCCCATACGCCGACCTCGCCAGATCGAGTTAGGCTTATGAACAGATAAGGCATTTTTCTCCAGGCCGGCTGTGCGTTCCCTCCAAGCTTTCACTCCATTTTCCCCCACGCCAAGGAGATGTCCTGGCTATTTATATGGAAACTTTACCACTAAGATCAGATTGGAGATCCAGATTTTCGTCGCGAAACATCACCACGACCCTCTCTCCCTTTGTGCGCCAAGGGACCTCGACCTCGAGATTCACCATCACTTGTCCAGAAGGAGGGAAATATTCCTTGAGTGCCAAAGGGTCGAGCCTTTCCGACGACAAGTCCCCAAGGCTTCCCCCCCCCTGTTGTTCAAGGAGAACAGCATTAGAACAGCCATTGTTCGTTTAGAGCCCTTCGCCAAAAAACGGTTCTCATCCCCCCCTGTTGTTCAAGGAGAACAGCATTAGAACAGCCATTGTTCGTTTTGAGCCCTTCGCCAAGAAACGGTTCTCTTCCCCCCCCCCCCTGTTGTTATTATTATTATTATTAAAGTTCCAAGCCACAACCCCAACTGGAAGAGCAAATAGCTATAAGCCCAAGGGCCCCAGCGGGGAAAGAAACCTGGTATGGAAAAAACGAAACAAAGATTAAGAAAAACATAATAAATAAATAGAAAATTAAAAAAAAAAAAAAAAAAAAAAAAAAAATTAAATGCTATAATGTTAAAAATATTATAATATTATATATGTGTGGATAATGAATAAAATATTAAAGTTATAAGTTTCTGTTAATTAAAAATGTATTAGCACCCACTTTAAATTTCTGAAGTTCCAAGGACTCAACAACAACACTAGGAAGTTCATTCCACAGTTTAGTTGTGTTAGGAATGAAACTTCTTGAAAACTGTGTTGTGTTGAATCTCATAAGCGTAAAGGCCCTACTATTGGCATTTAGTACACCTCTGGTAACTCGTTGAGGGGCATATAAATTGGGCAGATCGTGATGCAGTGGATGATCTGCATTATTAAAAATTTTATATAAGATGCATAAGGAGCTTATTGCTCGCCTGTGCCACAGATCAACTTTGAGGTCAGGAATTAAAAATTTTATTGCTCTCAAATTTTTATCTAATAAATTAAGATAAGAGTTGGCTGCCGAACTCCAAACAGGGGCGCAATATTCAAAACACGGAAGAATAAAAGCATTAAAACAATTTTTAAGAACAGTCTGCTCTCCAAATACTTTGTAAGATTTCCTCAAAATGCCAATTTTTTGAGCAATAGAGGAAGAAATAGATCGAATGTGATTCTCAAAAGTAAACCTAGAGTCAAGCATAACTCCAAGCAACTTAAAAGAATCACATATGGAGATGGGAATGTTATTAATTAAAAGATCTGGATGGGGAGGATCTAGTGTTCTGGATCTGCTAACAATCATACTCTGGGTTTTCTTTGCATTTAACTTCATGCCCCATGAAGTGCACCAAACATTTATCTTAGCCAGATCTCTATTTAAAGACTCTGCAACCGATGCTCTCAACTCAGGAGATGGGACTGGGGCTATTAGAGTAGCATCATCAGCATAGGCTATAAGTCTATTTTCCAGTCCAAACCACATATCATGGGTATATAATATAAACAGTAGAGGACCAAGAACACTGCCTTGTGGTACACCAGATAGCACCTCTCTCTCATCACTAAAATTATTGTCAACATAAACCTTTTGATGTCGATTTGTTAAAAATTGTTCAATAATATTTAAAAATACACCACCTACTCCCAACTGCTTCAACTTAAATATCAGGGCCTTATGATTGACACGGTCAAATGCGGCACTGAAATCCAGGCCAACTAAGCGAACTTCTTGACCAGAGTCTAATGATTTTTGGACAATGGTAGAGACTGTGAGAAGTGCATCACAAGTGCTCAGACCCTTACGAAATCCAAACTGTAAAAAGGGAAACAGACGATTAAGCTCGGCAAATGTACTTAAACGTTTAGCTAGTAAACGTTCAAAAATCTTAGATAGAACAGGAGTTATAGAAATGGGCCTATATTCAGTAGGGTTAAAACTACCACTTGCACTTTTACATAGTGGA